>CM077226.1:11484455-11486955 GCA_039654775.1 Spinibarbus caldwelli | reverse complement strand
TGAGGAGAGGTGTGCTATATCTTTTCTAAGCGATTGGACCTACGATGTTCGCACAGCGGACGAAAAAGAGGGCAAAAAAGTCCCATTGACTTACAATGGCGGAATGTTCATGAATTTGAATCTCAACTGTCACTTTCTCACACAACACACACACACACACACACACACACACACACACACACACACACACACACACACACACACACAGGCCCTTAGGAACCCGTTCTCTCTCTCTCTCTCTCTGTAACTCACACACACTCATTTGACTCATCTTTTAAGTAACCAATAAGTAATGACCTATGATCTTCATAGCCACACCCTAGCAACCACTTACAGCACCCTAGCAACCACCCCATAGACCTCCATTTAAACAGATCAAAAGGGATATCTTTGGATAGAAATGTCATTTGCTCTTTTGATTCAGAGCAAACAGGACTTCCATCATGCTACACATGCTAGCAGTGAATAGCTACATGCTAATAATGATTAGCAAAGTGCTAAAACATGCTAAATATTTCAACACACACACACACACACACACACACACACACACACACACAGTCTGGCATATGTGGTTTACGGGGACTTTCCATAGGCGTAATGGTTTTTATACTGTACAAACTGTATGTGCTATTGCCCTACACTTGCCCTACACCTAAACCTACCCCTTACAGGAAACTTTCTGCATTTTTAGATTTTCAAAAAAACACCATTTAGTATGTTTTTAAGCCTTTTGGTTTACGGGGACATAGGCAGTGTCCTCATAAACCACCTTCACGTTGTAGTACCCATGTAATTATACACATTTGTGTCCTCATAAACCATATATACCAGTTCACACACACACACACACACACACAGACGCACACACAGGGCCTAAGGAATCATCTCTCTTTCTCTCTGTTTCTCTCTCTCATGGCATAAAATTTTTTAGCCAAATTCCAAATTCTGCAACATTACATGTTTATAACCTGCTTTGTTCTTCTGATGACAAGCTTCCACTTTACTTTCACATTGTGTTCCGTACATAAACAGATAAACGTTTGTATATGATTGTACAGCCAATGAAATCACACTTTCACTATGGACCTTGTTTACAGACTATTGTGATGAAGCAAATCTGTAATATTCAGGGTTTGTACAAGGTGCTTAAAGTGCTTGAAGTACTTGAATTTGACGTTTTGAAATTTAAGTCCTGGAAAACCCTTGAAAACAGCTATATTTATGAAAAAGTATTTGAAAAATACTTGAAATTTTAAAAGGCAGTATATATGAAATTATTGTTCATTTTTGGTATTGATAAAAACAATCTTTTCATGCAAAATTAACAATGCAGTGCATGTTAAATAAATACAGAGCCATTTCACCTGGCTTTTGGGAGCGCATAAGATCTCGCGATACTTCTTGAGGTGAAAAGCGGTCTCGCGTTATCAGCATAAAGTTGAGTTTGTGGTAAAACCTTTGATAGTGCTTCCATTATATTACTCAGTCTTTTATTGCATGTGCTGTTTGTTTGGGTTTCATTTGAGAACACACATAAACTCTGACGCGCTTTGTGTTGCGCTGTTATCATTTACAAGCTTGGAGCGCATCTCCATCTCAGCAGCTCGGTCCACAAACTCTTCCTCTGCATATGCTGAGTTTAGGATGCTTAACATTCATCTGGGGAAAAAAAAGTGTGTGTGTGTGTATGTGTGTTATCTCACATGGTGTCTACAGTGTCCGAGTTTTGCCACGGCAAGCACCACTCACATTTTCTTCAGGAAATGTACATTCTAGTCATTATTATTCTTCTGAGACTAAAATTTCTGACTGCTACTCCTCCTAGAGCTTTAAATCTACAAACTCCAAACTCAGCCCAGATCTTCAGACTGGTCTGACTCGGGTTGCTATATCTTTTCTAACTGATCGGACTTACGGTTTTCATAAAAATTAAGATTAAAAATCATAATAAATCCCACAGACTTACATTGAATAGTCTGAACATTCCGTCAACTCCAACTGTCAAAAATTCAAATCTAAACACACTGAAGCCCATTAGACTCCATTAAGCTTCCCTTCTATGTACTATTTCTAACCCATTCAAACTCATTCAAACTCATCTAATATTTCTTATCTATCTGTCTATCTATCTATCTATCTATCTATCTATCTATCATCTGACTCTATCTATCTATTTATCTATCTATCTATCTATATCATCTGACTCTATCTATCTATCTATTTATCTATCTATCTATCTATCTATCTATCTATCTATCTATATCATCTGACTCTATCTATCTATCTATCTATCTATCTATCATCTGACTCATCTATCTATCTATCTATCTATCTATCTATCTATCTATCTATCTATCTATCTATCTATCTATTTATCTATTTATCTGTCTATCATTGACTCTCTATCTATCTATCTATCTATCTATCTATCTATCTATCTATCATCTGACTCTATCTATCTATCTATCTATCTATCTATCTATCTATCTATAATCTC
>CM077226.1:11139455-11479455 GCA_039654775.1 Spinibarbus caldwelli | reverse complement strand
CTAGTAACTTGCTAATCATGTTAAAAACATGCTACTAACACCCTAGCAACCACACGGGGTACCGTAGCAACCACAGGGCAACAGCTTAGCAACCACCCCAAGTACCCTAGTAACCGAATAGCAACACCCTAGCAACCGCCCCGGGTACTGTAGCAACCGCATAGCAACACCTTAGCAACCAACCCGGGTACCCTAGCAACCGTATAGCAACCACCCAGTGTACCCTAGCAACCACATAGCAACACCCTAGCAACCACTCAAGATACCTTAGCAACCGCATAGCAACACCCTAGCAACCAGCCCAAGTACCCTAGCAACCGCATAGAAACACATTAGCAACCACTCCGGGTATCTTAGCAACCGCATAGCAACACCTTAGCAACCAACTCGGGTACCCTAGCAACCGCATAGCAACACCCTAGCAATCACCCCAGATACCTTAGCAACCGCATAGCAACACCCTAGCAACCAGCCCAAGTACTCTAGCAACCGCATAGCAACACCTTAGCAACCACCCCGGGTACCCTAGCAACCGCATAGCAACACCCTAGCAACCGCCCCGGGGACAGGAGCAACCTTATAGCAACACCTTAGCAACCGTCCCGGGTACCCTAGCAACCGGATAGCAACATCTTAGCAACCACTCAGAGTACCCTAGCAACCACCCTGGACACCCTAGCAACCACAAAGCAACTCCTTAGCAATGACCTTGAGTAACACAGCAACCGCATAGCAACACCTTAGCAACCGCCTTAGCAACCACCGGAGCTAGCCTAGCAACTATCATAGCAACCACTCTAAGTACCCTAGCAACCACTCTGAGGTCCTTAGAATCTATCTATCTATCTATCTATCTATCTCTCTATCTATCTATCAAACTTTAAACTTTTAAAACTACGTTAAACTTCAAACTAATTCAGACTGAAAACCGTCAAACTTAAAACTTCCCAAACTTTTTAGACTTCTTAAACTTTTTTAAACTTTTCAAACTTTTTAAAACTTTCTGGTCCAGCTTTCTCAAGCCAACTTAAAGTTTGTCTCGACAAACTTTTTTATCTAGTTATTAGTGGTGCTTGCCAAAGGCAAGGCATCACTATTGTTATCTTGCATACTTATTATTCTTCTTCTTCTTCTTCTTATTCTTATTCTTATTCTTATTCTTCTTCTGGACAAAACTTCGGCGCGCTACTCCTCCTGCAACGTTTGTCACAGACCCATGAATGAGGTGTCATATCGACCAGCTCATTGAGGAGAGGTGTGCTATATCTTTTCTAAGCGATCGGACCTACGATGTTCGCACAGCGGACGAAAAAGCGGGCAAAAAAGTCCCATTGACTTACAATGGCGGAATCTTCATGAATTTGAATCTCAACTGTCACTTTCTCACACACACACACACACACACACACACGCACACACACACACACACACACACACACACAGGCCCTTAGGAACCCCTTCTCTCTCTCTCTCTCTGTAACTCACACACACTCATTTGACTCATCTTTTAATAACCAATAAGTAATGACCTATGATCTTCATAGCCACACCCTAGCAACCACTTACAGCACCCTAGCAACCACCCCATAGACCTCCATTTAAACAGATCAAAAGGGATATCTTTGGATAGAAATGTCATTTGCTCTTTTGATTCAGAGCAAACAGGACTTCCATCATGCTACACATGCTAGCAGTGAATAGCTACATGCTAATAATGATTAGCTAAGTGCTAAAACATGCTAAATATTCCAACACACACACACGCATACACAGAGTCTGGCATATGTGGTTTACGGGGACTCTCCATAGGTGTAATGGTTTTTATACTGTACAAACTGTATGTGCTATTGCCCTACACCAACCCTACACCTAAACCTACCCCTCACAGGAGACTTTCTGCATTTTTAGATTTTCAAAAAAACACCATTTAGTATGTTTTTAAGCCTTTTGGTTTACGGGGACATAGGCAGTGTCCTCATAAACCACCTTCACGTTGTAGTACCCATGTAATTATACACATTTGTGTCCTCATAAACCATATATACCAGTTCACACACACACACACACACACAAACACACACACACACAGGGCCTAAGGAATCTTCTCTCTTTCACTTTCACATTGTGTTCCGTACATAAACAGATAAACGTTTGTACATGATTGTACAGCCAATGGAATCACACTTTCACTATGGACCTTGTTCACAGACTATTGTGATGAGGCAAATCTGTAATATTCAGGGTTTGTACAAGGCGCTTAAAGTGCTTGAAGTACTTGAATTTGACGTTTTGAAATTTAAGTCCTGGAAAACCCTTGGAAACAGCTATATTTATGAAAAAGTATTTGAAAAATACTTGAAATTTTAAAAGGCAGTATATATGAAATTATTGTTCATTTTTGGTTTCGATAAAAACAATCTTTTCATGCAAAATTAACAATGCAGTGCATGTTAAATAAATACAGAGCCATTTCACCTGGCTTTTGGGAGCGCATAAGATCTCGCGATACTTCTTGAGGTGAAAGTTTGTGGTAAAACCTTTGATAGTGCTTGCATTATATTATTCAGTCTTTTATTGCGTGTGCTGTTTGTTTGGGTTTCATTTGAGAACACACATAAACTCTGACGTGCTTTGTGTTGCGCTGTTATCATTTACAAGCTTGGAGCGCATCTCCATCTCAGCAGCTCGGTCCACAAACTCTTCCTCTGCATGTGCTGAGTTTAGGATGCTTAACATTCATCTGGGGAAAAAAAAGTGTGTGTGTGTGTGTGTGTGTGTTATCTCACATGGTGTCTACAGTGTCCGAGTTTTGCCACGGCAAGCACCACTCACATTTTCTTCAGGAAATGTACATTCTAGTTCTTATTCTTATTCTTCTTCTGGACAAAACTTCGGCGCGCTACTCCTCCTGCACCGTTTGTCACAGACCCATGAATGAGGTGTCATATCGACCGGCTCATTGAGGAGAGGTGTGCTATATCTTTTCTAAGCGATCGGACCTACGATGTTCGCACAGCGGACGAAAAAGCGGGCAAAAAAGTCCCATTGACTTACAATGGCGGAATGTTCATGAATTTGAATCTCAACTGTCACTTTCTCACACACACACACACACACACACACACACAGGCCCTTAGGAACCCCTTCTCTCTCTCTCTCTCTCTCTCTCTGTAACTCACACACACTTATTTGACTCATCTTTTAAGTAATCAGTAAGTAATGACCTATGATCTTCATAGCCACACCCTAGCAACCACCCCATAGACCTCCATTTAAACAGATCAAAAGGGATATCTTTGGATAGAAATGTAATTTGCTCTTTTGATTCAGAGCAAACAGGACTTCCATCATGCTACACATGCTAGCAGTGAATAGCTACATCCTAATAGTGATTAGCTAAGTGCTAAAACATGCTAAATATTTCAACACACACACACACACACATACACAGAGTCTGGCATATGTGGTTTATGGGGACTCTCCATAGACGTAATGGTTTTTATACTGTACAAACTGTATGTGCTATTGCCCTACACCAACCCTACACCTAAACCTACCCCTTACAGGAAACTTTCTGCATTTTTAGATTTTCAAAAAAACACTATTTAGTATGCTTTTAAGCCTTTTGGTTTACGGGGACATAGGCAGTGTCCTCATAAACCACCTTCACGTTGTAGTACCCTTGTAATTATACACATTTGTGTCCTCATAAACCATATATACCAGTTCACACACACACACACACACACACACACACACACAGGCCCTTAGGAACCCCTTCTCTCTCTCTCTCTCTCTGTAACTCACACACACTCATTTGACTCATCTTTTAAGTAACCAATAAGTAATGACCTATGATCTTCATAGCCACACCCTAGCAACCACTTACAGCACCCTAGCAACCACCCCATAGACCTCCATTTAAACAGATCAAAGGGGACATCTTTGGATAGAAATGTCATTTGCTCTTTTGATTCAGAGCAAACAGGACTTCCATCATGCTACACATGCTAGCAGTGAATAGCTACATCCTAATAGTGATTAGCTAAGTGCTAAAACATGCTAAATATCCCAACACACACGCGTGCGCATACACATTTGTTTTTGTGAAAAGTGGGGACATCCCATAGGCGTAATGGCTTTTATACTGTACAAACTGTATGTGCTATTGCCCTACACCTAAACTTAGCCCTCACAGGAGACTGTGCATTTTGAAAAGTGGGGACATGGGGTAATGTCCTCATAAGTTACCTTCTCCTTGTAATACTTATGTCATACCCATGTCATTATACAAATTTATGTCCTCATTTGTCACAAAAATGTGAACGCACACACACGCGCACACACACACACACACACACACACACACACACACACACACACACTCACACACACAGGGCCTAAGGAATCATCTCTCTTTCTCTCTGTTTCTCTCTCTCATGGCATAAAATTTCTTAGCCAAATTCCAAATTCTGCAACATTACATGTTTATAACCTGCCTTGTTCTTCTGATGACAAGCTTCGACTTTACTTTCACATTGTGTTCCGTACATAAACAGATAAACGTTTGTACATGATTGTACAGCCAATGGAATCACACTTTCACTATGGACATTGTTCACAGACTATTGTGATGAGGCAAATCTGTAATATTCAGGGTTTGTACAAGGTGCGTAAAGTGCTTGAAGTACTTGAATTTGACGTTTTGAAATTTAAGTCCTGGAAAACCCTTGAAAACAGCTATATTTATGAAAAAGTATTTGAAAAATACTTGAAATTTTAAAAGGCAGTATATATGAAATTATTGTTCATTTTTGGTTTTGATAAAAACAATCTTTTCATGCAAAATTAACAAAGCAGTGCATGTTAAATAAATACAGAGCCATTTCACCTGGCTTTTGGGAGCGCATAAGATCTCGCGATACTTCTTGAGGTGAAAGTTTGTGGTAAAACCTTTGATAGTGCTTGCATTATATTATTCAGTCTTTTATTGCGTGTGCTGTTTGTTTGGGTTTCATTTGAGAACACACATAAACTCTGACGTGCTTTGTGTTGCGCTGTTATCATTTACAAGCTTGGAGCGCATCTCCATCTCAGCAGCTCGGTCCACAAACTCTTCCTCTGCATATGCTGAGTTTAGGATGCTTAACATTCATCTGGGGAAAAAAAAGTGTGTGTGTGTGTGTGTGTTATCTCACATGGTGTCTACAGTGTCCGAGTTTTGCCACGGCAAGCACCACTCACATTTTCTTCAGGAAATGTACATTCTAGTTCTTTTTCTTATTCTTCTTCTGGACAAAACTTCGGCGCGCTACTCCTCCTGCACCGTTTGTCACAGACCCATGAATGAGGTGTCATATCGACCGGCTCATTGAGGAGAGGTGTGCTATATCTTTTCTAAGCGATCGGACCTACGATGTTTGCACAGCGGACGAAAAAACGGGCAAAAAAGTCCCATTGACTTACAATGGCGGAATGTTCATGAATTTGAATCTCAACTGTCACTTTCTCACACACACACACACAGGCCCTTAGGAACCCCTTCTCTCTCTCTCTCTCTGTAACTCACACACACTCATTTGACTCATCTTTTAAGTAAGCAATAAGTAATGACCTATGATCTTCATAGCCACACCCTAGCAACCACTTACAGCACCCTAGCAACCACCCCATAGACCTCCATTTAAACAGGTCAAAAGGGATATCTTTGGATAGAAATGTCATTTGCTCTTTTGATTCAGAGCAAACAGGACTTCCATCATGCTACACATGCTAGCAGTGAATAGCTACATGCTAATAATGATTAGCTAAGTGCTAAAACATGCTAAATATTTCAACACACACACACACAGTCTGGCATATGTGGTTTACGGGGACTCTCCATAGGCGTAATGGTTTTTATACTGTGCAAACTGTATGTGCTATTGCCCTACACCAACCCTACACCTAAACCTTCCCCTCACAGGAAACATTCTGCATTTTTAGATTTTTAAAAAAAACACTAGTATGTTTTTAAGCCTTTTGGTTTACGGGGACATAGGCAGTGTCCTCATAAACCACCTTCACGTTGTAGTACCCATGTAATTATACACATTTGTGTCCTTATAAACCATATATACCAGTTCACACACACACACACACTCACACACACAGGGCCTAAGGAATCATTTCTCTTTCTCTCTGTTTCTCTCTATCATGGCATAAAATTTCTTAGCCAAATTCCAAATTCTGCTATATTACATGTTTATAACCTGCCTTGTTCTTCTGATGACAAGCTTCCACTTTACTTTCACATTGTGTTCCGTACATAAACAGATAAACTTTTGTATATGATTGTACAGCCAATGAAATCACACTTTCACTATGGACCTTGTTCACAGACTATTGTGATGAGGCAAATCTGTAATATTCAGGGTTTGTACAAGGTGCTTAAAGTGCTTGAAGTACTTAAATTTGACGTTTTGAAATTTAAGTCCTGGAAAACCCTTGAAAACAGCTATATTTATGAAAAAGTATTTGAAAAATACTTGAAATTTTAAAAGGCAGTATATATGAAATTATTGTTCATTTTTGGTTTTGATAAAAACAATCTTTTCATGCAAAATTAACAATGCAGTGCATGTTAAATAAATACAGAGCCATTTCACCTGGCTTTTGGGAGCGCATAAGATCTCGCGATACTTCTTGAGGTGAAAAGCGGTCTCACGTTATCAGCATAAAGTTGAGTTTGTGGTAAAACCTTTGATAGTGCTTGCATTATATTATTCAGTCTTTTATTGCATGTGCTGTTTGTTTGGGTTTCATTTGAGAACACACATAAACTCTGACGCGCTTTGTGTTGCACTGTTATCATTCACAAGCTTGGAGCGCATCTCCATCTCAGCAGCTCGGTCCACAAACTCTTCCTCTGCATATGCTGAGTTTAGGATGCATAACATTCATCTGGGGAAAAAAAAGTATGTGTGTGTGTGTGTGTATCATCTCACATGGTGTCTACAGTGTCCGAGTTTTGCCACGGCAAGCACCACTCACATTTTCTTCAGGAAATGTACATTCTAGTTAGTGGTGCTTGCCAAAGGCAAGGCATCACTATTGTTATCTTGCATACTTATTATTCTTCTTCTTATTCTTCTTCTGGACAAAACTTCGGCGCGCTACTCCTCCTGCACCGTTTGTCACAGACCCGTGAATGAGGTGTCATATCGACCGGCTCATTGAGGAGAGGTGTGCTATATCTTTTCTAAGCGATCGGACCTACGATGTTCGCACAGCGGACGAAAAAGAGGGCAAAAAAGTCCCATTGACTTACAATGGCGGAATGTTCATGAATTTGAATCTCAACTGTCACTTTCTCACACACACACACACACACACACACACACACTCAGGCCCTTAGGAACGCCTTCTCTCTCTCTCTCTCTGTAACTCACACACACTCATTTGACTCATCTTTTAAGTAACCAATAAGTAATGACCTATGATCTTCATAGCCACACCCTAGCAACCACTTACAGCACCCTAGCAACCACCCCATAGACCTCCATTTAAACAGATCAAAAGGGATATCTTTGGATAGAAATGTCATTTGCTCTTTTGATTCAGAGCAAACAGGACTTCCATCATGCTACACATGCTAGCAGTGAATAGCTACATGCTAATAATGATTAGCTATAATGATTAGTCTGGCATATGTGGTTTACGGGGACTCTCCGTAGGTGTAATGGTTTTTATACTGGACAAACTGTATGTGCTATTGCCCTACACCAACCCTACACCTAAACCTACCCCTTACAGGAAACTTTCTGCATTTTTAGATTTTCAAAAAAACACCATTTAGTATGTTTTTAAGCCTTTTGGTTTACGAGGACATAGGCAGTGTCCTCATAAACCACCTTCACGTTGTAGTACCCATGTAATTATACACATTTGTGTCCTCATAAACCATATATACCAGTTCACACACACACACACACACACACACAGAGCCTAAGAAATCATCTCTCTTTCACTTTCACATTGTGTTCCGTACATAAACAGATAAACGTTTGTACATGATTGTACAGCCAATGGAATCACACTTTTACTATGGACCTTGTTCACAGACTATTGTGATGAGGCAAATCTGTAATATTCAGGGTTTGTACAAGGTGCTTAAAGTGCTTGAAGTACTTGAATTTGACGTTTTGAAATTTAAGTCCTGGAAAACCCTTGAAAACAGCTATATTTATGAAAAAGTATTTGAAAAATACTTGAAATTTTAAAAGGCAGTATATATGAAATTATTGTTCATTTTTGGTTTCGATAAAAACAATCTTTTCATGCAAAATTAACAATGCAGTGCATGTTAAATAAATACAGAGCCATTTCACCTGGCTTTTGGGAGCGCATAAGATGTCGCGATACTTCTTGAGGTGAAAAGCGGTCTCGCGTTATCAGCATAAAGTTGAGTTTGTGGTAAAACCTTTGATAGTGCTTGCATTATATTATTCAGTCTTTTATTGCATGTGCTGTTTGTTTGGGTTTCATTTGAGAACACACATAAACTCTGACGTGCTTTGTGTTGCGCTGTTTTCATTTACAAGCTTGGAGCGCATCTCCATCTCAGCAGCTCGGTCCACAAACTCTTCCTCTGCATATGCTGAGTTTAGGATGCTTGACATTCATCTGGGGAAAAAAAACTGTGTGTGTGTGTGTGTGTGTGTTATCTCACATGATGTCTACAGTGTCCGAGTTTTGCCACGGCAAGCACCACTCACATTTTCTTCAGGAAATGTACATTCTAGTATTGTTATTACTATTCGCCCGGACAAAACTTCGGCATGCTACTCCTCCTGCACCTTTTGTCGTAGACCCATGAATGAGATGTCAAATCATGCGACATATTGAGGAGAGGTGTGCTATATCTTTTATAAGTAATTGAGTGTACGATGTTCGTCTGGTGGATGAAAAAATTTGGGCGAAAAATCCCATAGACTTAACACTAGCACAAAATTAATGAGATTATATCTTTGGATCAGGAGGTCACAGAGAATTGGGGGTGGACTCTTTTGACTCGGCCTATCAAGCAGCCAATAAGTACTGACATGACAACTTCATAGCTATGCCCTTGCAACCACTTACAGCACCCTAGCAACCGTAAAAGGACATTAACAAACAATTATTCAGCACCAGAACATTGTAGAAACATGGGGTTGGGCTCTGTTGATTCAGACTGTCAAATAGTCTTTAAATATCATCCCATAAACTGTATAGCCAATCCATAGCAACAATTTAGAGTACCTTAGCAACTGAACAAACACATGAATAAGCAATTTCTCAGCACCAGAAAGTGGTATAGATATCTTTTGTTTCGGCTGAAAAACCAGTCTGTAAGAATTACCATGGCGACTGTGCAGCTACACCCTAGCAACCATATAGAGCACCCTAGTGACCGTATAGCAACATAAAGAAGCCATATCTCAGCTCCACAACATCATACAGACATGGGAGTTGGCTCTCTACAATCATGCTGAAGGCTCTACTGACGGCCTAGTGCCGAGTTTTGCCACGGCAAGCACCACTCACATTTTCTTCAGGAAATGTACATTCTAGTTATTATTATTCTTCTGAGACTAAAATTTCTGACTGCTACTCCTCCTAGAGCTTTAAATCTACAAACTCCAAACTCAGCCCAGATCTTCAGACTGGTCTGACTCGGGTTGCTATATCTTTTCTAACTGATCGGACTTACGGTTTTCATAAAAATTAAGATTAAAAATAATAAAAAATCCCATAGACTTACATTGACGGAATGTTCAGATGGGCCAAGACTATTCAAACTCCAACTGTCAAAAATTCAAATCTAAACACACTGAAGCCCATTAGACTCAATCAGACGGCCCTTCTATGTACTATTTCTAACCCATTCAAACTCATTCAAACTCATCTATCTAATATTTCTAATCTATCTATCTGTCTATCTATCTATCTATCTATCTATCTATCTATCTATCTATCTATCTATCTGTCTGTCTGTCTGTCTGTCTATAATCTGAGCCTATCTATCTATCTATCTATCTATCTATCTATCTATCTATGTACAATCTGACTATTTCTTTCTATCTATCTATCTATCTATCTATCTATCTACAATCTGATTATTTCTATCTATCTATCTATCTATCTATCTATCTATCTATCTATCTATCTACAATCTGACTATTTCTATCTATCTATCTATCTATCTATCTATCTATCTATCTATCTATCTATCTATCTATCTATCTATCTATCTACAATCTGAATATTTACATCTATCTATCCATCTATCTGCTAGCAACATGCTAGTAACTTGCTAATCATGATAGTAACATGCTAATCATGCTAGAAAAATGCTAACAACATGCTAGTCATCCTAAAACATGCTAATAACTTGCTAATCATGCTAGCAAACATGCTAGTCACTTGCTAGTCATGCTAACAACGTGCTAGTCACTTGCTAATCATGCTAGTAACATGCTAGTCACTTGCTAGTCATGCTAGCAAACATGCTAGTCACTTGCTAGTCATGCTAAAAATATGCTAGTCATGCTAACAACATGCTAGTCACTTGCTAGTCATGCTAGCAAATTGTTAGAAACATGCTAGCAACATACTAGCAACTTGCTAATCATGCTAACAACATGCTCGTAACATGCTAATCATGCCAGAAATGTACTAGCTACATGCTAGTAACTTGCTAATCATGTTATCTACATGCTAATCATCCTAGAAACATGCTAACAACATGCTAATCATCCTAGAAACATGCTAGTAGCTTGCTAATCATGCTAGAAATGTGCTAGCAATATGCTAGTAAGATGCTAATCATGCTTGTAACATGCTAGTAACTTGCTAATCATGTTAACAACATGCTAGTAGCAACCTAGCAACCACACGGGGTACCGTACCAACCGCTTAGCAACACCTTAACAACCGCCCCGGGTACCGTAGCAACCGCATAGCAACACCTTAGCAACCACCCCAGGTACCCTAGCAACCACATAGCAACAGCTTAGCAAGCACTCAGAGTACCCTAGCAACTCCCTAGCAACCATCCCAAGAACCCTAGCAACCCCAGAGCAACAACCTAGCAGCCACCTTGGAAACCCTAGCAACCGCATAGCAACACCTTAGCAACCACCCTGAGTACCATAGCAACTGCATAGCAACATCCTAGCAACCGTCCTAGGTACCCTAGCAACCGCACCAGATACCCTAGCAACCGTATAGCAAAACCCTAGCAACCTCCCAGAGTACTCTAGAAACTGCATAGCAACACCTTAGTAACCACCCTGAGTACCATAGCAACCGCATAGCAACACCTTAGCAACCACCCTGAGTACCATAGCAAACGCATAGCAACACCCTAGCAACCGTCCTAGATACCCTAGCAACCGCCCAGGTACCCTAGCAACCGCATAGCAACACCCTAGCAACCGACCTGGGTACCTGAGCAACCACATAGCTACACCCTAGCAACCACCCCAAGTACCCTAGCAACCGCATAGCAACACCGTAGCAACAATCCAGAGCACCTTAGCAACCGCATAGCTATGCCCTAGCAACAACCCCAAGTAACCTAGCAACCACATAGCAACACCCTAGCAACAATCAGGAGCACCTTAGCTACCACATAGCAACATCCTAGAAACCACCTAGAATACCCTAGCAACCACTCTGAGGTCCTTAGTTGGCCTCAGATCTATCTATCTCAGCATCTACATATCTTAGCAGATCTATCTATCTATCTATCTATCTATCTATCTATCTATCTATCTATCTATCATCTGACTAATTCTATCTATCTATCTATCTATCTATCTATCTATCTATCTATCTATCTATCTATCACTGACAGACTGCATTGCCTTCAAAACATCTAAACTTTAAGCTTTTAAAACTACTTTAAACTGTTTCAGACTGAAACTTAAAACTTTTTTAAACTTCTTAAACTTTTTGAAATTTTTAAACTTTTCAAACTTTTTAAAACTTTCTGGTCCGGCTTTCTCAAGCCAACTTAAAGTTTGTCTCGACAAACTTTTTTATCTAGTTAAGTTGGCTTGAAAAAGCCAACTTACTGAAATCCTGTCTAAACTTCTTCTTCTTCTTCTTCTTCTTCTTCTTCTTCTTCTGAGACCAAATTTTAAAATGTATCTCCTCCTAGACCTTTAAAGCTACAACCACCAAACTCGGCCCAGACCTTCAGACTGGTCTGACTCGGGTTACTATATCTTTTCTAACTGATCCGGCTTACGGTTTTCGTAAAAATTATGATGAAAACTGCGAAAAATCCCATAGACTTACATTAACGGAATGTTCAGATGAGCCAAGACTCATCAAACACCAACTGTCAAACTTTCAAATGTAAACACACGCTGCGTCCGAAATCGCATACTTCCCTACTATATAGTATGCGAAAAACAGTATGCGAGGCGAGTAGTATGTCCGAATTCATAGTATTCGAAAAACAGTAGGCGAGAAGAACCCGGATGACCTACTGCTTCCGGCCGAATTCTGTAGTAGGCATTCGATGGACACTTTACTATCCCATGAGGCCGCGGGAGAGGAGGCGTCAGATTCGAAAATGGCGGAAAGCGGTGACGCGGCTGATTTCAAGTGTAAGTACCTCAGAAAAAAACCTTGTTCATTGTGGTTAAATTGTACTTGTTTAAAATCATCCAAGTAAACAGCTTACCTGTTGAAGGTTCAATCAATGTAAACCGATGAGACGATTTTGTGAATTGCTGTTAAAATATGTTTAATCATTATTACAGATCAGATTGAGCAAACATCAATGCAGTAACTTATATTAGCTTGTTATCGCTGCTTTCTTTGAACAGACGGTTCATTTAGTAGTTTAATGAGATAAAGTTACAAAACTTAAGAGAATTAAAGCGATTTCTCTTTTACCAGTGCTGATATTTTGAGAGGAAATACTCTTAATAAGTGCTTCAGCTTGTCAATATAATGTTACCATTGATAGATTGATCAAGAATTATCACTAATGTTTAAATGTTAAAATCCTGTTTTGATGTTACAGGGACTGATGATGAACACACTCGTGTTCTCATCCAGGAGAGAGAGGCTAATGAAGCCCTCTTCACTGGAAACATAATGCTGCAATCAAAGGGATAGAGTAAATAAGTTATACAAATGAGTATTAACCTTAACTACACACTCGCTTTACATTTATTTATGTTGGGCTCTTCATTGATTTTTTTTTTTTTTTTTTTAGCAAGTTTTATTACAACATTTATTTGCCAGGTATCTGCAGTAGCTATATTTTGTCAGTTGCAAAGTGCTTATTATTTGACATTGAGAAACTATTTTAAAGCACATGTGTGCTCACTGATTTTGTAGCAGTTTCCAGCTGTTATCTTAAGAATTGGTGCCACACTTTAGAGAAATACCCATACACCAAGTCACCTTTAAAATGTATTCTCTTTATTTATTATTATTGTTTAATTTCTACATGGATAAGAGCACAAAGCTTCAGACAAAACAACGTAACTTTTAGCATAGCATAAAGTAGTATAATAGAGCTTAAATCAACACCAAAAGGAAACTTCTTAAAACATTTTTATAATAGTGTCAGGCAAATGAACTTCAGCAGCTTCAGTTAGGTAACCACAGACAGGTTTCAAAAAACTTAAAATACATAAATATAACTACAAAACATCAAAATATTTTTTCTTCCACTGTATCTATTGTTCCAGCTACCACAAAGTTGGAGACCCAGCCAGCTGAGCAAAACCTGCTCCCACTGTCTCCAGGTCATCCGCAGTGGAGAAAACAATCAGCCTGAAGACTGCTCTGCTCATTCTGTGCACAATGTCATGCACAGAGGACTTGGGGATGTCGAAGGCCAGTGACAGCACCCAGTGTGATGCTGCTGTGTGTGCATATTGTCTATAATGTTATTATATGTATGTGTGTGTGTGTGTGTGTGTGTATATATATATATATATGTATATGTGTATATGTGTGTATATTATGTATGTATATATGTACAGTGTTGTGGAGTAAATAGTTACATGTAACTAAATTATGTAATTTAATTACAAAATAAATGTAATTGTAATCAGTTACAGTTAGTGATAAAAAAAATGTGTAATTAAATTAACAGCTACTTATGAAAATGTTAATGAATATAAAGGGGGTTACATCTGAATATTTACTCACACATACAGATTTAATTGATTTCTTTCATAAATTGCAGTGACTGCTGTAAAATGAGACGCCAATGTTTCTGGAGTTTAGGAAACAGAATAGGGCATGCTTAGTCGATAACTGTTTTATTTACTATTTGGATTCATGCATATGCTTAATTTTTTTTTTAAGATTAACTGTTTTTTCCAAGGCATTGTTAGATGCCAGTGTTTCCTATCATAACTGCTGTATGCAAAGATCTGATTTTAAAAAAAAATAGTATAATAGCTACTAAACTGTTTCTTATTATGGTTTTAAATCTGTACTTAACCTCAGAATTATCTCAAAGTAAGTCTAATTTTGTGGTAGCTGTGCTTTAAAATTAAATTATTATAATCTTAATTCAAGTGAATAAGGACTAATCAGTGTTGAGTACTGTGAAATTAACCCTGCCTGGTTTGCATTTTGAAAATGATTAACAGTTGAAAACATTAGAAATTCAGAAAAGTAATCAAATGTAATCAGTTACATTAGTAAAGTAATTGAAATAGTTACACTACTTGTTACATTTTAGATAGGATAACTTATAATCTGTAACCTATTACATTTGCAAAGTAACCTTCATAACATTGCATATGTATATATTGGGTGTGTGTAGGCTATTTATATATTTATATATTTATACATTTTTATCTATATTAGCCTCTGTCATTCTGGCTGTGTTTTTTTTTTTTTTTTTTTTTTTTATTCTGATGTACTTACTAGATAAATAGGTGATGACACCTGTTTTATGTTTTGTTTTATATTATGTATTGTTTATACTGTGTGTGTATGTATGTATATATATATATATATATATATATATGTATATATATAATATGAATTTGTGTGTGTGCATATGTTTATCTATTTATCATGTATATGTATTATGTAAAATATTATATAAAATATTAATTCATTCAAGTTTATTCATTGATTCATGTTTCCTTTTGTTTCTCCTGTGTATTTTTATTTGCCTTCATTTAATACAATAAATTACTCAAAATCAGCAGGTTTACAGCTGTGGCTGCTTTTATTCTGAGGTAAATTATACTTGCTATATATTTAGTAAATGGTAGACAAGCTGTCGACGAAGGGGTGATCGGTGAATAGCTAACCGACGCAAAAACGCCGACGAAAGCGGTAAGAATAGCAAAAAAAAAAAAAAAGTAAAACATCGCCAATGTTTGTTCAACAGAGTGGGCTCTTTAAATTTTCGCGCTGTTGTGATGACGCATGTCACGTGACAATATCAACATGGCGGATGTAGTACGTCCGAATTTTATTCATACTACCCACATCCATACTATATAGAACGTACTGTTTTAACGGTCGAGAAGTACGTTCAAATTCAAATGTAGTGCCTACTTATGTAGTATGCGATTTCGGACGCACCCACACTGAAGCCTATTGGACTCAATTAAGCTTCACTACTATGTACTATTTCTAATCCATTTAAACTCATTTAAGCTTCCACTCTATTTAACATTTCTAATCTAAATCATGCTAGCAACATGCTAGTAACATGCTAATAACATGTTAATAATGCTGGAAACATGCTAGCAAACATGCTAGTCACTTGCTAGTCATGCTAGCAACATGCTAGTCACTTGCTAGTCATGCTAGCAACATGCTAGTCATGCTAGCAACATGCTAGTCACTTGCTAGTCATGCTAGCAAACATGCTAGTCACTTGCTAATCATGCTAGTAACATGTTAGTCACTTGCTAGTCATCCTAGCAAACATGCTAGTCACTTGCTAGTCATGCTAACAACATGCTAGTCATGCTAGCAACATGCTAGTCACTTGCTAGTCATGCTAGCAAACATGCTAGTCACTTGCTAATCATGCTAGTAACATGCTAGTCACTTGCTAGTCATGCTAGCAAACATGCTAGTCACTTGCTAATCATGCTAGTAACATGCTAGTCACTTGCTAGTCATGCTAGTAAACATGCTATTCACTTGCTAGTCATGCTAGCAACATGCTAGTCATGCTAGCAACATGCTAGTAATGCTAGCAAAATGCTAGTCACTTGCTAGTCATGCTAGCAAACATGCTAGTCACTTGCTAATCATGCTAGTAACATGCTAGTCACTTGCTAGTCATGCTAGCAAACATGCTAGTCACTTGCTAGTCATGCTAGCAAACATGCTAGCCACTTGCTAGTCATGCTAGCAAACATGCTAGTCACTTGCTAGTCATACTAGCAACATGCTAGTCACTTGCTAGTCATGCTAACAACATGCTAGTCACTTGCTAGTCATGCTAGCAAACATGCTAGCCACTTGGTAGTCATGCTAGCAAACATGCTAGTCATGCTAGCAAACATGCTAGTCACTTGCTAGTCATGCTAGCAACATGCTAGTCACTTGCTAGTCATGCTAACAACATGCTAGTCACTTGCTAGTCATGCTAGCAACATGCTAGTCACTTGCTAATCATGCTAACAACATGCTAGTGTTGCTATGCAGTTGCTAGTCACTTGCTAATCATGCTAGTAACATGCTAGTCACTTGCTAATCATGCTAGTAACATGCTAGTCACTTGCTAGTCATGCTAGCAACATGCTAGTCACTTGCTAATCATGCTAACAACATGCTAGTCACTTGCTAGTCATGCTAGCAACATGCTAGTCATTTTAGCAAACATGCTAGTCACTTGATAGTCATGCTAGCAAACATGCTAGTCACTTGCTAATCATGCTAACAACATGCTAGTCACTTGCTAGTCATGCTAGCAAACATGCTTGTCACTTGCTAGTCATGCTAGCAACATGCTAATCACTTGCTAGTCATGCTAGCAACATGTTAGCCATTTGCTAGTCATGCTAACAACATGCTAATCACTTGCTAATCATGCTAGTAACATGCTAGTAACTTGCAAACGACACGCTAACAACTTGCTAATCATGCTTGTTACATGTTAGTAACTTGCTAACGACATGCTAGCAACTTGCTACTCATGCTAACAACATGCTAGTCATTTGCTAGTCATGCTAACAACATGCTAGTCACTTGCTAGTCATGCTAGCAAAATGCTAGAAACATGCTAACAACATACTAGCAACTTGCTAATCATGCTGACAACATGCTACCAACTTGCTAATCATGCTAACAACATGCTAGTCACTTGCTAGTCATGCTAGCAACATGCTAGTCATTTGCTAGTAATGCTAAGAACATGCTAGTCACTTGCTAGCCATGCTAGCAACATGCTAGTCACTTGCTAGAAAAATCTGTTTATCTGTCTGTCTGTCTGTGACTATCTGTTTTTCTGGTAAATTGTATGCTTTTCAAATATTTAACTTTAATACTACTTTAAACTTCAAAATAGTTAAAACTGAAAACCTTCAAACTTTAAGCTTTGAAAACTACTTCAAACTTCCTGGCTAGGTTTTTTCAAGCCAACTTAAAGTTTGTCTACAAACTTTACTATCTAGTTATTATTATTGTTATTCTGAGCCAAATTTCGACACCTATCTCCTCCTAGAGCTTTCAAGCTAGAATCACCAAACTCAGCCCAGACTTTCAGACTGGTCTGACTCGGTGTGCTATATCTTTTCAGACTGATCAGACTAATAATTTTCATAAAACTGAATATTAAAAATCATAAAAATCCCATAGTTTACATTGACGGAATGTTCAAATAAGCCAAGACTATTCAAACTCCAACTGTCAAAATTCAAATCTAAACTTCCAGAATCCCTTGAGGCTCAATCAAGCTTCCCTTCTATATCGTCGCTGTCGGGCGGAATCCTCGCATCTCCGAAACCATTATTTTTAATATTTTTATATATATATATATATATATATATATATATATATATATATATATATATATATATATATATAAACCATTATTTTTCAGGAAATTAAAAAAAGGCATATTTTTTGAGTTATTAAACATTGTATCGTTAAAGTTGGTATTATACCTTATATTGCTATCAATATACTGTTGTGTACCAACATTAAAACAACATTTCCCCAAAATCATGTTTAATCTGAGATACGAGATTTATGACTTGGGAGCAGGGAGATACGAGATTACGCTGTCATTGATAAGAATGGTACGGACACAGACGTCGCTGCTGCCAGCAGTGTTCATCAAAGTCAGTGGTCACGTTGAGCCTTTTGACAAGAGACAAGGCTTTAAGACCTAATCAAAGCTAATGATTGTGCTTACATACATCTTCCGAAACTCTATTTAAATGTTAGAGCTATGAGTGATGCAATACCAAAATAAAATGATAAGCTGTCTAGTCTGTCTAATAGGCGGAAATTAATCTGCACGCAAACAAAGTCGGTGGTCGTGTTGAGCCTTTTGACAAGAGAAAAGGCATTGTTCAATAGTTAACCAAAGCTAACAACTGTGGTTACATACTTCTTCCTAAACTCATTTACCTCAGAGGACATGTTGCTCAACGAGGATTCGTTGCGACTTTCAATCTTGAGGAGCAGGGATGTGCAGAGAGTTCCTCAGGGGCAGGGGCTCAAATGTAAAATAGGGGCAATGTAAAAAAAATATATATATATATAGGTCAAATGTTTGGATACATTACTCTTTTATATTTTTGTAAGAAGTCATTTATGGTCATCAAGCCTGCATTTATTTGATCAAATTTTTAATATACTTTAAAATACATTTTATGCAATTCTGATTTATTATCAATATTGGAAACCTGTGATACTTTTTTCAGGATTCTTTGATTAATAAAAAGTTTAAAAAGCACAGCATTTATTTAAAATATATATTTTGTAACAATATACATTGAAAAGCTTGAGGTTTTGAATAAATGCTGTTCTTTTTATTTTTTATTTTTTATTTATCAATGAACCCCAAAAAGGGTTCCAAAAATAAATAAATAAATAAATAATAAATAAATAAGCAGCATAACTGTTTCCAATATTGATAATAAATCAGCATAATATATCTGAAGGATCATGCACTGAAGACTGGAGTAATGATGCTGAAAATTCAGCTTTGATCACAGAAATAAATTATATTTTAAAGCATATTAAAATAGATAAACATTCTTTTAAATTGTATTAATATTTCACAATATTACAGTTTTTCTGTATTTTTGATAAAATAAATGCAGGTTTGATGAGCATAAGACACTTTCATAATGCTGCATAATTATCAAAAATGGTAATATAATAAAATCCTTTCATGTCACCATTTCGCCAGCCTACACTTCACATAATAGGTCTGTAGGTGTCACTTGGGCTTCATTAATTATGATAGTTTCATGAAATAGTAAACGGTGCTTCATACATAAGTGTAAGTGAACTGAATACTGATTTCTATTATTGCGACTTTTGGCTCTGCACGGTTTTGTGCCGTGCTTTTGTAGTCATTTAGCATCCATTTTCTCAGCGATGCAATTTGATTTATAAAATCAGACAAACCGCAGATCTAGATCGCTCTACAAATAAGCTTGTCTGCCCCATGTAATTTTCAACCGATTTATGAATAAGAACGGAAAATGTCTGCTCCAATTCACATTATAGTCCAATGAAATGTGTCAGATCATGATTGGTTGGTGTATTATACATGACAAACGGGCATTGATGAATTATGTAATATTCTCTAAACTATATAATATATGGATTTTTAATTAAATCGACACACTAACTTTGATTACTGGTGGAAAAAAAAGTTTAAAATATTGTTTGGTTTATTTTCTTTCCTTCCCGTCGATCTATTCACTGAAAGAACCACATATGCTTGAGAGCCTAGGTTTCCGAACAGACTGTGGAATATCAGTCAGTCGAGCAAAACGCACGCAACCCATAGCAGCCTCAGATTGACAGATATCTAAAAATCAACAGGAATTTTCAGACTTTTGAGCGATTAGTTACCGTTTTGTGCACATTGTCATGTTAATTATAATTCAAATTCATTTTGTTTTATTGACTACAATATCATTGCTATTTGTCTGAGAGGGGCACTTTTGAATAATTTTGATAAAGGGCAGGGGCTTGATCCCCCAAAGCCCCCCCTTCTGCACGTGCCTGTTGAGGAGACATAATGCCGCGAGGCTCCCGCGGAGTGAAGAAGAGGTGGAGTTACAAGGCTTCTCAAACAGTTGAAGTGTCATATGGAGTTTAAGAGATTTGCTCTCAAGCTATTTTCAACAATTTAGATTGGTTAATAATTTGTAAAAATAACAGACCCACGTGGGGTCTGACCAATAGCATCGATTTGTGAAAAAATATGAAATTGACAAAATTTGGACATAGGACGTTTCCACCCAACAGCGACGATATACTATTCCTAACCCATTCAAACTCATTCAAATTCATCTATCTAATGTCTAATATTTCTAATCTATCTATCTATCTATCTATCTATCTATCTATGCTAGCGACATGCTAATCATGCTAGAAACATGCTAGCAACATGCTAGTCATACTAGCAACATGCTAGTCACTTGATAATCATGCTAGCAACATGATTAGCATGTTAGTAACATGCTAATCATGCCAGAAACATGCTAGCAACATTCTAGCAAGTTGCTAATCATGCTAGAAACATGTTATTCACATGCTAATCATGCTACCAACATGCTAATCATGCAAGAAGCATACTAGCAACATGCTAATCACTTACTAAACATACTAGCAACATGCTAGTAACATGTTAATCATGCTAGAATCATGTTAGCCACATGCTAGTCACTTGCTAACCATGCTAGAGACATGATAGTCACTTGCTAATCATGCTAGCGACATGTTTTTCATTTGCTAATCATGCTAGAAAAATGCTAACGACATGCTAGTAAGTTGTTAATCATACTAAAAACATGCTAGCAACATGCTAGTCACTTGCTAGTCATGCTAGTCACTTGCTATTCATTCTAGCAACATGCTAGTAACATGCTAATTATGCTAGAAAAATGTTTTTGACATGTTAGTAACATGCTAATCATGCTATAAACATGCTAGTCACTTGCTATTCATGGTAACTACATGTTAGTCACTTAATCATGCTAGCTATATGATAGTAACATGCTAATCATGTTAGAAACATGACAGCAACATACTAGTAACTTCCTAGTCATGCAAGTCACTTGCTGTTCATGCTAGCATGCTAGCAACATGTTAGTAACATGCTAATCATGTTAGAAACTTGCTAGCGACATGCTAGTCACTTTCTAGTCATGGTAGTCACTTGCTATTCGTGCTAGCTACATGTTAGTCACTTGCTAATAATGCTAGCAACATGCAAGTAATATGCTAATCATGTTAGAAACATGCTAGTCATTTGTTAGTCATGATAGTCACTTGCTATTCATGCTAGCTACATGATAGTCACTTGCTAATCATGCAAGCAACATGCTAGTAACATGCAAATCATGCAAGAAACATCCTAGTGACATGCTAGTCATGCTAGTCACTTGCTGTTCATGCTAGCTACATGCAAGTCACTTCTTAATCGTGCTAGCAACATGCTAGTAACTTGCTAATTATGTTAGAAACATGCTAGTCATGCTAGTCACTTGCTGTTCATGCTAGCTACATGCAAGTCACTTCTTAATCATGCTAGTTACATGCTAGTACCTTGCTAACGACATGCTAGAAACTTGCGAATCATGCTAACGACATGCTGACAAAATGCTAGACACTTGTTAATCATGCTAACAACATGTTATTCATGATAGCAACATGCTAGTAACTTGTTAATCATACTAGAATCATATTAGCAAAATGCTAGTAACTTGCTAATCATGTTATAAACATGCTAACAACATGCTAGTAACATGCTAATCATGTTAAAGACATGCTAGTAAGATGATAGTAACTTGCTAAAGACATTCTAGCAACTTCCTATTCATGATAACGACATGCTAGCAACATATTAGACACTTGCAAATCATGATAGCAACGTGCTAGTGACTTGTTAGTCATGCTAGCATCATGCTAGTAACTTGCTAATCATACTAGAATCATGTTAGCAACATGCTAGTAACTTGCTAATCATAATAGAGACATGCTAACAACATGCTAGTCACTTGCTAATCATGCTAGTAACATGCTAGCAACTTGCTAATCATGATAATGACATGCTAACAACATGCAAGACACTTGTTAATCATGCTAACAACATGCTAGTCACTTGCTAATCATGCTAGCAACATGCTAGTAACTTGCTAATCATACTAGAATCATGTTAAAAACATGCTAGTAACTTGCTAATAATGCTAACAACACGCTAGTAACTTCCTAATCATGCTAGAAACATGCTAACAATATGCTAGTAACATGCTAATCATGCTAGTAACATGCTAGTAACTTTTTAACAACATGCTTGTCACTTGCTAGTCATGCCAGCAACATGCTAGTAACTTGTTAATCATACTAGAATCATGTTAGCAAAATGCTTGTAACTTGCTAATCATGTTAAAAACATGCTGACAACATGCTAGTAACATGCTAATCATGCTAAAGATATGCTAGTCACTTGCTAGTCATGCTAGTAACATGCTAGTAACTTGCTAACAACATGCTAGCAACTTGCTAATCATGATAACGACATGTTAGCAACTTGCTAATCATGCTAACAACATGCTAGTTACTTGCTAGTCATGCTAGCAACATGCTAGTAACTTGCTAATCATGCTAACAACATGCTAGAAACTTGTTAATCATGCTAACAACATGCTAGCAACTTGCTAATCTTGCTAGAAACATGCTAACAACATGCTAGTAACATTCAAATCATGCTATTGACATGATTATCACTTGATAATCATGCTAGTAACATGCTAGTAACTTGCTAACAACATGCTAGCAACTTGTTAATCATGATAACAACATGCTAGCAACATGCTAGACACTTGCTAATCATGCTAACAACATGCTAGTCACATGCTAGTCATGCTAGCAACATGCTAGTAACTTGCTAATAATACAAGAATCATGTGAACAACATGCTAGTAACTTGCTAATCATTTTAACAACATGTTAGTAACTTGCTAATCATGCTAGAAACATTCTAACAACATGCTAGTAACATGCTAATCATGCTAATTACATGCTAGTCACTTGCTGATTATGCTAGTATCATGCTAGTAACTTGATAATCATGCTAACGACATGCTAGCAACATGCTAGACACTTGATAATCATGCTAACAACATTCTAGTCACTTTCTAGTCATGCTAGTATCATGCTAGTAACTTACTAATCATGCTAACAAGATGCTAGTAACTTGATGATCAAGCTGGAAACATGCAAATAACATGCTAGTAACTTGCTAATGACATTCTAGCAACATGCTAGTCAGTTGCTAGTCATGCTAACGACATCCTAGTCACTTGCTAGTCATGCTTGCAAAATGCAAGAAACATGCTAGCAACTTGCTAATCTGTCTGTCTGTCTGTGACAATATGTTTTCTGGTAAATTGTATGGTTTTCAAAACTTTAAAACTTTAAACTTTAAAACTACTTTAAACTTCAAACTAGTTAAAACTGAAAACCTTCAAACTTTAGGCTTTTAAAATTACTTCAAACTTTCTGGCTCAACTTAACCCTCTGGGGTCTGAGTTGATTTTGGGGCCCTTGAGATGTTTTGACATGCCCTGATATTTGTGCTTATTTCAGATACTTATAACATTCTATTGACCAACATGTATTTTTTTATTTTGTATTCAGCACAAACTGTGCTACAATAATATGTGACCCTGATGGATGCACATGTTTGCATTTTTTAGAAAAAAAAATAATAATATATGTATATATATATATTTATTATGCATGGTTAGTAAGTTTTGGGAAAAAAAAAATCTAGCTGAAATATGGCCATAAAACCCACTCTAAATAGTTCTGAATAAATGAGTAATCAGTCTTGTAGGCTAGAATATTTACTTCAGAATTATGTGAAAATCATTCTGCTTACTCATTCACAGAAAACAATATATTGATTTAAATTTTTAAGTACATGTTTTGTGATTGAAAGCCAATATGCGAGGGAGTGGCAATGGCTCTGAATATTAATTGATTCTCACCTGAGAGACAAAGGGGCCGCCCCTAATGGCCCATCAGTGTGACTGTGACGTTGAAGTAGGTAAGAGAGAATGTGAGGAGACTGAAAAAAAATGTTTTTTTTTTTTTTTAATTATTTGTATTTTATTTACAACGCAGTATAATCAAAACATACATAATGAAGGTCAAAGACAAATTGTGCACACTGATTTAACCACAGAGATGTGAACAGACTTTGAGTCATTCCTGCAACAGATTCTGTGCAACAAGTGAAACAAGTAAATCATACCTGATATTTACGTGTTATTTAAGTGTTTCTGCTTCTTTCCATGGATTCAAGAAGAAAAAAACATAATCAGTAGTCAAGGTGCTTGTTTTACCATAGAATATCAGTGTAGTTGAACATCTGATGTTGGTACAGCGCTCTCAGAGGAAAACAGTTGATGATTTTAGCATGACTAACAAGTGACTAGCATGTTGTTAACATGATTAGCAAGTGACTAGCATGTTGTTAGCATGACTAGCAAGTGACTAGCATGTTGCTAGCATGACTACCATGTTTGTTAGCATGACTAGCAAGTGACTAGCGTGTTGTTAGCATGATTAGCATGCCGCTAGCATGATTCAAGCATGATTAACAAGTTACTAGCCTGTCGCTAGCATGTTGTTATAATTATTAACGGTATTAACATTTTTTAGCATGACTACCATGTTTTTAGCATGACTACCAAGTGACTAGCATGTTGTTAGCATGATTAGTATGTTAATAGCATGTTGTTAGCATGATTAGCAAAGTTACTAGCATGTTGCTAGCATGATTCTTGCATGATTAGGAAGTTACTAGCATGTCGCTAGCATGTTTCCAGCATGATTAGCATGTCTTTTGCATGTTGTGATTCTAGCGTGATTAACAAGTTACTAGCCTGTCGCTAGCATGTTGTTAGAATTATTAGCATGTTCTTAGCATGATTAGCATGTTAATAGCATGCTGTTAACATGATTAGCAACGTTACTAGCATGTTGCTAGCATGATTCTAGCATGATTAGCAAGTTACTAGCATGTCGCTAGCATGTTTCCAGCATGATTAGCATGTCTCTTGCATGTTGTTACCATGATTAGCATGTCGCTAACATGTTTCCAGCATCATTAGCATGTCACTAGCATCATTAGCATGTTATTAATGTGTTTCTAGCATGATTAGCATGTTGCTAGCATGATTTAGAGTAGAAATATTAGAAATATTAGATAGAGTGGAAGCTTAAATGAGTTTAATTGATTTGAAATCGTACAAAGAAGCGAAGCTTAATTGAGTCCAATAGGCTTCAGTGTGTTTACATTTGAAAGTTTGACAGTTGGTGTTTGATGAGTCTTGGCTCATCTGAACATTCCGTCAATGAAAAAAACATTTGTTAGCATGTTAATATCAGGAGGATCTGTAGGTTTTGTAGCCATAGACTCACGCATGCTTTGTACTATCATTAAAAAAAGACATTTTATATCTGAGAAAATAATTATTATTGTTTAGCATGTTATTAAAATCTATTTTTGAACAGAGTAGGCTATTAATAATAAACATGTTCTAAACATACTTAGACTCGTAGCATTGATCATGTTACAGTATACATTCATATTACTTTTATTGTTTTATATAGAGCATGAAAACATCATCGCGCCATAAGAAATTTAAATAAAATGAATTGCCTATCATATTCAAAATGTTTTACTCGATTTCAAACATTGTAGTCAGGAATATTAGTTTGGGAAAAACCCAACTATGATTTTGTAGTCATATAGCCTAGTATGTATTATTTTACAGTCGCCTATGATATGAGTCTGTAGCCATAAACTCACGCATGCTTTGTACTATAAAAGGATGTACTTTGTTCTATAAAAGGATATTTTATATCTGAAAAACTAATTATTTTTGTTTAGCACGCTATTAACTCCCTGGGGTCGGCTGTCTCGCCGGCGAGACAAGCTCATTTTTTTTCTTGTCAGTGCAAAAGACACTAAAAATACTCCGTCGATTTTTGTCATACAGATAAGTGTTATAGATCAATTGAAACTTTGAAGTATCTATTTTTTTTTTTCGGGTACACTCACAATAAAAACAAAATGTTGTGGTTTTGGAAAATAAAGAAAACAAACAGGGTGCGCTCTCTGTCTTCGCCGTCTCCGCGAGCTGCTTTTAGAAACGCGTCATTAAAATGAACTGTAACTCAGCAAATACTCAGCACACAGACATGGAAGATATATCTATAGAAAGCTTGAAGTGTCTACTTTTAAATGAAGTAAGTCTTATCGAAAACAAATATTCTGTGATAAAGTAATCCATATGAAACCAACACGATGTTCAGTCTTTCCCGTCTAACTCATTATCTTTAATGCCATCCCGCCCCCTCACGGCTCGCACCGTTCATATGTAAATATCCATGTGAGACATATGCGTATGGAGACGCCCAACACAAACAAAGTGTGAGGAGTTCGTTCATTGCGGCTACTGTTCGTTTCTGCAAGAAGAAGGCTGGATTTCCCTCAAAAGAAGAACAATACTTCATCCAGAAGAGAAGATCAATCTGATGAGTAAGTAATGTTTGTTTTTTGCATTAGTTAACGTGTTATTGTGACATAAACAAGAACACATTTACTAGTTAGGTTGTTCCCAAACTACAACATGATGAATGCTAGGCATCTAAGAATGTTTAGACCATGTTTATTATTAATACTCTGTTCACAAATACATTTTAATAACATGCTAAACAATAATAATTAGTTTCTCAGATGTAAAATATCCTTTTTTATAGTACAAAGCATGTGTGAGTCTTATGGCTACAGAATCATATCATAGGCTACTATAAAATCATACATACTAGGCTACATGACAACAAAATCATAGTTGGGTTTTTCCCAAACTATAATTCCTGACTACATTGTTTGAAATCGAGTAAAACATTTTGAATATGAAAGGCAATTCATTGCATTTAAATTTATTACAGCGCGATGATGTTTTCATGCTCTATATAAAACAATAAAAGTAATATGAGTGTACACTGTAACATGATCAATGCTACGAGTCTAAGTATGTTTAGAACATGTTTATTATTAATAGCCTACTCTGTTCAGAAATAGATTTTAATAACGCGCTAAACAATAATAATTAGTTTCTCAGATATAAAATGTCTTTTTTTTTTTTAATGATAATGCAAAGCATGCGTGAGTCTATGGCTACAAAACCTACAGATCCTCCTGATATTAACATGCTAACAAATGTTTTTTTCATTGACGGAATGTTCAGATGAGCCAAGACTCATCAAACACCAACTGTCAAACTTTCAAATGTAAACACACTGAAGCCTATTGGACTCAATTAAGCTTCGCTTCTTTGTACGATTTCAAATCAATTAAACTCATTTAAGCTTCCACTCTATCTAATATTTCTAATATTTCTACTCTAAATCATGCTAGCAACATGCTAATCATGCTAGAAACACATTAATAACATGCTAATGATGCTAGTGACATGCTAATGATGCTGGAAACATGTTAGCGACATGCTAATCATGGTAACAACATGCAAGAGACATGCTAATCATGCTGGAAACATGCTAGCGACATGCTAGTAACTTGCTAATCATGCTAGAATCATGCTAGCAACATGCTAGTAACGTTGCTAATCATGTTAACAGCATGCTATTAACATGCTAATCATGCTAAGAACATGCTAATAATTCTAACAACATGCTAGCGACAGGCTAGTAACTTGTTAATCACGCTAGAATCACAACATGCAAAAGACATGCTAATCATGCTGGAAACATGCTAGCGACATGCTAGTAACTTCCTAATCATGCAAGAATCATGCTAGCAACATGCTAGTAACTTTGCTAATCATGCTAACAACATGCTATTAACATACTAATCATGCTAACAACATGCTAGTCACTTGGTAGTCATGCTAAAAACATGGTAGTCATGCTAAAAAATGTTAATACCGTTAATAATTATAACAACATGCTAGCGACAGGCTAGTAACTTGTTAATCATGCTTGAATCATGCTAGCGGCATGCTAATCATGCTAACAACACGCTAGTCACTTGCTAGTCATGCTAACAAACATGGTAGTCATGCTAGCAACATGCTAGTCACTTGCTAGTCATGCTAACAACATGCTAGTCACTTGCTAATCATGTTAACAACATGCTAGTCACTTGTTAGTCATGCTAAAATCATGCTAGCAACATGCTATTATCTTTGATAATCATGCTAACAACATGCTAGTCACTTGCTAGTCATGCTAACAACATCCTAGTCACTTGCTAGTCATGCTAGCAAAATGCTAGAAACATGCTAACAACATGCTAGTAACTTGCTAATCATGCTAGAATCATGCTAGCAACATGCTAGTAACGTTGCTAATCATGTTAACAGCATGCTATTAACATGCTAATCATGCTAAGAACATGCTAATAATTCTAACAACATGCTAGCGACAGGCTAGTAACTTGTTAATCACGCTAGAATCACAACATGCAAAAGACATGCTAATCATGCTGGAAACATGCTAGCGACATGCTAGTAACTTCCTAATCATGCAAGAATCATGCTAGCAACATGCTAGTAACTTTGCTAATCATGCTAACAACATGCTATTAACATACTAATCATGCTAACAACATGCTAGTCACTTGGTAGTCATGCTAAAAACATGGTAGTCATGCTAAAAAATGTTAATACCGTTAATAATTATAACAACATGCTAGCGACAGGCTAGTAACTTGTTAATCATGCTTGAATCATGCTAGCGGCATGCTAATCATGCTAACAACACGCTAGTCACTTGCTAGTCATGCTAACAAACATGGTAGTCATGCTAGCAACATGCTAGTCACTTGCTAGTCATGCTAACAACATGCTAGTCACTTGCTAATCATGTTAACAACATGCTAGTCACTTGTTAGTCATGCTAAAATCATGCTAGCAACATGCTATTATCTTTGATAATCATGCTAACAACATGCTAGTCACTTGCTAGTCATGCTAACAACATCCTAGTCACTTGCTAGTCATGCTAGCAAAATGCTAGAAACATGCTAACAACATACTAGGAACTCGTTAATCATGCTAACAACATGCTAGTCACTTGCTAGTCATGCTAGCAACATGCTAGTCACTGGCTAGTCATACTAGTGATATGCTAATCATGCTGGAAACATGCTAGTGACATGCTAATCATGCTAACAACATGCTTGCGATATACTAATCATTCTGGAAACATGCTAGCGACATGCTAGTAACTTGCTAATCATGCTAGAATCATGCTAGCAACATGTTAGTAACTTGCTAATCATGCTAATAACTTGCTAATCATGTTAACAACAAGCTAGTCACTTTCTAGTCTCTTGCTAATCATGCTAGCAAAATGCAAGAAACATGCTAACAACATTCTAGGAACTCGATAATCATGCTAACATGCTAGTAACTTTCTAGTCATGCTAGGAACATGCTAATCTTGCTAACAACATGCTAGTCACTTGCTAGTCATGCCAGCAACTTGCTAGTCACTTGCTAGTCATGCTAGCAACATGCTAGTCACTGGCTAGTCATTCTATAATCATGTTAGAGACATGTTAATCATGCTGGAAACATGCTAGTGACATGCTAATCAGACTAACAACATGCTAGCAACATGCTAATCATGCTAGAATCATGATAGCAACATGTTAGTAACTTGCTAATCATGCTAACAACATGTTAATAACATGCAAATCATACTAACAACATGCTAGTCACTTGCAAGTCATGCTAGCAAATGCTAGAAACATGCTAACAACATTCTAGGAACTCGCTAATCATGCTAACAACATGCTAGTCGCTTGCTAGTCATGTTAGCAACATGCTAGTCATTTGTTAGTCATGCTAGCAACATGCTAGTTACTTGCTAGTCATGTTAGAAACATGCTAGTCACTTGCTAGTCATGCTAGAAACATACTAATCATGTTAGAAACAGGTTAATAACATGCTAATAATGCTAAGAACATGCTAGCGACGGGCTAGTAACTTGCTAATCATGCTAGAATCATGCTAGTGACATGTTAATCATGCTAACAACATGCTAGTCACTTGCTAGTCATTCTAGCAACATATTAATAACATGCTAATTAGAATCATGCTTGCGAAATGGTAATCTTGCTGGAAACATGATAGTGACATATTAAACATGCTAACAACATGCTAGCAACATGCTATTCATGCTGGAAACATGCTAGTGACATGCTAGTAACTTGCTAATCATGCTAGAATCATGCTAGCAACATGATAGTAACTTTGCTAATCATAATAACATCATGCTATTAACATGCTAATCATGCTAACAACATGCTAGTCACTTGCTAGTCATGCTAACAACATGCTAGTCACATGTTAGTCATGGTAGTAAAATGTTAGAAACATGCTAACAACGTACTGACAACTCATTAATCATGTTAACAACATGCTAGTCACTTGCTAGTCATGCTAGCAATATGCTACTCATGCTATCAGCATGCTAGTCATGCTAGAATCATGCTAGCAACATGCTAATCATGCTGGAAACATGCTAGTGACATACTAATCATGCTAACAACATGCTAGCGACATGCTAGAATCATGCTAGCAACATGCTAGTAACTTAGCTAATCATGGTATCAACATGCTATTAACATGCTAATCATGCTAACAACATGTTAGTCACTTGCTAGTCATGCTAGTAAAATGCTAGAAACATGCTGACAACATACTGGGAACTCGTTAATTATGTTAACAACATGCTAGTCACTTGTTAATCATGCTAGCAAAATGATAGAAACATGCTAAAAACATACTAGAGACTCGTTAATCATGCTAACAACATGCTAGTCACTGGCTAGTCATGCTAGTATCATGCTAGTGATATGCTAATCATGCTAACAAAATGTTAGTCACTGACTAATCATGCTAACAAAATGCTAGTCACTGACTAGTCATGCTAGCAACATGCTAGTCACTTGCTAGTCATAATAGCAACATGCTAGTCACTGGCTAGTCATGCAAGAATCATGATATCAACATGCTAGTAACTTTGATAATCATGCTAACAAATGCTGTTAACATGCTAATCAAGCTAACAAAATGCTAGTCACTGACTAGTCATGCAAACAAAATGCTAGTCACTTACTAGTCATGCTAGCAAAATGCTAGAAACATATGCTAACAACATACTAGGAACTCATTAATCATGCTAACAACATGCTAGTCACTTGCTAGTAATGCTTGCAACATGCTAGTCACTGGCTAGTCATGCTAGAATCATGCTAGCGATATGCTACTCATGCTGTAAACATGCTAGTGAAATGCTAGTTACTTGCTAATCATGCTAGAATCATGCTAGCAACATGCTAGTAACTTTACTAATCATGTTAGCTATATGTTATTTACATATATATCATGCTGACAACATGCTAGTCACTTTCTAGTAATGCTAGCAAAATGCTAGAAACATGCTAACAACATACTAGGAACTCATTAATCATGCTAACAACATGCTAGTCACTTGCTAGTCATGCTAACAACGTGCTAGTCACTTGCTAATCATGCTAGTAACATGCTAGTCACTTGCTAGTCATGCTAGCAAACATGCTAGTCACTTGCTAGTCATGGTAGCAACATGCTAGTCACTTGCTAATCATGCTATCAACATGCTAGTCACTTGCAAGTCATGCTAGCAACATGCTAGTCACTTGCTAATCATGCTAGTAAGATGCTAGTACCTTACTAACAACATGTTAGCAACTTGCTAATCATGCTAGAATTATGTTAGCAACATGCTAGTAACTTGTTGATCATGCTAACAACATGCTAGTAATCATGCTAGAAGCATGCAACAGACATGCTAGTAACTTTGGTAATCATGCTAGAATCATGCTAGCGACATGCTAATCATGCTGGAAACATTCTAGTGACATGCTAATCATGCAAACAACATGTCAACGACATGCTAATCATGCTGGAAACATGCTAGTGACATGCTAATAACTTGCTAATCATATTAGAATCATGCTTGCAACATGCTAGTCACTTGTTAGCCATGCTAACAACATGCTAGTCACTTGCTAGTCATGCTAGCAACATGCTAGTCACTTGCTAGTTATGCTAACAACATGCTAATCATGCTAGTAACATGCTAGTCACTTGCTAGTCATGCTAGCAAACATGCTAGTCACTTGCTAATCATGCTAGTAACATGCTAGTAACTTGTTAACGACATGCTAACAACTTGCTAATCATGCTTGTTACATGTTAGTAACTTGCTAATGACATGCTAGCAACTTGCTACTCATGCTAACAACATGCTAGCCATGCTAGTCATTTGCTAGTCATGCTAACAACATGCTAGTCACTTGCTAGTCATGCTAGCAACATGCTAGTCATTTGCTAGTAATGCTAACAACATGCTAGTCACTTGCTAGTCATTCTAGCAACATGCTAGTCACTTGCTAGAAACCGCAAAAATCTGTTTATCTGTTTGTCTGTCTGTGACTATCTGTTTTTTTTTTTTTGGTAAATTGTATGGTTTTCAAATATTTAAAACTTCAAACTTTAAAACTACTTTAAACTTCAAAATATTTAAAACTGAAAACCTTCGAACTTTAAGCTTTGAAAACTACTTCAAACTTTCTGGCTAGGCTTTTTCAAGCCAACTTAAAGTTTGTCTACGAACTTTACTATCTAGTTAAGTTGGCTTGAGATAGCCAGCTTACTGAAATGCTATTTAAACTTCTTCTTCTTATTATTATTATTATTATTATTAACCTTTTCAGTGGTGAGTTTAAAATATTCTAGCGGTCCCCCCAGAGTGAGTTAAGGCGACCGTTATTTTAGAACGTTTACCCTTACTGTTTCCATGGCGACGCGTCATGATTGTCACGTTACACACAATAACACTGTATGACAGATGGATCGTTTTTATTTCGTTTTTCCTTTTTTATTTAACATATTCACAAACTCGCTTACCATGGCATGGACAATCTGATATTCCGATTCACAAATATGCGTAAATGAGTGTGTTTTGTCCTTTAAACACCTTTATAAATGATCTTGTTCGTGATCTGTAACGTGAGACGGACGCCGCCATGTTTGTTCGCACTGCAGTTCAGAGAGTCCTGTCAGTCAGTTTTACAGCATGTGAATTCATCAATTTCTCCCAAAATACATACAAGTAAGTGGCCGGTGAACTGGGTGAAGAATAGAGTGAACTTTATAGGTACTTACACTATGTGTATCTGATATGAATAAAACACATCGGCAAATTAAATTGGAATGGATTGTTATTGTTGCTTCCATAGACATCTGTGTGTATTTTACAAGCTCTAAATGTATTGTTTTACTAGTACTTATGTGTATTTAAATGTCTTAAACCTAAAATATGCATTATGCGGTTAAGAACACTGCATTTGTCAGGGGTGATATAAAGGATCCACGTGCAAGGGCAGTCAGTTGAAAACAGTCTTTAATGAAGACGCAAAACAAGGCAGTCTGTCGTACAATGACACAGAACTGGATAAAACAAAACAAACTTGAAGAAGGTCAGGTACAGAGGGCTCCTGCCCAGGAGAGAGCTCGTGGGGATGGGCTCGCTTGAAGCAGCAACAGGACACCGAGAATACTTAGACGAGCACAGCAACACTAGGCAAGACAAGACATGGTTAGACTTCTGAAAGCACCTTAACACGAAGGGCGAGACAATAGCATCTGCATGACATACACACACAATAATCCGACAGAGAACAGCGAGCACAACCACTGGAAATAGAGTCACTGATTAGATCAAAGTGGGAACAAGTGTCACCACAAATCAGCGCGAGCACTGATTGTGACGACAAACAGGTGAAGTGAGCTAGAATGAGCATGGGCGTGCCTGAGTGTGTGTATGATGGTGTGTGTGTGTGTGTGTGTGTGTGTGTGTGTGTTAAAGAGACAGAGAAGTAAACCCAGCTCATGACAGTACCCCTCCCTCAACGAGCGCCCCCAGGCGCTCCCGAGGAAGAAGCCCGACGAGAACGGTAGAAGTCCTCGATCAGCGAGCGATCCAGGATGTCCCGGGCTGGAATCCAACACCTCTCCTCAGGACCATACCCCTCCCAGTCCACCAAAAACTGGTGACCACGCCCTCGAGGACGGACATCCAGAAGCCTCCGGACTCTGTAAACAGACGCCTCCTCGTCAATAGGAGGTGGAGGAAGGGGGGGACGGGTGGGAGCGCGGATAACTGGTTTGACACAGGACACGTGAAAGACAGGGTGAACACGGCGTAACTGACGGGACAACTTGAGTCTGATCGTGACCGGACTGAGAACCTTCACAATGGTAAAAGGCCCAACAAAGCGGGGCATCAGCTTGCGAGAATTCTCTTGAATAGGCAAATTATGGGTGGAAAGCCACACCTTTTGGCCACAAACATACCTAGGAGCCCTAACCCGGTGACGATTGGCGGCTCGACGTGTACGTGCTCTGGTACGACATAACGCAGATCTCACCCTCATCCAGGTACGTCTACATCTCTGAATAAATGCTTCTACAGAGGGAACGGAGGCCTGGGATTCTTGGGATGTAAATAGTGGGGGTTGGTAACCTAGACAACACTCGAATGGGGATAACCCAGTGGCGGACGAGGGCAGAGAATTATGGGCATACTCGGCCCAGGACAGTTGGTCGCACCACGACGTGGGGTTCCGTGAGGTTAAGCTACGCAACATGCGACCAAGAATCTGATTGGTCCTTTCGGCTTGCCCATTGGTCTGTGGATGGAATCCTGACGACAGACTGGGGGATGCCCCTATCTGACGACAGAACTCCCTCCAAAACTGAGAGGTGAACTGAGGCCCTCTGTCAGACACAATGTCCGAAGGAAGACCGTGGATCTTGAACACGTGATCTACCATAACCAGAGTGGTCTCACGGGCGGACGGTAATTTAGGGAGAGGGATAAAATGAGCGGCCTTCGAAAAACGGTCCACAACGGTGAGGATGACCGTATTGCCGGCCGAAAGCGGAAGACCGGTCACAAAATCCACTGCAATGTGAGACCATGGACGTGATGGAATGGGGAGAGGTCTAAGAAGACCTGCCGGTGGAGTGTTACTAGACTTAGTCTGGGCGCAGACATGACAAGAAGCAACAAAGCGCCGAACGTCGCGTTCTCTAGTGGGCCACCAGAAACGTTGACGAATCGCAGCCAACGTACCCCGAACTCCCGGGTGGGCCACCAACTTGGACGAGTGACCCCAGCGAAGTACTGCTGAGCGAACGACCTCAGGAACGAATAACGTTCCCTCAGGAGCACGGGGTGGTCTTGTGACATCAACAAGGGCTTTCCTCACAGTCTGTTCCACTCCCCAGATGGCCGCCCCGACCACACAACGCTGAGGTAAAATATTCTCATTGGTCGAGGGACCCCCTGACGAGCCGAACTGACTCGAGAGAGTGTCCGGCTTGAGATTCTTGGAACCGGGTCTAAACGCGATCGAAAATTCGAAGCGGCCAAAGAAAAGTGCCCACCGAGCCTGACGGGGGTTGTCTCTTGGCGGAGCGGATGTATTCCAGATTTTGATGATCCGTCCAGACAATAAATGGCACACTGGCTCCCTCAAGCCAGTGTCGCCATTCACCTAGCGCCAGACGGATCGCCAAAAGCTCTCGGTTACCGACATCGTAGTTGCGCTCAGCGGGCGAAAGGCGATGTGAATAAAAAGCGCACGGGTGAACCTTATCATCAAGGGAAGAGCGTTGCGATAAGATAGCGCCTACCCCAACGTCGGAGGCATCAACCTCAACAATAAATTGTCTCTCGGGATCTGGGGTAATAAGAATGGGGGCGGTGGTAAATAACTCCTTGAGCCGATCGAACGCACCCTGCGCAGCCTCCGACCAAGTAAATCGAGTTTTGGACGAGGTGAGGATAGTAAGAGGAGCGGCGACTTGACTAAAGTTTCAGATAAAACGGCGGTAAAAATTGGCAAACCCCAGAAACCGCTGAAGTGCAACTCGTGAATCTGGAACGGGCCAATCAATGACAGCACGAACCTTGTCAGGGTCCATGCTGATCCCCTCCGCCGAAACCACCGAACCGAGAAACGTGACCGACTGGGCATGAAACATGCACTTCTCCGCCTTGACAAACAGGCGGTTCTCGAGCAAACGCTGCAAAACTCGGCGGACCTGCTGTACGTGTACCTGGAGAGAAGGTGAGAAGATAAGAATGTCGTCCAAATACACAAATACAAAGACATTTAGCATATCTCTCAAGACGTCATTAACTAAGGCCTGAAAAACCGCGGGAGCGTTGACCAGCCCGAACGGTAGAACCCGGTACTCAAAGTGACCAACAGGGGTGTTAAATGCCGTCTTCCACTCGTCTCCCTCCTTAATACGTACCAAATGGAAGGCATTGCGTAAATCTAGCTTTGTGAAGACCTTTGCGCCCTGTAAGATCTCGAAGGCCGACGACATAAGAGGCAAGGGATAGCGATTCTTGACTGTTATGTCGTTCAGGCCCCGATAATCGATACAGGGACGCAAGGACCCATCCTTCTTCTTCACAAAGAAGAACCCCGCACCGGCAGGAGAGGAGGACGGAACAATAATCCCTGCAGCGAGGGACTCTGTGAGATACTTCTCCAAAGCCTCCCGCTCGAGCGCCAAGAGAGAGTATAATCGACCGCGGGGTGGCATGGTGCCTGGAAGGAGCTCAATGCTGCAATCGTAAGGACGATGAGGCGGCAAGGAGGTAGCCCGGGAACGGCTGAAGACCGCTCGCAGATCGTGGTATTCCTCCGGAACTCCCGACAAATCACCAGGCTCCTCCTGAAACACAGACACAGAGGAAACAGCAGACACCAAACAATTAACATGACACGACAATTTCCATGAGTGAATAGAACCCCTAACCCAGTCAATCTGAGGGTTGTGCTGAGTAAGCCAGGGATGTCCAAGAACAATGGGGGTATAAGGGGACTGGAAAACAAAAAAGGAAATAGTCTCTCTGTGATTTCCTGAGATGGTAAGGCTCACCGGACTAGTGATACGGCAAACTGAAGACAGTACCCTACCGTCTAGGGCAAAGACGTTGTGTGTGTCATCCAAGTCCAGTAGGGGGATCCTCCGTTCGCTAGCCCATCTCTCATCAATAAAGTTGCCCTCTGCCCCCGAATCGATGAGCGCTGGACCAGTAACGGTAAAACCAGCCCCTTGGAGGACAGCAGAGACAGTCGTACGAGACCTGGGTGCTGAGGGGATGACAGTCGCGCTCGCCAGTGCTCCCCCGTCTACTGGCGAGCTCTGGCTTTTAACATGCACGAAGAGGCAAAATGTCCAGCCGTGCCGCAGTAAAGGCAGAGGCGGTTCAGAATCCGCCGCTGTCGTTCCTCATGAGAGATGCGCACCCCCCCCAGCTGCATAGGTTCAGGATCGGATCTGAGAGGAGAAGATACCACAGCTGGAGTAAAAGTCTCTAGCGGTCTTGAATCAGAAGCTCGAACCCGCCTCCGCTGCTCGAAGCACTTGTCCAAACGAATGCCCAGTTCAATGAGCTGATCCAGCTGAGTCGGCGGTCCACGCGCATAAATCTCCTCCTTAAGATCCACATTCAGTCCCTCCAGAAAGCAAGCAACCAGAGCAGGTTCATTCCACTCGCATGTCGTTGCCAGGGTCCGGAATTCAATGGCAAAGTCAGCGACAGACCTTCTGCCTTGACGAAGCACAGCCAGAAGGCGTGAAGCCTCGCGGCCGAAAACGGATCGATCGAATATCTTGATCATCTCCTCCTTGAAGAGCTCGAAACGACCACAGCAAGGAGTCTGTGCCTCCCAAGCGGAAGTACCCCATTCGCGAGCACGCCCCGTGAGAAGCGAAAGTACATAGGCGATCCGGGCAGGATCTCCCGCATACGTCTGGGGCTGGAGAGAAAAGACAACCTCACATTGAGTCAAAAAAGCTCTGCATTCAGTGGGCTCACCGGCATAGCAGGGGGGGTTGTTAACCCTCTGGGGTCGACAAACGCGGATACGCGTTTTGTGGCAGATTTTCCTGATAAGGCCGAAATGAGCTTGAATTACTCTGCCATTTTTGATCGTACAGATAAGAGCAATACACCATTCGAATCTGCAAGGGGTCTACTTTTATTTGTTAACACTCATTATAACAACTAAACTTTGTGCTTTTGAAGAATAAAGAAAACAAACAGGGTGCGCTCTCTGCCTTCGCCGTCTCTGCGAGCTGCTTTTTGAAACGCGTCACTAAAATGAACTGTAACTCAGCAAATACTCAGCACACAGACATGTGAGTTATATCTATAGAAAGCTTGAAATGTCTATTTTTCAATGAAGTTAATCATATCGAAAATAAATATTTTGTGATAAAGTAATCCGTATGAAACCAACACGATGTTCAGTCTTTCCCGTCTAACTCATTATCTTTAATGCAATCCCGCCCCCTCGCGGCTCGTGCCGTTCATATGTAAATATCCACGTGAGACACGTGCGCATGTAAATGCCCAACATAAACAAAGCGCGAGGAGATCATTCATCGCGGCTACTGTCCGTTTCTGCAAGAAGACGCGCTGAGTAAAGGCTGGATTTCCCTCAAAAGAAGAACAATATTTCATCCAGAAGAGAAGATCAATCTGATGAGTAAGTAATGTTTCTTTTTTTGCATTAGTTAATGTGTTATTGTGGCATAAACTTGAACACATTACTAGTTGGGTTTTTCCCAAACTACAACATGATGAATGCTAGGCATCTAAGGATGTTTAGACCATGTTTATTATTAATAATCTGTTCACAAATATATTTTAATAGCGTGCTGAACGATAACAATTACTTCTCAAATATAAAATATCCTTTTTTATAGTACAAAGTACATCCTTTTATAGTACAAAGCATGCTTGAGTCTATGGCTGCAGAATCATATCTTAGGCAACTATAAAATCATACATGATGTTCAGGATGGCTATATGACTACAAAATCATAGTTGGGTTTTTCCCAAACTATAATTCATGACTACAATGTTTGAAATTGAGTAAAACATTTTGAATATGATAGGCAATTCATTGTATTTAAATTTCTTAAATTGCGATGATGTTTTCATGCTCTATATAAAACAAAGGTAATATGAATGTACACTGTAACATGATGAATGCTACGAATCTAAGTATGTTTAGAACATGTTTATTATTAATAGCCTACTCTGTTCAAAAATAGATTTTAATAATGTGCCAAACAAGAATAATAATTAGTTTCTCAGATATAAAATGTTTTTGTTCTTACTATAGTACAAAGCATGCGTGAGTCTATGGCTACATATATACAGATGCTCATGATATTAACATGCTCACAAATGGGTTTTTTTGTTTGTTTTGTTTTTTTTTTATTTTGGTTGTTTGTATTTTATTGAATCAGATACCTGCACCACAGATGAATCCTGCTGACTTTCAGTCTCTTCAAACTGTTTTCCTCTGAGAGCGCTGTACCAACATCAGATTTTCAACTACACTGGTATTCTATGTTAAAACAATCTCCTTGACTACTGATTGTTTTTTTTCTTCTTCTTGAATCCATAGAAAGAAGCAGAAACACTTAAAACAAGTAAATATCAGGTATGATTTACTTGTTTTACTTGTTGAACATAATCTGTTGCAGGAATGACTCAAAGTCTGTTCACATCTCTGTGGTTAGATCAGTGTGCACAATAATGTGTCTTTGACCTTCATTATGTATGTTTTGATTATACTGTGTTGTAAATAAAATACAAATAATTACAAAAAAAAAACAAAAACATTTTTTTCAATCTCCTCACATTCTCTCTTACCTGCCTCAAAGTCACAGTCACACTGATGGGCCATTAGGGGGCCATTAGGGGAGGGCCCTTTGTCTCTCAGGTGAGAATCACTTAATATTCAAGACCATTGCCACTGCCTCGCATATAGGCTTTTGATCACAAAACATGTCTTTAAAAATTTAAATCAATATATTGTTTTCTGTGAGTGAGTAAATGAGCTGATTTTCACATAATTTTGAAGCAAAAACTCTAGGCTACAAGATCCAGTTCTCAAAAGTCTTGTAAACAGATGTTCTGTATGTGTTTTATGGCCTTATTTCAGTGACTTCAAAATTTTAGTTTTTCACTAACCACGCATAAACGCTGCTTTCTCAAAAACACAATCATGTACATAAATGCTGCTAACATATTATTATAGCCCAGTTTGTGCTGTTTACAGTGTTATTAGACTTTAGCCATTTATATTTTTATAAGTAACTGAAAAAAGCACAAATGTCAGGGCATGTCGAAACTTTTCCAGCCCCCCAAAACACCCTCAGACCCCAGAGGGTTAACACGCGGCTCAAGAGAAGGATGTCGGCTGAGATAAGTTGATGGTTCTTGATAAAGCTCTAATAGACGAGAAGACAAATCTGTCACCTGTGCGGACAAACTCTCAACTGCGTGACGGGCGGCGGACAACTCCTCCTCATGTCTGCCGAGCATGACTCCCTGAATCTCCACCGCTGATCGAAAAGGTTCCTCCCTTGCTGGATCCATGTGGTCGGATTATTCTGTCAGGGGTGATATAAAGGATCCACGTGCAAGGGCAGTCAGTTGAAAACAGTCTTTAATGAAGACGCAAAACAAGGCAGTCTGTCGTACAATGACACAGAACTGGATAAAACAAAACAAACTTGAAGAAGGTCAGGTACAGAGGGCTCCTGCCCAGGAGAGAGCTCGTGGGGATGGGCTCGCTTGAAGCAGCAACAGGACACCGAGAATACTTAGACGAGCACAGCAACACTAGGCAAGACAAGACATGGTTAGACTTCTGAAAGCACCTTAACACGAAGGGCGAGACAATAGCATCTGCATGACATACACGCACAATAATCCGACAGAGAACAGCGAGCACAACCACTGGAAATAGAGTCACTGATTAGATCAAAGTGGGAACAGGTGTCACCACAAATCAGCGCGAGCACTGATTGTGACGACAAACAGGTGAAGTGAGCTAGAATGAGCATGGGCGTGCCTGAGTGTGTGTATGATGGTGTGTGTGTGTGTGTGTGTGTGTGTGTGTGTGTTAAAGAGACAGAGAAGTAAACCCAGCTCATGACAGCATTGTTGTGATAATATTACAGTCGCAGTGCACGTCTCTCTCTGGCTCAGCGTCAGTAAACGCGCGAAACCACAGTTTGAATTTGGCAGTTATGTGACGTCATCAAACGTTCTAAATCCCATATGTGGGACCATACTCCCAGGGGCACGGAAATAAGAATCCCATATGTGGGACCGTACCGCTCAAAAGGTTAATAAGTTGGCCTGAGAAAGCCAACTTACTGAAATCCTATTTAAACTTCTTATTAAGTTGGCTTGAGAAAGCCAACTTACTGAAATCCTATTTAAACTTATTATTATTATTATTAAGTTGGCTTGAGAAAGCCAACTTACTGAAATCCTATTTAAACTTCTTCTTCTTCTTCTTCTTCTTCTTTTTATTAAGTTGGCTTGAGAAAGCCAACTTACTGAAATCCTATTTAAACTTCTTCTTCTTCTTCTTCTTCTTCTTCTTCTTCTTCTTCTTCTTCTTCTTCTTCTTCTTCTTCTTCTTATTATTATTATTATTATTTAAATTAAACTTACAGTTCTTCTTATTAAGTTGGCTTGAGAAAGCCAACTTACTGAAATGCTATTTAAACTTCTTATTAGTGGTGCTTGCCAAAGGCAAGGCATCACTATTGTTATCTTGCATACTTATTATTCTTCTTCTTATTCTTCTTCTTATTAGTGGTGCTTGCCAAAGGCAAGGCATCACTATTGTTATCTTGCATACTTATTATTCTTCTTCAGTAAGGCAGTATATATGAAATTATTGTTCATTTTTGGTTTCGATAAAAACAATCTTTTCATGCAAAATTAACAATGCAGTGCATGTTAAATAAATACAGAGCCATTTCACCTGGCTTTTGGGAGCGCATAAGATCTCGCGATACTTCTTGAGGTGAAAGTTTGTGGTAAAACCTTTGATAGTGCTTGCATTATATTATTCAGTCTTTTATTGCGTGTGCTGTTTGTTTAGGTTTCATTTGAGAACACACATAAACTCTGACGTGCTTTGTGTTGCGCTGTTATCATTTACAAGCTTGGAGCGTATCTCCATCTCAGCAGCTCGGTCCACAAACTCGTCCTCTGCATATGCTGAGTTTAGGATGCTTAACATTCATCTGGGGAAAAAAAAGTGTGTGTGTGTGTGTGTGTGTGTTATCTCACATGGTGTCTACAGTGTCCGAGTTTTACCACGGCAAGCACCACTCACATTTTCTTCAGGAAATGTACATTCTAGTATTGTTATTACTATTCGCCCGAAAAAACTTCGGCGCGCTACTCCTCCTGCACTATTTGTCGTAGACCCATAAATGAGATGTCAAATCATGCGACATATTGAGGAGAGCTGTGCTATATCTTTTATAAGTAATTGAGTGTACGATGTTCGTCTGGTGGATGAAAAAATTTGGGCGAAAAAGTCCCATAGACTTAACACTGGCACAAAATTAATGAGATTATATCTTTGGATCAGGAGGTCACAGAGACTTGGGGGTGGGCTCTTTTGACTCGACCTATCAAGCAGCCAATAAGTACTGACATGACAACTTCATAGCTATGCCCTAGCAACCACTTACAGCACCCTAGCAACTGTAAAAGGACATTAACAAACAATTATTCAGCACCAGAACATTGTAGAAACATGGGGTTGGGCTCTGTTGATTCAGACTGTCAAATAGTCTTTAAATATCATCCCATAAACTGTATAGCCACACCATAGCAACAATTTAGAGTACCTTAGCAACTGAACAAACACATGAATAAGCAATTTCTCAGCACCAGAAAGTGGTATAGATATCTTTTGTTTCGTCTGAAAAACCAGTCTGTAAAAATTACCATGGCGACTGTGCAGCTACACCCTAGCAACCATATAGAGCACCCTAGTGACCGTATAGCAACATAAAGAAGCCATATCTCAGCTCCACAACATCATACAGACATGGGAGTTGGCTCTCTACAATCATTCTGAAGGCTCTACTGACGGCCTAGTGCCGAGTTTTGCCACGGCAAGCACCACTCACATTTTCTTCAGGAAATGTACATTCTAGTTCTTCTTCTTATTCTTCTTCTGGACAAAACTTCGGCGCGCTACTCCTCCTGCACCGTTTGTCACAGACCCATGAATGAGGTGTCATATCGACCGGTTCATTGAGGAGAGGTGTGCTATATCTTTTCTAAGCGATCGGACCTACGATGTTCGCACAGCGGACGAAAAAGCGGGCAAAAAAGTCCCATTGACTTACAATGGCGGAATGTTCATGAATTTGAATCTCAACTGTCACTTTCTCACACACACACACACACACACAGGCCCTTAGGAACCCCTTCTCTCTCTCTCTCTCTCTGTAACTCACACACACTCATTTGACTCATCTTTTAAGTAACCAATAAGTAATGACCTATGATCTTCATAGCCACACCCTAGCAACCACTTACAGCACCCTAGCAACCACCCCATAGACCTCCATTTAAACAGATCAAAAGGGATATCTTTGGATAGACATGTCATTTGCTCTTTTGATTCAGAGCAAACAGGACTTCCATCATGCTACACATGCTAGCAGTGAATAGCTACATGCTAATAATGATTAGCTAAGTGCTAAAACATGCTAAATATTTCAACACACACACACACCCACACCCACACACACACACACACACACACACACACACACACAGAGTCTGGCATATGTGTTTTACGGGGACTCTCCATAGGTGTAATGGTTTTTATACTGTATAAACTGTATGTGCTATTGCCCTACACGAACCCTACACCTAAACCTACCCCTTACAGGAAACTTTCTGCATTTTTAGATTTTCAAAAAAACACCATTTAGTATGTTTTTAAGCCTTTTGGTTTACGGGGACATAGGCAGTGTCCTCATAAACCACCTTCACGTTGTAGTACCCATGTAATTATACACATTTGTGTCCTCATAAACCATATATACCAGTTCACACACACACACACACACACACACACACACACACACACACACACACACACACACACACACACAGGGCCTAAGGAATCATCTCTCTTTCACTTTCACATTGTGTTCCGTACATAAACAGATAAACGTTTGTATATGATTGTACAGCCAATGGAATCACACTTTCACTATGGACCTTGTTCACAGACTATTGTGATGAGGCAAATCTGTAATATTCAGGGTTTGTACAAGGTGCTTAAAGTGCTTGAAGTACTTGAATTTGACGTTTTGAAATTTAAGTCCTGGAAAACCCTTGAAAACAGCTATATTTATGAAAAAGTATTTGAAAAATACTTGAAATTTTAAAAGGCAGTATATATGAAATTATTGTTCATTTTTGGTTTCGATAAAAATATTTTCATGCAAAATTAACAATGCAGTGCATGTTAAATAAATACAGAGCCATTTCACCTGGCTTTTGGGAGCGCATAAGATCTCGCGATACTTCTAGAGGTGAAAGTTTGTGGTAAAACCTTTGATAGTGCTTGCATTATATTATTCAGTCTTTTATTGCATGTGCTGTTTGTTTGGGTTTCATTTGAGAACACACATAAACTCTGACGCGCTTTGTGTTGCGCTGTTATTATTTACAAGCTTGGAGCGCATCTCCATCTCAGCAGCTCGGTCCACAAACTCTTCCTCTGCATATGCTGAGTTTAGGATGCTTAACATTCATCTGGGGAAAAAAAAGTGTGTGTGTGTGTGTGTGTGTTATCTCACATGGTGTCTACAGTGTCCGAGTTTTGCCACGGCAAGCACCACTCACATTTTCTTCAGGAAATGTACATTCTAGTATTGTTATTACTATTCGCCCGGACAAAACTTCGGCGCGCTACTCCTCCTGCACCATTTGTCGTAGACCCATGAATGAGATGTCAAATCATGCGACATATTGAGGAGAGGTGTGCTATATCTTTTATAAGTAATTGAGTGTACGATGTTCGTCTGGTGGATGAAAAAATTTGGGCGAAAAAGTCCCATAGACTTAACACTGGCACAAAATTAATGAGATTATATCTTTGGATCACGAGGTCACAGAAACTTTGGGGTGGGCTCTTTTGACTCGACCTATCAAGCAGCCAATAAGTACTGACATGACAACTTCATAGCTATGCCCTAGCAACCACTTACAGCACCCTAGCAACCATAAAAGGACATTAACAAACAATTATTCAGCACCAGAACATTGTAGAAACATGGGGTTGGGCTCTGTTGATTCAGACTGTCAAATAGTCTTTAAATATCATCCCATAAACTGTATAGCCAATCCATAGCAACAATTTAGAGTACCTTAGCAACTGAACAAACACATGAATAAGCAATTTCTCAGCACCAGAAAGTGGTATAGATATCTTTTGTTTCGGCTGAAAAACCAGTCTGTAAGAATTACCATGGCGACTGTGCAGCTACACCCTAGCAACCATATAGAGCACCCTAGTGACCGTATAGCAACATAAAGAAGCCATATCTCACCTCCACAACATCATACAGACATGGGAGTTGGCTCTCTACAATCATGCTGAAGGCTCTACTGACGGCCTAGTGCCGAGTTTTGCCACGGCAAGCACCACTCACATTTTCTTCAGGAAATGTACATTCTAGTATTGTTATTACTATTCGCCCGGACAAAACTTCGGCACGCTACTCCTCCTGCACCTTTTGTCGTAGACCCATGAATGAGATGTCAAATCATGCGACATATTGAGGAGAGGTGTGCTATATCTTTTATAAGTAATTGAGTGTACGATGTTCGTCTGGTGGATGAAAAAATTTGGGCGAAAAAGTCCCATAGACTTAACACTGGCAAAAAATTAATGAGATTATATCTTTGGATCAGGAGGTCGCAGAGACTTGGGGGTGGGCTCTTTTGACTCGGCCTATCAAGCAGCCAATAAGTACTGACATGACAACTTCATAGCTATGCCCTAGCAATCACTTACAGCACCCTAGCAACCGTAAAAGGACATTAACAAACAATTATTCAGCACCAGAACATTGTAGAAACATGGGGTTGGGCTCTGTTGATTCAGACTGTCAAATAGTCTTTAAATATCATCCCATAAACTGTATAGCCAATCCATAGCAACAATTTAGAGTACCTTAGCGACTGAACAAACACATGAATAAGCAATTTCTCAGCACCAGAATGTGGTATAGATATCTTTTGTTTCGACTGAAAAACAAGTCTGTAAGAATTACCATGGCGACTGTGCAGCTACACCCTAGCAACCATATAGAGCACCCTAGTGACCGTATAGGAACATAAAGAAGCCATATCTCAGCTCCACAACATCATACAGACATGGGAGTTGACTCTCTACAATCATGCTGAAGGCTCTACTGACGGCCTAGTGCCGAGTTTTGCCACGGCAAGCACCACTCACATTTTCTTCAGGAAATGTACATTCTAGTTCTTCTTATTCTTCTTATTAGTGGTGCTTGCCAAAGGCAAGGCATCACTATTGTTATCTTGCATACTTATTATTCTTCTTCTTCTTCTTCTTCTTCTTATTCTTCTTCTGGACAAAACTTCGGCGCGCTACTCCTCCTGCACCGTTTGTCACAGACCCATGAATGAGGTGTCATATCGACCAGCTCATTGAGGAGAGGTGTGCTATATCTTTTCTAAGCGATCGGACCTACGATGTTCGCACAGCGGACGAAAAAGCGGGCAAAAAAGTCCCATTGACTTACAATGGCGGAATGTTCATGAATTTGAATCTCAACTGTCACTTTCTCACACACACACACACACACACACACACACACTCAGGCCCTTAGGAACCCCTTCTCTCTCTCTCTCTCTGTAACTCACACACACTCATTTGACTCATCTTTTAAGTAAGCAATAAGTAATGACCTATGATCTTCATAGCCACACCCTAGCAACCACTTACAGCACCCTAGCAACCACCCCATAGACCTCCATTTAAACAGATCAAAAGGGATATCTTTGGATAGAAATATCATTTGCTCTTTTGATTCAGAGCAAACAGGACTTCCATCATGCTACACATGCTAGCAGTGAATAGCTACATGCTAATAATGATTAGCTAAGTGCTAAAACATGCTAAATATTTCAACACACACACACACACACACACACACACACACACACACACACAGACACAGACAGACACACACACACACACACACACACTCACACACACAGGGCCTAAGGAATCATCTCTTTTTCTCTCCGTTTCTCTCTCTCATGGCATAAAATTTCTTAGCCAAATTCGAAATTCTGCAACATTACATATTTATAATCTGCCTTGTTCTTCTGATGACAAGCGTCCACTTTACTTTCACATTGTGTTCCGTACATAAACAGATAAACGTTTGTATATGATTGTACAGCCAATGGAATCACACTTTCACTATGGACCTTGTTCACAGACTATTGTGATGAGGCAAATCTGTAATATTCAGGGTTTGTACAAGGTGCTTAAAGTGCTTGAAGTACTTGAATTTGACGTTTTGAAATTTAAGTCCTGGAAAACCCTTGAAAACAGCTATATTTATGAAAAAGTATTTGAAAAATACTTGAAATTTTAAAAGGCAGTATATATGAAATTATTGTTCATTTTTGGTTTCGATAAAAACAATCTTTTCATGCAAAATTAACAATGCAGTGCATGTTAAATAAATACAGAGCCATTTCACCTGGCTTTTGGGAGCGCATAAGATCTCGCGATACTTCTTGAGGTGAAAGTTTGTGGTAAAACCTTTGATAGTGCTTGCATTATATTATTCAGTCTTTTATTACATGTGCTGTTTGTTTGGGTTTCATTTGAGAACACACATAAACTCTGACGCGCTTTGTGTTGCGCTGTTATCATTTACAAGCTTGGAGCGCATCTCCATCTCAGCAGCTCGGTCCACAAACTCTTCCTCTGCATGTGCTGAGTTTAGGATGCTTAACATTCATCTGGGGAAAAAAAAAGTGTGTGTGTGTGTGTGTGTGTGTGTGTGTGTTATCTCACATGGTGTCTACAGTGTCCGAGTTTTGCCACGGCAAGCACCACTCACATTTTCTTCAGGAAATGTACATTCTAGTTAGTGGTGCTTGCCAAAGGCAAGGCATCACTATTGTTATCTTGCATACTTATTATTCTTCTTCTTATTCTTCTTCTTATTAGTGGAGCTTGCCAAAGGCAAGGCATCACTATTGTTATCTTGCATACTTATTATTCTTCTTATTCTTCTTCTTCTTCTTCTTATTCTTCTTCTGGACAAAACTTCGGCGCGCTACTCCTCCTGCACCGTTTGTCACAGACCCATGAATGAGGTGTCATATCGACCGCCTCATTGAGGAGAGGTGTGCTATATCTTTGCTAAGCGATCGGACCTACGATGTTCGCACAGAGGACGAAAAAGCGGGCAAAAAAGTCCCATTGACTTACAATGGCGGAATGTTCATGAATTTGAATCTCAACTGTCACTTTCTCACACACACAGACACACACACACACACACACACACACACACACAGGCCCTTAGGAACCCCTTCTCTCTCTCTCTCTCTGTAACTCACACACACTCATTTGACTCATCTTTTAAGTAACCAATAAGTAATGACCTATGATCTTCATAGCCACACCCTAGCAACCACTTACAGCACCCTAGCAACCACCCCATAGACCTCCATTTAAACAGATCAAAAGGGATATCTTTGGATAGAAATGTCATATGCTCTTTTGATTCAGAGCAAACAGGACTTCCATCATGCTACACATGCTAGCAGTGAATAGCTACATGCTAATAATGATTAGCTAAGTGCTAAAACATGCTAAATATTTCAACACACACACATACACAGTTTGGCATATGTGGTTTACGGGGACTCTCCATAGGCGTAATGGTTTTTATACTGTACAAACTGTATGTGCTATTGCCCTACACCAAACCTACACCTAAACCTACCTGTCATGAATCTGGTCCATGGACCTCCATTTGTTCGTCACCAGAGGTCACCCTTCCATCACATTGACTCTCACACCACACACTACCCCGGACTTCATTTCCCAGCAGCCATTTCCCTAATCACATGCTCACACCTGATACCCATCTTGCAATCACACACACTACTTAAGCCATGGACTTCCTCAGTCAGATCGCCGAGTATTGTACGCAAATATCCTAGTGATAGCTACCCTACGAAGCCTTCTTAGTTCCCATAGTCTTGCCTTGCCTGTTTTCCCATGTTTTGACTCTAGCCCGTGTTTCCTGGATTAACCCTTGCCTTGCCGTTTCGGACTCTGTTTGCCCTCGTTTGGATTATTGCTGTTTACCTGGATTTACACTCTCTGCCTTGCCCTTTGGATATTGTTCGCCGATCGTCGACCCACGCTTGCCCTAGGACTACTCTGTGTCTTGCCTGTGTTAAACCTGTTTGCCATCGTCTGACCCTGCCTGTATTTATGACCATGTCTTTAAATAAAAGCTTGCACATGGATCCGCACGTCTCTCGTCTCGTCAGCCCCGTAACACTACCCCTCACAGGAAACTTTCTGCATTTTTAGATTTTTAAAAAAACACTAGTATGTTTTTAAGCCTTTTGGTTTACGGGGACATAGGCAGTGTCCTCATAAACCACCTTCACGTTGTAGTACCCATGTAATTATACACATTTGTGTCCTCATAAACCATATATACCAGTTCACACACACACACACACACACACACACTCACACACACAGGGCCTAAGGAATCATCTCTCTTTCTCTCTGTTTCTCTCTCTCATGGCATAAAATTTCTTAGCCAAATTCCAAATTCTGCAACATTACATGTTTATAACCTGCCTTGTTCTTCTGATGACAAGCTTCCACTTTACTTTCACATTGTGTTCCGTACATAAACAGATAAACGTTTGTATATGATTGTACAGCCAATGAAATCACACTTTCACTATGGACCTTGTTCACAGACTATTGTGATGAGGCAAATCTGTAATATTCAGGGTTTGTACAAGGTGCTTAAAGTGCTTGAAGTACTTGAATTTGACGTTTTGAAATTTAAGTCCTGGAAAACCCTTGAAAACAGCTATATTTATGAAAAAGTATTTGAAAAATACTTGAAATTTTAAAAGGCAGTATATATGAAATTATTGTTCATTTTTGGTTTTGATAAAAACAATCTTTTCATGCAAAATTAACAATGCAGTTCATGTTAATTAAATACAGAGCCATTTCACCTGGCTTTTGGGAGCGCAAAAGATCTCGCGATACTTCTTGAGGTGAAAAGCGGTCTCACGTTATCAGCATAAAGTTGAGTTTGTGGTAAAACCTTTGATAGTGCTTGCATTATATTATTCAGTCTTTTATTGCATGTGCTGTTTGTTTGGGTTTCATTTGAGAACACACATAAACTCTGACACGCTTTGTGTTGCGCTGTTATCATTTACAAGCTTGGAGCGCATCTCCATCTCAGCAGCTCGGTCCACAAACTCTTCCTCTGCATATGCTGAGTTTAGGATGCTTAACATTCATCTGGGGAAAAAAAAGTGTGTGTGTATGTGTGTGTGTGTGTGTGTTATCTCACATGATGTCTACAGTGTCCGAGTTTTGCCACGGCAAGCACCACTCACATTTTCTTCAGGAAATGTACATTCTAGTTATTATTATTCTTCTGAGACTAAAATTATCAACTCTAACTCCTCCTAGAGCTTTAACTCTACAGACTCCAAACTCAGCCCTGATCTTCAGACTGATCTGAAGTTAGTTGCTATATCTTTTCTAACTGATCAGACTTACGGTTTTCATAAAAATTAAGATTAAAAATCATAAAAATCCCATAGACTTACATTGACGGAATGTTCAGATGGGCCAAGACAATTCAAACTCCAACTGTCAAAAATTTATATCTAAACACACTGAAGCCAATTAGACTCAATCAGACTGCCCTTCTATGTTCTATTTCTAACCCATTCAAACTCATTCAAACTCATCTATCTAATATTTCTAATCTATCTATCTATCTATCTATCTATCTATCTATGTATCTATCTATCTATAATCTGACTATTTCTATCTATCTATCTATCTATCTATCTATCTATCTATCTATCTATCTATCTATCTATTATCTGACTATTTCTATCTATCTATCTATCTATCTATCTATCTATCTATCTATTATCTGACTATTTCTATCTATCTATCTATCTATCTATCTATCTATCTATCTATCTATCTATCTATTATCTGACTATTTCTATCTATCTATCTATCTATCTATCTATCTATCTATCTATCTATCTATCTATCTATCTATCTATCTATTATTTGACTATTTCTATCTATCTATCTATCTATCTATCTATCTATCTATCATCTGACTATTTCTATCTATCTATCATCTATCTATCTGTTATCTGACTATTTCTATCTATCTATCTATCTATCTATCTATCTATCTATCTATCTATCTATCTATCTATCTATCTATCTATCTATCTATCATTGACTCTATCTATCTATCTGTCTATCTATCTAACTATCTATCTGAGATCAATCTCACACACACACACACACACACACACACACAGACACAGACACACATACGCACACACACACACAAACAAACAAACAAACATACCTTCCCTATTTAACACATACACAAACACACGCACACAAGAAATAGACAGAAAATGTGAAGCTTTAATATATACACTGCATTTATTCGCATGTGTATTAGCATTATTTCTTAACCCTCATAAGACCTGTTTTCCTGTTTACACCTGTGTCCTTTGGGGTCAATATGACCCCAAAATTGAAAGAGTAATTGTAAAACATTTATAAATTTTTAATCATACAAATAATATATCATTTTTTTGTTTACTTCTCATCTATACAGTAATGCTGTGTTTTGGGAGAAATGAAGTACTTTTTTACCTGTTTACAACAAAAATCCTCAACTACACCATTAGCTTGCATGTGAAATATTACATTTTTATGAATAAATCTCTTAAATGATGATCTAAATTTAATTTAAATTGTTTCTGGAGATTGATCTAGGTGTTAGGTGTACAATTCTGCCATCTGGTGGTTAGAGAAAAACTTGTAGAAATCACAGTTTTTGAAAGAATAGTGTAATGACCATATATATCCAGCAGAGGCCCATAGAGAGCCATTCATTTATAAATTTAAGGGAAGAGGTAAAGACTAATGATTTGATATCATATTTATATTTTTAAATTTATCTTTTATATTTATTTCATATTTATGAAAATGTATGGCTATACATATGTTTGGATTAAAATCCAGTATAATTTTATTTATTTATTTTTTTTTTTACAAAATATATATATTTTTAAATGTTTTTATATATATCTGAAAGCCTTGAGATATATCTGAAAGCTAAATGAAGCCTCAAGTTGGTGTAGTTTTGAAGATTTCACTGTTTGAGCTCTGTTGAGAATCTCCATAGGGTTCAATAGGCCCATCTAGTGGCTGAAAATATAAATGCAATTTTTTGTCACTTTTCCCAGCTAGGTGGCCTCAGAGACACTCAGTGACCCAGTTCCTGATGGATAATGATGTTTAAAGTAGAAACTGTGTCTTTGTTTTTTTTTTTTGTTTGTTTGTGTGTTTGTTTTGTGCTAATATATATATATATGCTAATTTCCATAAAAAATTCAGAATTTAAGGAAAATAAAATAAAATAAATCACCAAAAATAATAACAAAACCTCCTTTTTTTTAAATAGATAAAAAAAGAATTTCAGGACAGAAAAAAAATAAAAATAAATAACGTTGAATGCCTTCGGGTCATTTGGACCCACGAGGGACACTTATGTTATAGGTTCGGGAGGGATGGATGAGGGTTTAAACATGCCAAACTAACAATTTATTATTATTTATTTATTTTATTATTTTTTATTTAGCCATTTTAGTTGTTTTATCTATATATATATATATATATATATATATATATATATATATATATGTATATGTATGTATGTATGTATCTATGTATATGTAAGGGATAATCAACGATAATAATAAGGGATAATATCTCTCTGTCTGTTTATCTATCTATCTATCTGTCTATCTATCTATCAGCTGAGTCTATCTCTCTATCTATCTATCTATCTATCTATCTATCTATCTATCTATCAAACTTTAAACTTTTAAAACTACGTTAAACTTCAAACTAATTCAGACTGAAAACCGTCAAACTTAAAACTTCCCAAAGTTTTCAAACTTAAACTTTTTAAACTTCTTAAACTTTTTTAAACTTTTAAAACTTTTTTAAACTTTCAAACTTTTTAAAACTTTCTGGTCCGGCTTTCTCAAGCCAACTTAAAGTTTGTCTCGACAAACTTTTTTATCTAGTTAAGTTGCCAACTTACTGAAATCCTGTCTAAACTTATTAAGTTGGTTAAGTTGGCTTGAAAAAGCCAACTTACTGAAATCCTGTCTAAACTTATTAAGTTGGCTTGAAAAAGCCAACTTACTGAAATGCTATTTAAACTTCTTATTAAGTTGGCTTGAGAAAGCCAACTTACTGAAATGCTATTTAAACTTCTTATTATTATTATTCTTCTGAGACTAAATTATCAACTCTAACTCCTCCTAGAGCTTTAACTCTACAGACTCCAAACTCAGCCCAGATCTTCAGACTGATCTGAAGTTAGTTGCTATATCTTTTCTAACTGATCGGACTTACGGTTTTCATAAAAATGAATATTAAAAATCATAAAAATCCCATAGACTTACATTGACGGAATGTTCAGATGGGCCAAGACAATTCAAACTCCAACTGTCAAAAATTCAAATCTAAACACACTGAAGCCCATTAGACTCAATCAGACTGCCCTTCTATGTACTATTTCTAACCCATTCAAACTCATTCAAACTCATCTATCTAACATTTCTAATCTATCTATCTATCTATCTATAATCTGACTATATCTATCTATCTATCTATCTATCTATCTATCTATCTATCTATCTATCTATCTATCTATCTTTCTATCATCTGACTCTATCTATCTATCTATCTATCTATCTATCTATCTATCTATCTATCTATCTATCTATCTATTATCTGACTCTATCTATCTATCTGTCTATCTATCTATCTATCATCTGACTCTATCTATCTATCTATCTATCTATCTATCTATCTATCTATCTATAATCTGACGCTATCTATCTATATCATCTGACTCTATCTATCTATCTATCTATCTATCCATCTATCTATCTATCTATCTATCTATCTATCTAGCTAGCAACATGCTAGTAACTTGCTAATCATGATAGTAACATGCTAATCATGCTAGAAAAATGCTAGTAACATGCTAGTAACTTGCTAATCATGATAGTAACATGCTAATCATGCTAGAAAAATGCTAGTAACATGCTAGTAACTTGCTAGTCATGCTAACAACATGCTAGTCATCCTAGAAACATGCTAAAAACATGCTAATCATTCTAGAAACATGCTAGTAACTTGCTAACAACATGCTAGTAACATGCTAATCATGCCAGAATTGTGCTAGCAACATGCTAGTAACCTGCTAATCATGTTAACAACATGCTAATCATCCTAGAAACATGCTAGTAACTTGCTAATCATGCTAGAAATATGCTAGCAACATGCTAGTAACATGCTAATCATGCTGGTAACATGCTAGTAACTTGCTAATCATGTTAAAAACATGCTACTAACACCATAGCAACCACATGGGGTACCGTAGCAACCACAGGGCAACACCTTAGCAACCACCCCAAGTACCCTAGTAACCGAATAGCAACACCTTAGCAACCACCTAGAGTACCCTAGCAACCGCATAGCAACACCTTAGCAACCACCCTGGGTACCTTAGCAACCGCATAGCAACACCTTAGCAACCACCCAGAGTACCCTAGCAACCGCATAGCAACACCTTATTAACCACTCTGAGTACCTTAGCAACCGCATAGAAACACCTTAGCAACCACCTAGGGTACCCTAGAAACCGCATAGCAACACCCTAGCAACCACCCCGGGTACCCTAGCAACAACTTAGCAACCACCCTGAGTACCCTAGCAACCACATAGAAACACCTTAGCAACCACTCTGGGTACCATAGCAACACCCTAGCAACAGCTAAGCAATACCCTAGCAGCCACCCTGGACACCCTAGCAAACACATAGCAACACCTTAGCAACCACCCTGAGTAACATAGCAACCGCATAGCAACACCTTAGCAACCACCTTAGCAACCACCAGAGCTAGCCTAGCAACCATCATAGCAACCACTCTAAGTACCCTAGCAACCACTCTGAGGTCCTTAGAATCTATCTATCTATCTATCTATCTATCTATCTATCTATCTATCTATCTATCAAACTTTAAACTTTTAAAACTACGCTAAACTTCAAACTAATTCAGATTGAAAACCGTCAAACTTAAAACTTCCCAAACTTTTCAAACTTAAACTTTTTAAACTTTTCAAACTTTTTTAAACTTTTCAAACTTTTTAAAACTTTCTGGTCCGGCTTTCTCAAGCCAACTTAAAGTTTGTCTCGACAAACTTTTTTATCTAGTTAAGTTGGCTTGAGAAAGCCAACTTACTGAAATCCTATTTAAACTTCTTATTATTATTATTAAGTTGGCTTGAGAAAGCCAACTTACTGAAATGCTATTTAAACTTCTTCTTATTATTCTTCTTCTGAGACTAAATTATCAACTCTAACTCCTCCTAGAGCTTTAACTCTACAGACTCCAAACTCAGCCCAGATCTTCAGACTGATCTGAAGTTAGTTGCTATATCTTTTCTAACTGATCGGACTTACGGTTTTCATAAAAATGAAGATTAAAAATCATAAAAATCGCATAGACTTACATTGACGGAATGTTCAGATGGGCCAAGACTATTCAAACTCCAACTGTCAAAAATTCAAATCTAAACACACTGAAGCCCATTAGACTCAATCAGACTGCCCTTCTATGTACTATTTCTAACCCATTCAAACTCATTCAAACTCATCTATCTAATATTCCTAATCTATCTGTCTATCTATCTATCTATCTATCTATCTATCTATCTATCTATCTATCTATCTATCTATCTATTATCTGACTATTTCTATCTATCTATCTATCTATCTATCTATCTATCTATCTATCTATCTATCTATCTATCTATCTATCTATTATCTGACTATTTCTATCTATCTATCATCTATCTATCTATTATCTGACTATCTATCTATCTATCTATCTATCTATCTATCTATCTATCTATCTATCTATTATCTGACTATTTCTATCTATCTATCTATCTATCTATCTATCTATCTATCTATCTATCTATCTATCTATCTATTGTCTGACTATTTCTATCTATCTATCTATCTATCTATCTATCTATCTATCTATCTATCTATCTATCTATCTATCTATCTATCTATTATCTGACTATTTCTATCTATCTATCTATCTATCTATCTATCTATCTATCTATCTATCTATCTATCTATCTATTATCTGACTATTTCTATCTATCTATCTATCTATCTATCTATCTATCTATCTATCTAGCTCTCTATCTATCTGACTATTTCTATCTATCTATCTATCTATCTATCTATCTATCTATCTATCTATCCTGGCGACATGCTAATTATGCTAGAAACATTAACAACATGCTAGTAGAATGCTAATCATGCTAGCAACATGCTAGTTACTTGCTAATCATGCTAAAAACATGCTAGCAACATGCTAGTAACTTGTTAATCATGCTAGAAACAAGCTAGCGACATGCTAGTAACTTGCTAATCATGCTAAAATCATGCTACCAACATCCTAGTAACTTGTTAATCATGCTAGAAACATGCTAGCGACATGCTAGTAACTTGCTAATCATGCTAGAAACATGCTATCGACATGCTAGTAACTTACTAATCATGCTAGCAACATGCTAGTTACTTGCTAATCATGCTAAAAACATACTAGCAACATGCTAGTAACTTGCTGATCATGCTAGAAACATGCTAGTGACATGCTAGTAACTTGTTAATCATGCTAGCAACATGCTAGTCACTTGCTAGTCTTGCTAGCAAAATGCTAGTAACATGCTAATTATGCTAAAACATGCTAGAAACATGCTAGTCACTTGTTAATCTTGCTAGCAACATGCTAATCACTTGCTAATCATGCTAGCGACATGCTAATCACTTGCTAACTTCATAGCAACACTCTAGCAACTATCGAAACCAACCTAGCAACCACCCTGATTAACCTAGCAACACCATGGAAACAGTACCGAGTACCCTAGCAACCACATAGCAACATCCTAGCAACCCACCCGGGTACCCTAGAAACACCCTAGTAACCAACCGGGGTACCCTAGCAACCGCATAGCAACACCGTAGCAACCGTCCTAGGTACCCTAGCAACCTCATAACATCACCCTGGCAACCACATAGCAACACCTAGCAACCACCGTGGACACCCTAGCAACCGCATAGCAACACCTTAACAACCACCCGGAGTACCCTAGCAACTCAAGAACAACCATCCCGGGTACCTTAGCAACTGCATAGCAACACCTTAGCAACCACCCCGGGTACCCTAGTAACCACATAGCAACACCCTAGCAATCACCCCAGGTACCCTAGCTAACGCATAGCAACACCCTAGCATCCACTCAGAGTACCCTAGCAACCACCTCAGGAACCCTAGCAACCGCATAGCAACACCTTAGCAACCACTCAGAGTACCCTTGCAACCACCCTGGACACCTTAGCAACCACATAGCAACACCTTAGCAACGACCCTGAGTAACATAGCAACCGCATAGCAACAGTAGAAATCAAACCTAACACTAGAAATCTAACCTAACCCTATCTATCTATCTATCTATCTATCTATCTATCTATCTATCTATCTATCTGTCTATCAAACTTTAAACTTCCCAAACTTTTCAAAATTAAACTTTTTAAACTTCTTAAACATTTTTATACTTTTCAAACTTTTTTAAACTGTATCAAACTATTTAAAACTTTCTGGTCCGGCTTTCTCAAGCCAACTTAAAGTTTGTCTCGACAAACTTTTTTATCTAGTTATTATTAAGTTGGCTTGAGAAAGCCAACTTACTGAAATGCTATTTAAACTTCTTATTATTATTATTATTATTAGTGGTGCTTGCCAAAGGCAAGGCATCACTATTGTTATCTTGCATACTTATTATTCTTCTTCTTATTCTTCTTCTTATTCTTCTTCTTATTCTTATTCTTATTCTTCTTCTGGACAAAACTTCGGCGCGCTACTCCTCCTGCACCGTTTGTCACAGACCCATGAATGAGGTGTCATATCGACCGGCTCATTGAGGAGAGGTGTGCTATATCTTTTCTAAGCGATCGGACCTACGATGTTCGCACAGCGGACGAAAAAGCGGGCAAAAAAGTCCCATTGACTTACAATGGTGGAATGTTCATGAATTTGAATCTCAACTGTCACTTTCTCACACACACACACACACACAGGCCCTTAGGAACCCCTTCTCTCTCTCTCTCTCTGTAACTCACACACACTCATTTGACTCATCTTTTAAGTAAGCAATAAGAAATGACCTATGATCTTCATAGCCACACCCTAGCAACCACTTACAGCACCCTAGCAACCACCCCATAGACCTCCATTTAAACAGATCAAAAGGGATATCTTTGGATAGAAATGTCATTTCCTCTTTTGATTCAGAGCAAACAGGACTTCCATCATGCTACACATGCTAGCAGTGAATAGCTACATGCTAATAATGATTAGCTAAGTGCTAAAACATGCTAAATATTCCAACACACACACACACACACACACACAGAGTCTGGCATATGTGGTTTTCGGGGACTCTCCATAGGTGTAATGGTTTTTATACTGTACAAACTGTATGTGCTATTGCCCTACACCAACCCTACACCTAAACCTACCCCTTACAGGAAGCTTTCTGCATTTTTAGATTTTCAAAAAAACACCATTTAGTATGTTTTTAAGCCTTTTGGTTTACGGGGACATAGGCAGTGTCCTCATAAACCACCTTTACATTGTAGTACCCATGTCATTATACACATTTGTGTCCTCATAAACCATATATACCAGTTCTCACACACACACACACACACACACACACGCACACACACACACACACACACACACACACACAGGGCCTAAGGAATCATCTCTCTTTTACTTTCACATTGTGTTCCGTACATAAACAGATAAACGTTTGTATATGATTGTACAGCCAATGAAATCACACTTTCACTATGGACCTTGTTCACAGACTATTGTGATGAGGCAAATCTGTAATATTCAGGGTTTGTACAAGGTGCTTAAAGTGCTTGAAGTACTTGAATTTGACGTTTTGAAATTTAAGTCCTGGAAAACCCTTGAAAACAGCTATATTTATGAAAAAGTATTTGAAAAATACTTGAAATTTTAAAAGGCAGCATATATGAAATTATTGTTCATTTTTGGTTTCGATAAAAACAATCTTTTCATGCAAAATTAACAATGCAGGGCATGTTAAATAAATACAGAGCCATTTCAGCTGGCTTTTGGGAGCGCATAAGATCTTGCGATACTTCTTGAGGTGAAAAGCGGTCTCGCGTTATCAGCATAAAGTTGAGTTTGTGGTAAAACCTTTGATAGTGCTTGCATTATATTATTCAGTCTTTTATTGCGTGTGCTGTTTGTTTGGGTTTCATTTGAGAACACACATAAACTCTGACGCGCTTTGTGTTGCGCTGTTATCATTTACAAGCTTGGAGCGCATCTCCATCTCAGCAGCTCGGTCCACAAACTCTTCCTCTGCATGTGCTGAGTTTAGGATGCTTAACATTCATCTGGGGAAAAAAAAGGGTGTGTGTGTGTGTGTGTGTGTTATCTCACATGGTGTCTACAGTGTCCGAGTTTTGCCACGGCAAGCACCACTCACATTTTCTTCAGGAAATGTACATTCTAGTATTGTTATTACTATTCGCCCGGACAAAACTTCGGCACGCTACTCCTCCTGCACCTTTTGTCGTAGACCCATGAATGAGATGTCAAATCATGCAACATATTGAGGAGAGGTGTGCTATATCTTTTATAAGTAATTGAGTGTACGATGTTCGTCTGGTGGATGAAAAAATTTGGGCGAAAAAGTCCCATAGACTTAACACTGGCACAAAATTAATGAGATTATATCTTTGGATCAGGAGGTCGCAGAGACTCGGGGGTGGGCTCTTTTGACTCGGCCTATCAAGCAGCCAATAAGTACTGACATGACAACTTCATACCTATGCCCTAGCAACCACTTACAGCACCCTAGCAACCGTAAAAGGACATTAACAAACAATTATTCAGCACCAGAACATTGTAGAAACATGGGGTTGGGCTCTGTTGATTCAGACTGTCAAATAGTCTTTAAATATCATCCCATAAACTGTATAGCCACACCATAGCAACAATTTAGAGTACCTTAGCAACTGAACAAACACATGAATAAGCAATTTCTCAGCACCAGAAAGTGGTATAGATATCTTTTGTTTCGTCTGAAAAACCAGTCTGTAAGAATTACCATGGCGACTGTGCAGCTACACCCTAGCAACCATATAGAGCACCCTAGTGACCGTATAGCAACATAAAGAAGCCATATCTCAGCTCCACAACATCATACAGACATGGGAGTTGGCTCTCTACAATCATGCTGAAGGCTCTACTGACGGCCTAGTGCCGAGTTTTGCCACGGCAAGCACCACTCACATTTTCTTCAGGAAATGTACATTCTAGTTATTATTATTCTTCTGAGACTAAATTATCAACTCTAACTCCTCCTAGAGCTTTAACTCTACAGACTCCAAACTCAGCCCAGATCTTCAGACTGATCTGAAGTTAGTTGCTATATCTTTTCTAACTGATCGGACTTACGGTTTTCATAAAAATGAAGATTAAAAATCATAAAAATCCCATAGACTTACATTGACGGAATGTTCAGATGGGCCAAGACAATTCAAACTCCAACTGTCAAAAATTCAAATCTAAACACACTGAAGCCCATTAGACTCAATCAGACTGCCCTTCTATGTACTATTTCTAACCCATTCAAACTCATTCAAACTCATCTATCTAATATTTCTAATCTATCTATCTATCTATCTATCTATCTATCTATCTATTATCTGATTCTATCTATCTATCTATCTATCTATCTATCATCTGACTCTCTATCTATCTATCTATCTATCTATCTATAATCTGACGCTATCTATCTATATCATCTGACTCTATCTATCTATCTATCTATCTATCTATAATCTGACGCTATCTATCTATCTATCTATCTATAATCTGACGCTATCTATCTATCTATCTATCTATCTATAATCTGACGCTATCTATCTATATCATCTGACTCTATCTATCTATCTATCTATCTATCTATCTGCTAGCAACATGCTAGTAACTTGCTAATCATGCTAGAAAAATGCTATTAACATGCTAGTAACTTGCTAGTCATGCTAACAACATGCTAGTCATCCTAGAAACATGCTAAAAACATGCTAATCATTCTAGAAACATGCTAGTAACTTGCTAATCATGCTAACAACATGCTAGTAACATGCTAATCATGCCAGAAATGTGCTAGCAACATGCTAGTAACTTGCTAATCATGTTAACAACATGCTAATCATCCTAGAAACATGCTAACAACAAGCTAATTATCATAGAAACATGCTTGTAACTCGCTAATCATGCTAGAAATATGCTAGCAACATGCTAGTAACATGCTAATCATGCTGGTAACATGCTAGTAACTTGCTAATCATGTTAAAAACATGCTACTAACACTCAAGCAACCACACGGGGGACCGTAGCAACCACAGGGCAACACCTTAGCAACCACACCAAGAATCCTAGTAACCGAATAGCAACACCCTAGCAACCGCCGCGGGTTCTGTAGCAACCGCATAGCAACACCTTAGCAACCAACCCGGGAACCCTAGCAACCGCATAGCAACCACCCAGTGTACCCTAGCAACCACATAGCAACAAACTAGCAACCACCCCAGATACCTTAGCAACCACATAGCAACACCCTAGCAACCAGCCCAAGTACCCTAGCAACCGCATAGCAACACCTTAGCAATCACCCTGGGTACCTTAGCAACTGCATAGCAACACCTCAGCAACCAACCAGAGTACCCTAGCAACCGCATAGCAACACCTTAGCAACCACCCTGAGTACCCTAGCAACTGCATAGAAAAACCTTAGCAACCACCCTGGGTACCCTAGCAACCGGATAGCAACACTCTAGCAACCACCCCGGGTACCCTAGCAACAACTTAGTAACCACCCTGAGTACCCTAGCAACCACATAGAAACACCTTAGCAACCACTCCGGGTACCCTAGCAACCGCATAGCAACACCTTAGCAACCACCCTGGGTACCATAGCAACACCCTAGCAACCGCTAAGCAATACCCTAGCAACCGCCTTAGCAACCATCAGAGCTAGCCTAGCAACCATCATAGCAACCACTCTAAGTACCCTAGCAACCACTCTGAGGTCTTTAGAATCTATCTATCTATCTATCTGTCTGTCTGTCTGTCTGTCTGTCTATCTATAATCTGAGCCTATCTATCTATCTATCTATCTATCTATCTATCTATCTATCTATCTATCTATCTATCTATCTATCTCTCTATCAAACTTTAAACTTTTAAAACTACGCTAAACTTCAAACTAATTCAGACTGAAAACCGTCAAACTTAAAACTTCCCAAACTTTTCAAACTTAAACTTTTTAAACTTCTTAAACTTTTTTAAACTTTTCAAACTTTTTTAAACTTTTCAAACTTTTTAAAACTTTCTGGTCCGGCTTTCTCAAGCCAACTTAAAGTTTGTCTCGACAAACTTTTTTATCTAGTTATTATTATTATTCTTCTGAGACTAAATTATCAACTCTAACTCCTCCTAGAGCTTTAACTCTACAGACTCCAAACTCAGCCCAGATCTTCAGACTGATCTGAAGTTAGTTGCTATATCTTTTCTAACTGATCGGACTTACAGTTTTCATAAAAATGAAGATTAAAAATCATAAAAATCCCATAGACTTACATTGACGGAATGTTCAGACGGGCCAAGACAATTCAAACTCCAACTGTCAAAAATTCAAATCTAAACACACTGAAGCCCATTAGACTCAATCAGATCTATCATCTGACTCTATCTATCTATCTATCTATCTATCTATCTATCTATCTATCTATCTATGTATCTATCTACGATCTATTTCTTTCTATCTATCTATCTATCTATCTATCTGCTAGCAACATGCTAGTAACTTGCTAATCATGATAGTAACATGCTAATCATGCTAGAAAATGCTATTAACATGCTAGTAACTTGCTAGTCATGCTAACAACATGCTAGTAACATGCTAATCATGCCAGAAATGTGTTAGCAACATGCTAGTAACTTGCTAATCATGTTAACAACATGCTAATCATCCTAGAAACATGCAAACAACAAGCTAATCATCCTAGAAACATGCTAGTAACTCGCTAATCATGCTAGAAATATGCTAGCAACATGCTAGTAACATGCTAATCATGCTGGTAACATGCTAGTAACTTGCTAATCATGTTAAAAACATGCTACTAACACTCAAGCAACCACACGGGGGACCGTAGCAACCACAGGGCAACACCTTAGCAACCACACCAAGAATCCTAGTAACCGAATAGCAACACCCTAGCAACCGCCGCGGGTTCTGTAGCAACCGCATAGCAACACCTTAGCAACCAACCCGGGAACCCTAGCAACCGCATAGCAACCACCCAGTGTACCCTAGCAACCACATAGCAACAAACTAGCAACCACCCCAGATACCTTAGCAACCACATAGCAACACCCTAGCAACCAGCCCAAGTACCCTAGCAACCGCATAGCAACACCTTAGCAATCACCCTGGGTACCTTAGCAACTGCATAGCAACACCTCAGCAACCAACCAGAGTACCCTAGCAACCGCATAGTAACACCTTAGCAACCACCCTGAGTACCCTAGCAACTGCATAGAAACACCTTAGCAACCACCCTGGGTACCCTAGCAACCGCATAGCAACACCCTAGCAACCACCCCGGGTACCCTAGCAACAACTTAGTAACCACCCTGAGTACCCTAGCAACCACATAGAAACACCTTAGCAACCACCCTGGGTACCATAGCAACACCCTAGCAACCGCTAAGCAATACCCTAGTAACCACCCTGGACACCCTAGCAACCACATAGCAAAACCTTAGCAACCACCCTGAGTAACATAGCAACCGCATAGCAACACCTTAGCAACCGCCTTAGCAAGCACCAGAGCTAGCCTAGCAACCATCATAGCAACCACTCTAAGTACCCTAGCAACCACTCTGAGGTCCTTAGAATCTATCTATCTATCTATCTATCTATCTATTATCTGACTCTATCTATCTATCTATCTATCTATCTATCTATCTATCTATCTATCTATTATCTGACTCTATCTATCTATCTATCTATTTATCTATCTCTCTGTCTGTCTATCTGTCTTTCCATCTGTCTATAATCTGAGCCTATCTATCTATCTATCTATCTATCTATCTATCTATCTATCTATCTATCTATCTATCTATCTATTATCTGACTCTATCTATCTATCTATCTATCTATCTATCTATCTATCTATCTATTATCTGACTCTATCTATCTATCTATCTATCTATCTATCTATCTATCATCTGAATCTATCTGTCTATCTATCTATCTATCCATCTATCTATCTATCTATCTATAATCTGAGCCTATCTATCTATCTATCTATCTATCTATCTATCTATCTATCTATCTATCTATCTATCTATCTATCTATCTATCTATTATCTGACTCTATCTATCTATCTATCTATCTATCTATCTATCTATCTATCTATCTATCTATCTATCTATCTATCTATCTATAAAACTATATATCTATATATCTATCTATTATCTGACTCTATCTATCTATCTATCTATCTATCTATCTCTATCATCTGAGTCTATCTCTCTATCTATCTATCTATCTATCTATCTATCTATCTATCTATTATCTGACTATCTATCTATCTATCTATCTATCTATCTATCTATAATCTGAGCATATCTATCTATCTATCTATCTATCTATCTATCTATCTATCTATCTATCTATCTATCTATCTATCAAACTTAAAACTTCCCAAACTTTTCAAACTTAAACTTTTTAAACTTCTTAAACTTTTTTAAACTTTTCAAACTTTTTTAAACTTTTCAAACTTTTTAAAACTTTCTGGTCCGGCTTTCTCAAGCCAACTTAAAGTTTGTCTCGACAAACTTTTTTATCTAGTTAAGTTGGCTTGAGAAAGCCAACTTACTGAAATCCTATTTAAACTTCTTCTTATTATTAAGTTGGCTTGAGAAAGCCAACTTACTGAAATGCTATTTAAACTTCTTATTATTATTATTCTTCTGAGACTAAATTATCAACTCTAACTCCTCCTAGAGCTTTAACTCTACAGACTCCAAACTCAGCCCAGATCTTCAGACTGATCTGAAGTTAGTTGCTATATCTTTTCTAACTGATCGGACTTACGGTTTTTATAAAAATGAATATTAAAAATCATAAAAATCCCATAGACTTACATTGACGGAATGTTCAGATGGGCCAAGACTATTCAAACTCCAACTGTCAAAAATTCAAATCTAAACACACTGAAGCCCATTAGACTCAATCAGACTGCCCTTCTATGTACTATTTCTAACCCATTCAAACTCATTCAAACTCATCTATCTAATATTTCTAATCTATCTATCTATCTATCTATCTATCTATCTATCTATCTACAATCTGACTATTTCTATCTATCTATCTATCTATCTATCTATCTATCTATCTATCTATCTATCTATCTATCTATCTATCATTGACTATCTATCTATCTATCTATCTATCTATCTATCTATCTATCTATCTATCTTTCTATCATCTGACTCTATCTATCTATCTATCTATCTGCTAGCAACATGCTAGTAACTTGCTAATCATGATAGTAACATGCTAATCATGCTAGAAAAATGCTAGTAACATGCTAGTAACTTGCTAGTCATGCTAACAACATGCTAGTCATCCTAGAAACATGCTAAAAACATGCTAATCATTCTAGAAACATGCTAGTAACTTGCTAATCATGCTAACAACATGCTAGTAACATGCTAATCATGCCAGAAATGTGCTAGCAACATGCTGATCTGAAGTTAGTTGCTATATCTTTTCTAACTGATCGGACTTACACCTCAGCAACCACCCAGAGTACCCTAGCAACCGCATAGCAACACCTTAGCAACCACCCTGAGTACCCTAGCAACCGCATAGAAACACCTTAGCAAACACCCCGGGTACCCTACCAACAACTTAGTAGCCACCCTGAGTACCCTAGCAACCACATAGAAACATCTTAGCAACCACTCCGGGTACCCTAGCAACCGTATAGCAACACCTTAGCAACCACCCTGAGTACCATAGCAACACCTTAGCAACCACTCTGGGTACCCTAGCAACCGCATAGCAACACCCTAGCAACCACCCCGGGTACCCTACCAACAACTTAGTAACCACCCTGAGTACCCTAGCAACCACATAGAAACACCTTAGCAACCACTCCGGGTACCCTAGCAACCGCTAAGCAATAACCTAGCAACCACCCTGGACACCCTAGCAACCACATAGCAACACCTTAGCAACCACCCTTAGTAACATAGCAACCGCATGGCAACACCTTAGCAACCGCCTTAGCAACCATCATAGCAACCACTCTAAGTACCCTAGCAACCACTCTGAGGTCCTTAGAATCTATCTATCTATCTATCTATCTATCTATCTATCTATCTATCTATCTATCTGTCTGTCTGTCTGTCTATCTATAATCTGAGCTTATCTATCTATCTATCTATCTATCTATCTATCTATCTATCTATCTATCTATCTATCTATCTAACTATCAAACTTTAAACTTTTAAAACTATGCTAAACTTCAAACTAATTCAGACTGAAAACCGTCAAACTTAAAACTTCCCAAACTTTTCAAACTTCTTAAACTTTTCAAACTTTTTTAAACTTTTCAAACTTTTTAAAACTTTCTGGTCCGGCTTTCTCAAGCCAACTTAAAGTTTGTCTTGACAAACTTTTTTATCTAGTTATTATTATTATTATTCTGAGACTAAATTATCAACTCTAACTCCTCCTAGAGCTTTAACTCTACAGACTCCAAACTCAGCCCAGATCTTCAGACTGATCTGAAGTTAGTTGCTATATCTTTTCTAACTGATCGGACATACGGTTTTCATAAAAATGAAGATGAAAAATCATAAAAATCCCATAGACTTACATTGACGGAATGTTCAGATGGGCCAAGACTATTCAAACTCCAACTGTCAAAAATTCAAATCTAAACACACTGAAGCCCATTAGACTCAATCAGACTGCCCTTCTATGTACTATTTCTAACCCATTCAAACTCATTAAAACTCATCTATCTAATATTTCTAATCTATCTATCTGTCTATCTATCTATCTGTCTGTCTGTTTGTCTGTCTATAATCTGAGCCTATCTATCTATCTATCTATCTATCTATCTATCTATCTATCTATCTATCTATCTATCTATTATCTGACTCTATCTATCTATCTATCATCTGACTCTATCTATCTATCTATCTATCTATGTATCTATCTATCTACGATCTATTTCTATCTATCTATCTATCTATCTATCTATCTATCTATCTATCTATCTATCTATCTATCTATCTATCTATTATCTGACTCTATCTATCTATCTATCTATCTATCTATCTACCTATCATCTGACTCTATCTATCTATCTATGTATCTATCTATCTACGATCTATTTCTATCTATCTATCTATCTATCTATCTATCTATCTATCTATCTATCTATCTATCTATCTATTTATCTATCTATCTATCTGCTAGCAACATGCTAGTAACTTGCTAATCATAATAGTAACATGCTAATCATGCTAGAAAATGCTATTTACATGCTAGTAACTTGCTAGTCATGCTAACAACATGCTAGTAACATGCTAATCATGCCAGAAATGTGCTAGCAACATGCTAGTAACTTGCTAATCATGTTAACAACATGCTAATCATCCTAGAAACATGCTAACAACAAGCTAATCATCCTAGAAACATGCTAGTAACTCGCTAATCATGCTAGAAATATGCTAGCAACATGCTAGTAACATGCTAATCATGCTGGTAACATGCTAGAAACTTGCTAATCATGTTAAAAACATGCTACTAACACCCAAGCAACCACACGGGGGACCGTAGCAACCACAGGGCAACACCTTAGCAACCACACCAAGAATCCTAGTAACCGAATAGCAACACCCTAGCAACCGCCGCGGGTTCTGTAGCAACCGCATAGCAACACCTTAGCAACCAACCCGGGTACCCTAGCAACCGCATAGCAACCAACCAGTGTACCCTAGCAACCACATAGCAACACCCTAGCAACCACCCCAGATACCTTAGCAACCACATAGCAACACCCTAGCAACCAGCCCAAGTACCCTAGCAACCGCATAGCAACACCTTAGCAATCACCCTGGGCACCCTAGCAACCGCATAGCAACACCTTAGCAACTACCCAGAGTACCCTAGCAACCGCATAGCAACACCTTAGCAACCACCCTGGGTACCTTAGCAACCGCATAGCAACCACCCAGAGTACCCTAGCAACCGCATAGCAACACCTTAGCAACCACCCTGAGGACCCTAGCAACCTTATAGAAACACCTTAGCAACCACCCTGGGTACCCTAGCAACCGCATAGCAACACCCTAGCAACCACCCCGGGTACCCTAGCAACAACTTAGTAACCACCCTGAGTACCCTAGCAACCACATAGAAACACCTTAGCAACCACTCCGGGTACCCTAGCAACCGCATAGCAACACCTTAGCAACCACCCTGGGTACCATAGCAACACCCTAGCAACCGCTAAGCAATACCCTAGCAACCACCCTGGACACCCTAGCAACCACATAGCAACACCTTAGCAACCACCCTGAGTAACATAGCAACCGCATAGCAACACCTTAGCAACTGCCTTAGCAACCACCAGAGCTAGCCTAGCAACCATCATAGCAACCACTCTAAGTACCCTAGCAACCACTCTGAGGTCCTTAGAATCTATCTATCTATCTATCTATCTATCTATCTATTATCTGACTCTATCTATCTATCTATCTATCTATCTATCTATCTATCTATCTATTATCTGACTCTATCTATCTACTATCTATCTATCTATCTATCTCTCTGTCTGTCTGTCTGTCTGTCCATCTGTCTATAATCTGAGCCTATCTATCTATATATCTATCTATCTATCTTTCTATCTATCTATCTATCTATCTATCTATCTATCTATCAATTATCTGACTCTATCTATCTATCTATCTATCTATCTATCTATCTATTATCTGACTCTATCTATCTATCTATCTATCTATCTATCTATCTATCTATCTATCTATTATCTGAATCTATCTATCTATCTATCTATCTATCTATCTATCTATCTATCTATCTATCTATTATCTGACTCTATCTATCTATCTATCTATCTATCTATCTATCTATCTATCTATCTATCTATCTATCTATCTCTATCATCTGAGTCTATCTATCTATCTATCTATCTATCTATCTATCTATCTATCTATTATCTGACTCTATCTATCTATCTATCTATCTATCTATCTATCTATCTATCTATCTATCTATCTATAATCTGAGCATATCTATCTATCTATCTATCTATCTATCTATCAAACTTTAAACTTTTAAAACTACGTTAAACTTCAAACTAATTCAGACTGAAAACCGTCAAACTTAAAACTTCCCAAACTTTTCAAACTTAAACTTTTTAAACTTCTTAAACTTTTTTAAACTTTTCAAACTTTTTTAAACTTTCTGGTCCGGCTTTCTCAAGCCAACTTAAAGTTTGTCTCGACAAACTTTTTTATCTAGTTATTATTATTCTTCTGAGACTAAAATTATCAACTCTAACTCCTCCTAGAGCTTTAACTCTACAGACTCCAAACTCAGCCCAGATCTTCAGACTGATCTGAAGTTAGTTGCTATATCTTTTCTAACTGATCGGACTTACAGTTTTCATAAAAATGAAGATTAAAAATCATAAAAATCCCATAGACTTACATTGACGGAATGTTCAGACGGGCCAAGACAATTCAAACTCCAACTGTCAAAAATTTAAATCTAAACACACTGAAGCCCATTAGACTCACTCAGACTGCCCTTCTATGTACTATTTCTAACCCATTCAAACTCATTCAAACTCATCTAACATTTCTTATCTATCTATCTATCTATCTATCTATCTATCTATCTATCTATCTATCTATCATCTGACTATCTATCTATCTATCTATCTATCTATCTATCTATCATCTGACTCTATCTATCTATCTATCTATCTATCTATCTATCTATCTATCTATCTATCTATCATCTGACTCTATCTATCTATCTATCTATCTATCTATCTATCTACAATCTGACTATATCTATCTATCTATCTATCTATCTATCTATCTATCTATCTATCTATCTATCTATCTATTTCTATCTATCTATCTATCTATCTACAATCTGACTATATCTATCTATCTATCTATCTATCTATCTATCTATCTATCTATCATCTGAGCCTATCTATCTATCTATCTATCTATCTATCATCTGACTCTATCTATCTATCTATCTATCTATCTATCTATCTATCTATCTATCTATCTATCTATCTATCTATCATCTGACTCTATCTATCTATCTATCTATCTATCTATCTATCTATCTATCATCTGACTCTATCTATCTATCTATCTATCTATCTATCTATCTATCTATCTATCTATCTACAATCTGACTATATCTATCTATCTATCTATCTATCTATCTATCTATCTATCTATCTATCTACAATCTGACTATATCTATCTATCTATCTATCTATCTATCTATCTATCTATCATCTGACTCTATCTATCTATCTATCTATCTATCTATCTATCTATCTATCTATCTATCTATCTATCATCTGACTCTATCTATCTATCTATCTATCTATCTATCTATCTATCTATCTATCTATCTATCATCTGACTCTATCTATCTGACTCTATCTATCTATCTATCTATCTATCTATCTATCTATCTATCTACAATCTATCTATCTATCTATCTATCTATCTATCTATCTATCTATCTATCTATCTATTTCTATCTCTCTATCTATCTATCTACAATCTGACTATATCTATCTATCTATCTATCTATCTATCTATCTATCTATCTGTCTGTCTGTCTGTCTGTCTATCTATAATCTGAGCCTATCTATCTATCTATCTATCTATCTATCTATCTATCTATCTATCTATCTATCTATCTATCTATCTATCTTTAAACTATTAAAACTACGTTAAACTTCAAACTAATTCAGACTGAAAACCGTCAAACTTAAAACTTCCCAAACTTTTCAAACTTAAACTTTTTAAACTTCTTAAACTTTTTTAAACTTTTCAAACTTTTTCAAACTTTCTGGTCCGGCTTTCTCAAGCCAACTTAAAGTTTGTCTCGACAAACTTTTTTATCTAGTTCTTCTTCTTCTTCTTCTTCTTCTTCTTCTTCTGAGACCAAATTTTAAAATGTATCTCCTCCTAGACCTTTAAAGCTACAACCACCAAACTCGGCCCAGACCTTCAGACTGGTCTGACTCGGGTTGCTATATCTTTTCTAACTGATCCGGCTTACAGTTTTCGTAAAAATTACGATGAAAACTGTGAAAAATCCCATAGACTTACATTGATGGAATGTTCAGATGGGCCAAGACTCATCAAACACCAACTGTCAAACTTTCAAATGTAAACACACTGAAGCCTATTGGACTCAATTAAGCTTCACTTCAATGTACTATTTCTAATCCATTTAAACTAATTTAAGCTTCCACTCTATTTAAAATTTCTAATCTAAATCATGCTAGCAACATTCTAGTAACATGCCAATCATGCTAAAACATGCTAATAACATGTTAACAATGCTGGAAACATGTTAGCAAACATGCTAGTCACTTGATAGTCATGCTAGCAACATGCTAGTCACTTGCTAGTCATGCTAACAACATGCTAGTCACATGCTGATCATGCTAGTAACATCCTAGTCACTTACTAGTCATGTTAGCAAACATGCTAGTCACTTGCTAGTCATGCTAGCAACATGCTAGTCATGTTAGCAACATGCTAGTCACTTGCTAGTCATGCTAGCAAACATGCCAGTCACATGCTAGTCATGCTAGCAACTTGCTAGTCACTTGCTAGTCATGCTTGCAAACATGCTAGTCACTTGCTAGTCATGCTAGCAACATGCTAGTCATGCTAGCAAACATGCTAGTCACTTGCTAGTCATACTAGCAACATGATAGTCACTTGCTAATCATGCTAGCAAACATGCTAGTCACTTGCTAATCATGCTAGTAACATGCTAGTCACTTGCTAGTCATGCTAGCAACATGCTAGTCACTTGCTAATCATTATAGCAAACATGCTTGTCACTTGCTAGTCATGCTAGCAACATGCTAATCACTTGCTAGTTATGCTAACAACATGCCAGTCATGCTAGCAAACATGCTAGTCACTTGCTAGTCATGCTAGTAACATGCTAGTCACTTGCTAGTCATGCTAGCAAACATGCTAGTCACTTGCTAGTCATGCTAGCAACATGCTAGTCACTTGCAAGTCAGGCTAGCAAACATGCTAGTCACTTACTAGTCATGCTAGCAACATGCAAATCACTTGCTAGTCATGCTAACAACATGCTAGTCATGGTAACAAACATACTAGTCATGCTAGCAAACATGCTAGTCACTTGCTAGTCATGCTAGCAACATGCTAGTCACTTGCTGGCCATGCTAGCAAACATGCTAGTCACTTGCTAATCATATTAGTAACATGCTATTCACTTGCTAGTCATGCTAGCAAACTTGCTAGTCATTTGCTAGTCATGCTAGCAACATGCTAGTCACTTGCTAATCATGCTAAGAACATGTTAATCACTTGCTAATCATGCTAGCAACATGGTAGTCAATTGCTAGTAATGCTAGCAAACATGCTAGTCACTTGCTAGTCATGCTACCAACATGCTAGTCATGCTAGCAACATGCTAATCACTTGCTAGTCATGCTAGCAAACATGCTAGTCACTTGCTAGTCATGCAAACAACATGCTATTCACTTGCTAGTCATGCTAACAACATGTTAGTCACTTGCTAGTAATGCTAACAACATGCTAGTTGCTTGCTAGTCATGCTATCAAACATGCTAGTAACTTGCTAGTCATGCTAGCAACATGCTAGTCATGCTAACAACATGCTAGCAACTTGCTAATCATGCTAGCAACATGCTAGTCACTTGCTAATCATGCTAGTGACATGCTAGTAACTTGCTAATGACATGCTAGCAACAAGCTAGATACTTGCTAATCATGCTAACAACATGCTAGTCATGTTAGCAAACATGCTAGTCACTTGCTAGTCATGCTAGCAACGTGCTAGTCACTTGCTAATCATGCTAACAAATTGCTAGAAACATGCTAACAACATACTAGCAACTTGCTAATCATGCTAACAACATGCTAGTCACTTGCTAATCATGCTAGTGACATGCTAGTAACTTGCTAATGACATGCTAGCAACAAGCTAGATACTTGCTAATCATGCTAACAACATGCTAGTCACTTGCTAGTCATGCTAACAACGTGCTAGTCACTTGCTAATTATGCTAGTAACATTCTAGTCACTTGCTAGTTATGCTAGCAAACATGCTAGTCAATTGCTAGTCATGCTAAAAACATGCTAGTCATGTTAACAACATGCTAGTCACATGCTAGTCATGTTAACAACATGCTAGTCACTTAGGCTAATCATGCTAGTGACATGTTAGTAACTTGCTAATGACATGCTAGCAACAAGCTAGATAGTTGCTAATCATGCTAACAACATGCTAGTCACTTGCTAGTCATGCTAACAACGTGCTAGTCACTTGCTAATCATGCTAGTAACATGCTAGTCACTTGCTAGTTATGCTAGCAAACATGCTAGTCACTTGCTAGTCATGGTAAAAACATGCTAGTCATGTTAACAACATGCTAGTCACATGCTAGTCATGTTAACAACATGCTAGTCACTTAGGCTAATCATGCTAGTAACATGCTAGTCATGCTAGCAAACATGTTATTCACTTGTTAGTCATGCTAGCAACATGCTTGTCACTTGCTAGTCATGCTAACAACGTGCTAGTCACTTGCTAATCATGCTAGTAACATGCTAGTTACTTGCTAGTCATGCCAGCAAACATGCTAGTCACTTGCTAGTCATGCTAAAAACATGCTAGTCATGCTAACAACATGCTAGTCACATGCTAGTCATGCTAGCAAATTGCTAGAAACATGCTAACAACATACTAACAACTTGCTAATCATGCTAACAACATGCTAGTCACTTGCTAATCATGCTAGTGACATGCTAGTAACTTGTTAATGACATGCTAGCAACTAGCTATTCATGTTAATGACATGCTAACAACATGCAAGATACTTGCTAATCATGCTAACAACATAATAGTCACTTGCTAGTCATGCTAACAAACATGCTAGTCACTTGCTAGTTATGTTAGCAACATGCTAGTCACTTGCTAGTCATGCTAAAAACATGCTAGTCACTTGCTAGTCATGCTAGTAACATGCTAGTCACTTGCTAGTCATTCTAACAACGTGGTAGTCACTTGCTAATCATGCTTGTAACATGCTAGTCACTTGCTAGTCATGCTAGTCACTTGCTAGTCATGCTAGCAAACATGCTAGTCACTTTCTAATCATACTAAAAACATGCTAGTCATGCTAACAACATGCTAGTCATGCTAACAACATGCTAGTCACTTGCTAGTCATGCTAGTAACATGCTAGTCACTTGCTAATCATGCTAGTAACATGCTAGTCACTTGCTAGTCATGCTAGCAACATGCTAGTCACTTGCTAATCATTCTAGCAAACATGCTTGTCACTTGCTAGTCATGCTAGCAACATGCTAATCACTTGCTAGTTATGCTAACAACATGCCAGTCATGCTAGCAAACATGCTAGTCACTTGCTAGTCATGCTAGTAACATGCTAGTCACTTGCTAGTCATGCTAGCAAACATGCTAGTCACTTGCTAGTCATGCTAGCAACATGCTAGTCACTTGCAAGTCAGGCTAGCAAACATGCTAGTCACTTACTAGTCATGCTAGCAACATGCAAATCATCTTGCTAGTCATGCTAACAACATGCTAGTCATGGTAACAAACATACTAGTCATGCTAGCAAACATGCTAGTCACTTGCTAGTCATGCTAGCAACATGCTAGTCACTTGCTGGCCATGCTAGCAAACATGCTAGTCACTTGCTAATCATATTAGTAACATGCTATTCACTTGCTAGTCATGCTAGCAAACTTGCTAGTCATTTGCTAGTCATGCTAGCAACATGCTAGTCACTTGCTAATCATGCTAAGAACATGCTAGTCACTTGCTAGTCATGCTAGCAAACATGCTTGTCACTTGCTAGTCATGCTAGCAACATGTTAATCACTTGCTAATCATGCTAGCAACATGGTAGTCAATTGCTAGTAATGCTAGCAAACATGCTTGTCACTTGTTTGTCATGCTAGCAACATGCTAGTAACTTGCTAGTCATGCTAGCAAACATGCTAGTCACTTGCTAGTCATGCTACCAACATGCTAGTCACTTGCTATTCATGCTAGCAACATGCTAATCACTTGCTAGTCATGCTAGCAAACATGCTAGTCACTTGCTAGTCATGCTAACAACATGCTATTCACTTGCTAGTCATGCTAACAACATGTTAGTCACTTGCTAGTAATGCTAACAACATGCTAGTTGCTTGCTAGTCATGCTATCAAACATGCTAGTAACTTGCTAGTCATGCTAGCAACATGCTAGTCATGCTAACAACATGCTAGCAACTTGCTAATCATGCTAGCAACATGCTAGTCACTTGCTAATCATGCTAGTGACATGCTAGTAACTTGCTAATGACATGCTAGCAACAAGCTAGATACTTGCTAATCATGCTAACAACATGCTAGTCATGTTAGCAAACATGCTAGTCACTTGCTAGTCATGCTAGCAACGTGCTAGTCACTTGCTAATCATGCTAACAAATTGCTAGAAACATGCTAACAACATACTAGCAACTTGCTAATCATGCTAACAACATGCTAGTCACTTGCTAATCATGCTAGTGACATGCTAGTAACTTGCTAATGACATGCTAGCAACAAGCTAGATACTTTCTAAACATGCTAACAACATGCTAGTCACTTGCTAATCATGCTAACAACGTGCTAGTCACTTGCTAATTATGCTAGTAACATGCTAGTCACTTGCTAGTTATGCTAGCAAACATGCTAGTCACTTGCTAGTCATGCTAAAAACATGCTAGTCATGTTAACAACATGCTAGTCACATGCTAGTCATGTTAACAACATGCTAGTCACTTAGGCTAATCATGCTAGTGACATGCTAGTAACTTGCTAATGACATGCTAGCAACAAGCTAGATAGTTGCTAATCATGCTAACAACATGCTAGTCACTTGCTAGTCATGCTAACAACGTGCTAGTCACTTGCTAATCATGCTAGTAACATGCTAGTCACTTGCTAGTTATGCTAGCAAACATGCTAGTCACTTGCTATTTATGCTAAAAACATGCTAGTCATGTTAACAACATGCTAGTCACATGCTAATCATGTTAACAACATGCTAGTCACTTAGGCTAATCATGCTAGTAACATGCTAGTCATGCTAGAAAACATGTTATTCACTTGTTAGTCATGCTAGCAACATGCTTGTCACTTGCTAGTCATGCTAACAACGTGTTAGTCACTTGCTAATCATGCTAGTAACATGCTAGTTACTTGCTAGTCATGCCAGCAAACATGCTAGTCACTTGCTAGTCATGCTAAAAACATGCTAGTCATGCTAACAACATGCTAGTCACATGCTAGTCATGCTAACAAATTGCTAGAAACATGCTAACAACATACTAACAACTTGCTAATCATGCTAACAACATGCTAGTCACTTGCTAATCATGCTAGTGACATGCTAGTAACTTGTTAATGACATGCTAGCAACTAGCTATTCATGTTAATGACATGCTAACAACATGCAAGATACTTGCTAATCATGCTAACAACATGCTAGTCACTTGCTAGTCATGCTAGTAACATGCTAGTCACTTGCTAATCATGCTAGTAACATGCTAGTCACTTGCTAGTCATGCTAGCAACATGCTAGTCACTTGCTAATCATTCTAGCAAACATGCTTGTCACTTGCTAGTCATGCTAGCAACATGCTAATCACTTGCTAGTTATGCTAACAACATGCCAGTCATGCTAGCAAACATGCTAGTCACTTGCTAGTCATGCTAGTAACATGCTAGTCACTTGCTAGTCATGCTAGCAAACATGCTAGTCACTTGCTAGTCATGCTAGCAACATGCTAGTCACTTGCAAGTCAGGCTAGCAAACATGCTAGTCACTTACTAGTCATGCTAGCAACATGCAAATCATCTTGCTAGTCATGCTAACAACATGCTAGTCATGGTAACAAACATACTAGTCATGCTAGCAAACATGCTAGTCACTTGCTAGTCATGCTAGCAACATGCTAGTCACTTGCTGGCCATGCTAGCAAACATGCTAGTCACTTGCTAATCATATTAGTAACATGCTATTCACTTGCTAGTCATGCTAGCAAACTTGCTAGTCATTTGCTAGTCATGCTAGCAACATGCTAGTCACTTGCTAATCATGCTAAGAACATGCTAGTCACTTGCTAGTCATGCTAGCAAACATGCTTGTCACTTGCTAGTCATGCTAGCAACATGTTAATCACTTGCTAATCATGCTAGCAACATGGTAGTCAATTGCTAGTAATGCTAGCAAACATGCTTGTCACTTGTTTGTCATGCTAGCAACATGCTAGTAACTTGCTAGTCATGCTAGCAAACATGCTAGTCACTTGCTAGTCATGCTACCAACATGCTAGTCACTTGCTATTCATGCTAGCAACATGCTAATCACTTGCTAGTCATGCTAGCAAACATGCTAGTCACTTGCTAGTCATGCTAACAACATGCTATTCACTTGCTAGTCATGCTAACAACATGTTAGTCACTTGCTAGTAATGCTAACAACATGCTAGTTGCTTGCTAGTCATGCTATCAAACATGCTAGTAACTTGCTAGTCATGCTAGCAACATGCTAGTCATGCTAACAACATGCTAGCAACTTGCTAATCATGCTAGCAACATGCTAGTCACTTGCTAATCATGCTAGTGACATGCTAGTAACTTGCTAATGACATGCTAGCAACAAGCTAGATACTTGCTAATCATGCTAACAACATGCTAGTCATGTTAGCAAACATGCTAGTCACTTGCTAGTCATGCTAGCAACGTGCTAGTCACTTGCTAATCATGCTAACAAATTGCTAGAAACATGCTAACAACATACTAGCAACTTGCTAATCATGCTAACAACATGCTAGTCACTTGCTAATCATGCTAGTGACATGCTAGCAACTTGCTAATGACATGCTAGCAACAAGCTAGATACTTGCTAATCATGCTAACAACATGCTAGTCACTTGCTAATCATGCTAACAACGTGCTAGTCACTTGCTAATTATGCTAGTAACATGCTAGTCACTTGCTAGTTATGCTAGCAAACATGCTAGTCACTTGCTAGTCATGCTAAAAACATGCTAGTCATGTTAACAACATGCTAGTCACATGCTAGTCATGTTAACAACATGCTAGTCACTTAGGCTAATCATGCTAGTGACATGCTAGTAACTTGCTAATGACATGCTAGCAACAAGCTAGATAGTTGCTAATCATGCTAACAACATGCTAGTCACTTGCTAGTCATGCTAACAACGTGCTAGTCACTTGCTAATCATGCTAGTAACATGCTAGTCACTTGCTAGTTATGCTAGCAAACATGCTAGTCACTTGCTAGTTATGCTAAAAACATGCTAGTCATGTTAACAACATGCTAGTCACATGCTAATCATGTTAACAACATGCTAGTCACTTAGGCTAATCATGCTAGTAACATGCTAGTCATGCTAGAAAACATGTTATTCACTTGTTAGTCATGCTAGCAACATGCTTGTCACTTGCTAGTCATGCTAACAACGTGTTAGTCACTTGCTAATCATGCTAGTAACATGCTAGTTACTTGCTAGTCATGCCAGCAAACATGCTAGTCACTTGCTAGTCATGCTAAAAACATGCTAGTCATGCTAACAACATGCTAGTCACATGCTAGTCATGCTAACAAATTGCTAGAAACATGCTAACAACATACTAACAACTTGCTAATCATGCTAACAACATGCTAGTCACTTGCTAATCATGCTAGTGACATGCTAGTAACTTGTTAATGACATGCTAGCAACTAGCTATTCATGTTAATGACATGCTAACAACATGCAAGATACTTGCTAATCATGCTAACAACATAATAGTCACTTGCTAGTCATGCTAACAAACATGCTAGTCACTTGCTAGTTATGTTAGCAACATGCTAGTCACTTGCTAGTCATGCTAAAATCATGCTAGTCACTTGCTAGTCATGCTAGTAACATGCTAGTCACTTGCTAGTCATTCTAACAACGTGGTAGTCACTTGCTAATCATGCTTGTAACATGCTAGTCACTTGCTAGTCATGCTAGTCACTTGCTAGTCATGCTAGCAAACATGCTAGTCACTTTCTAATCATACTAAAAACATGCTAGTCATGCTAACAACATGCTAGTCACTTGCTAGTCATGCTAGTAACATGCTAGTCACTTGCTAGTTATGCTAGCATCATGCTAGTTACTTGCTAGTCATGCTAACAACATGCTAGTCACTTGCTAGTCATGCTAGCAAACATGCCAGTCACTTGCTAGTCATGCTAGCAACATGCTAGTCACTTGGTAGTCATTTTAACAACATGCTAGTCACTTTGCTAGTCATGCTAACAATATGCTAGTCACTTGCTAGCAAACATGCTAGTCACTTGCTAATCATGCTGGTAACATGCTAGTAACTTGCTAACGACATGCTAACAACTTGCTAATCATGCTTGTTACATGTTAGTAACTTGCTAACGACATGGTAGCAACTTGCTAATCATGCTAACAACATGCTAGTCATGCTAGCAACATGTTAGTCATTTGCTAGTCATTCTAACAACATGCTAGTCACTTGGTAGTCATGCTAGCAAAATGCTAGAAACATGCTAACAACATACTAGCAACTTGCTAATCATGCTGACAACATGCTACCAACTTGCTAATCACGCTAGCAACATGCTTGTCTCAACAAACACCAACTGTCAAACTTTCAAATGTAAACACACTGAAGCCTATTGGACTCAATTAAGCTTCACTTCTATGTACTATTTCTAATCCATTTCAACTCATTTCAGCTTCCAGTCTATTTAATATTTCTAATTTAAATCATGCTAGCAACATGCTAGTAACATGCTAATCATGATAGAAACATGCTAATAACATGTTAATAATGCTGGAAACATGCTAGCAAACATGCTAGTCACTTGCTAGTCATGCTAGCAACATGCTAGTCACTTGCTAGTTATGCTAGCATCATGCTAGTTACTTGCTAGTCATGCTAACAACATGCTAGTCACTTGCTAGTCATGCTAGCAAACATGCCAGTCACTTGCTGGTCATGCTAGCAACATGCTAGTCACTTGGTAGTCATGTTAACAACATGCTAGTCACTTTGCTAGTCATGCTAACAATATGCTAGTCACTTGCTAGCAAACATGCTAGTCACTTGCTAATCATGCTGGTAACATGCTAGTAACTTGCTAACGACATGCTAACAACTTGCTAATCATGCTTGTTACATGTTAGTAACTTGCTAACGACATGGTAGCAACTTGCTAATCATGCTAACAACATGCTAGTCATGCTAGCAACATGTTAGTCATTTGCTAGTCATTCTAACAACATGCTAGTCACTTGGTAGTCATGCTAGCAAAATGCTAGAAACATGCTAACAACATACTAGCAACTTGCTAATCATGCTGACAACATGCTACCAACTTGCTAATCACGCTAGCAACATGCTTGTCTCAACAAACACCAACTGTCAAACTTTCAAATGTAAACACACTGAAGCCTATTGGACTCAATTAAGCTTCACTTCTATGTACTATTTCTAATCCATTTCAACTCATTTCAGCTTCCAGTCTATTTAATATTTCTAATTTAAATCATGCTAGCAACATGCTAGTAACATGCTAATCATGATAGAAACATGCTAATAACATGTTAATAATGCTGGAAACATGCTAGCAAACATGCTAGTCACTTGCTAGTCATGCTAGCAACATGCTAGTCACTTGCTAGTCATACTAGCAACATGCGAGTCACATGCTAGTCATGCTAGCAACATGCTAGTCATGCTAGCAAACATGCCATTCACTTGCTAGTCATGCTAGCAACATGCTAGTCACTTGCTAATCATGCTAGCAAACATGCTAGTCACTTGCTAGTCATGCTAGCAACATGCTAGTCACTTGCTAGTCATGTTAACAAACATGCTAGTCACTTTGCTAATCATGCTAGTAACATGCTAGTCACTTGCTAGTCATGTTAGCAACGTGCTAGTCACTTGCTAGTCATGCTAGCAACATGCTAGTCACTTGCTAGTTATGCTAGCAAACATGCTAGTCACTTGCTAGTCATGCTAAATACATGCTAGTCATGCTAACAACATGCTAGTCACTTGCTAGTCATGTTAACATCATGCTAGTAACATGCTAATCATGCTAGCAAACATGCTATTCACTTGTTAGTCATGCTGGCAAAATGCTTGTCACTTGCTAGTCATGCTAACAACGTGCTAGTCACTTGCTAATCATGCTAGTAACATGCTAGTTACTTGCTAGTCATGCTAAAAACATGCTAGTCACTTGCTAGTCATGCTAAAAACATGCTAGTCATGCTAGCAACATACTCACAACTTGCTAATCATGCTAACAACATGCTAGTCACTTGCTAATCATGCTAGTGACATGCTAGTAACTTGTTAATGACATGCTAGCAACTAGCTAATCATGTTAATGACATGCTAACAACATGCAAGATACTTGCTAATCATGCTAACAACATAATAGTCACTTGCTAGTCATGCTAGCAACATGCTAGTCACTTGCTAGTCATGCTAGTAAAATGCTAGTCACTTGCTAGTCATTCTAACAACGTGGTAGTCACTTGCTAATCATGCTTGTAACATGCTAGTCACTTGCTAGTCATGCTAGCAAACATGCTAGTCACTTCCTAATCATTCTAAAAACATGCTAGTCATGCTAACAACATGCTAGTCACTTGCTAGTCATGCTAGTAACATGCTAGTCACTTGCTAGTTATGCTAGCAACATGCTAGTCACTTGCTAATCATACTAGAAACATTCTAATAACGTTAATAATGCTGGAAACATGCTAGCAAACATACTAGTAACTTGCTAGTCATGCTAGCAACATGCTAGTCACTTGCTAGTCATGCTAACAACATGCTAGTCACTTGCTAGTCATGCTAGCAAACATGCTAGTCACATGCTAGTCATGCTAGCAACATGCTAGTCACTTGCTAGTCATGCTAGCAATCATGCTAGTCACATGCTAGTCATGCTAGCAACATGCTAGTCATGCTAGCAAACATGCCAGTCACTTGCTAATCATGCTAACAACGTGCTAGTCAGTTGCTAATCATGCTAACAACATGCTAGTCAGTTGCTAGTCATGGTAGCAAACATGCTAGTCACTTGCTAGTCATGCTAACAACATGCTATTCTCTTGCTAGTCATGCAAGTAAAATGCTAGTCACTTGCTAGTCATTCTAACAATGTGGTAGTCACTTGCTAATCATGCTGGTAACATGCTAGTCACTTGCTAGTCATGCTAGCAAACATGCTAGTCACTTCCTAATCATGCTAAAAACATGCTAGTCATGCTAACAACATGCTAGTCACTTGCTAGTCATGCTAGTAACATGCTAGTCACTTGCTAGTTATGCTAGCAACATGCTAGTCACTTGCTAGTCATGCTAACAACATGCTAGTCACTTGCTAGTCATGCTAGCAAACATGCCAGTCACTTGCTAGTCATGCTAGCAACATGCTAGTCACTTGGTAGTCATGTTAACAACATGCTAGTCACTTTGCTACTCATGCTAACAATATGCTAGTCACTTGCTAGCAAACATGCTAGTCACTTGCTAATCATGCTAGTAACATGCTAGTAACTTGTTAACGACATGCTAACAACTTGCTAATCATGCTTGTTACATGTTAGTAACTTGCTAACGACATGGTAGCAACTTGCTAATCATGTTAACAACATGCTTGTCAAGCTAGCAACATGCTAGTCATTTGCTAGTCATTCAAACAACATGCTAGTCACTTGGTAGTCATGCTAGCAAAATGCTAGAAACATGCTAACAACATACTAGCAATTTGCTAATCATGCTGACAACATGCTACCAACTTTCTAATCACGCTAGCAACATGCTTGTCTCAACAAACACCAACTGTCAAACTTTCAAATGTAAACACACTGAAGCCTATTGGACTCAATTAAGCTTCACTTCTATGTACTATTTCTAATCCATTTCAACTCATTTCAGCTTCCACTCTATTTAATATTTCTAATTTAAATCATGCTAGCAACATGCTAGTAACATGCTAATCATGCTAGAAACATGCTAATAACATGTTAATAATGCTGGAAACATGCTAGCAAACATGCTAGTCACTTGCTAGTCATGCTAGCAAACATGCTAGTCACATGTTAGTCATGCTAGCAAACATGCTAGTCACTTGCTAGTCATGCTAGCAACATGCTAGTCACTTGCTAGTCATGCTAGCAAAATGCTAGTCATGCTAGCAAACATGCCAGTCACGTGCTAGTCATGCTAGCAACATGCTAGTCATTTGCTAGTCATTCTAACAACATGCTAGTCACTTGGTAGTCATGCTAGCAACATGCTAGTCACTTGCTAGTCATGTTAACAACATGCTAGTCACTTTGCTAATCATGCTAGTAACATGCTAATCACTTGCTAGTCATGTTAGCAACGTGCTAGTCACTTGCTAGTCATGCTAGCAACATGCTAGTCACTTGCTAGTCATGCTAACAACGTGCTAGTCAATTGCTAATCATGCTAGTAACATGCTAGTCACTTGCTAGTTATGCTAGCAAACATGCTAGTCACTTGCTAGTCATGCTAAAAACATGCTAGTCATGCTAACAACATGCTAGTCACTTGCTAGTCATGCTAGTAACATGCTAGTCACTTGCTAGTTATGCTAGCAACATGCTAGTCACTTGCTAGTCATGCTAACAACATGCTAGTCACTTGCTAGTCATGCTAGCAAACATGCCAGTCACTTGCTAATCATGCTGACAACATGCTACCAACTTGCTAATCACGCTAGCAACATGCTTGTCACTTGCTAGAAACCGCAAAAATCTGTTTATCTATCTGTCTGTCCGTGACTATCTGTTTTTCTGGTAAATTGTGTGGTTTTCAAATATTTAAAACTTCAAACTTTAAAACTACTTTAAACTTCAAAATAGTTAAAACTGAAAACCTTCAAACTTTCAGCTTTGAAAACTATTTCAAACTTTCTGGCTAGGCTTTTTCAAGCCAACTTAAAGTTTGTCTACGAACTTTACTATCTAGTTCTTCTTCTTCTTCTTCTTCTTCTTCTGAGACCAAATTTTAAAACGTATCTCCTCCTAGACCTTTAAAGCTACAACCACCAAACTCGGCCCAGACCTTCAGACAATCTATCTATCTATCTATCTACAATCTGACTATATCTATCTATCTATTTCTATCTATCTATCTATCTATCTATCTATCTATCTATCTTTCTATCATCTGACTCTATCTATCTATCTATCTATCTATCTATCTATCTATCTATTATCTGACTCTATCTATCTATCTGTCTATCTATCTATCTATCATCTGACTCTATCTATCTATCTATCTATCTATCTATCTATCTATCTATCTATCTATCTATAATCTGACGCTATCTATCTATATCATCTGACTCTATCTATCTATCTATCTATCTATCTATCTATCTATCTATCTATCTATCTGCTAGCAACATGCTAGTAACTTGCTAATCATGATAGTAACATGCTAATCATGCTAGAAAAATGCTAGTAACATGCTAGTAACTTGCTAATCATGATAGTAACATGCTAATCATGCTAGAAAAATGCTAGTAACATGCTAGTAACTTGCTAGTCATGCTAACAACATGCTAGTCATCCTAGAAACATGCTAAAAACATGCTAATCATTCTAGAAACATGCTAGTAACTTGCTAACAACATGCTAGTAACATGCTAATCATGCCAGAATTGTGCTAGCAACATGCTAGTAACCTGCTAATCATGTTAACAACATGCTAATCATCCTAGAAACATGCTAGTAACTTGCTAATCATGCTAGAAATATGCTAGCAACATGCTAGTAACATGCTAATCATGCTGGTAACATGCTAGTAACTTGCTAATCATGTTAAAAACATGCTACTAACACCATAGCAACCACATGGGGTACCGTAGCAACCACAGGGCAACACCTTAGCAACCACCCCAAGTACCCTAGTAACCGAATAGCAACACCTTAGCAACCACCTAGAGTACCCTAGCAACCGCATAGCAACACCTTAGCAACCACCCTGGGTACCTTAGCAACCGCATAGCAACACCTTAGCAACCACCCAGAGTACCCTAGCAACCGCATAGCAACACCTTATTAACCACTCTGAGTACCTTAGCAACCGCATAGAAACACCTTAGCAACCACCTAGGGTACCCTAGAAACCGCATAGCAACACCCTAGCAACCACCCCGGGTACCCTAGCAACAACTTAGCAACCACCCTGAGTACCCTAGCAACCACATAGAAACACCTTAGCAACCACTCTGGGTACCATAGCAACACCCTAGCAACAGCTAAGCAATACCCTAGCAGCCACCCTGGACACCCTAGCAAACACATAGCAACACCTTAGCAACCACCCTGAGTAACATAGCAACCGCATAGCAACACCTTAGCAACCACCTTAGCAACCACCAGAGCTAGCCTAGCAACCATCATAGCAACCACTCTAAGTACCCTAGCAACCACTCTGAGGTCCTTAGAATCTATCTATCTATCTATCTATCTATCTATCTATCTATCTATCTATCTATCTATCTATCAAACTTTAAACTTTTAAAACTACGCTAAACTTCAAACTAATTCAGATTGAAAACCGTCAAACTTAAAACTTCCCAAACTTTTCAAACTTAAACTTTTTAAACTTTTCAAACTTTTTTAAACTTTTCAAACTTTTTAAAACTTTCTGGTCCGGCTTTCTCAAGCCAACTTAAAGTTTGTCTCGACAAACTTTTTTATCTAGTTAAGTTGGCTTGAGAAAGCCAACTTACTGAAATCCTATTTAAACTTCTTATTATTATTATTAAGTTGGCTTGAGAAAGCCAACTTACTGAAATGCTATTTAAACTTCTTCTTATTATTCTTCTTCTGAGACTAAATTATCAACTCTAACTCCTCCTAGAGCTTTAACTCTACAGACTCCAAACTCAGCCCAGATCTTCAGACTGATCTGAAGTTAGTTGCTATATCTTTTCTAACTGATCGGACTTACGGTTTTCATAAAAATGAAGATTAAAAATCATAAAAATCGCATAGACTTACATTGACGGAATGTTCAGATGGGCCAAGACTATTCAAACTCCAACTGTCAAAAATTCAAATCTAAACACACTGAAGCCCATTAGACTCAATCAGACTGCCCTTCTATGTACTATTTCTAACCCATTCAAACTCATTCAAACTCATCTATCTAATATTCCTAATCTATCTGTCTATCTATCTATCTATCTATCTATCTATCTATCTATCTATCTATTATCTGACTATTTCTATCTATCTATCTATCTATCTATCTATCTATCTATCTATCTATCTATCTATCTATCTATTATCTGACTATTTCTATCTATCTATCATCTATCTATCTATTATCTGACTATTTCTATCTATCTATCTATCTATCTATCTATCTATCTATTATCTGACTATTTCTATCTATCTATCTATCTATCTATCTATCTATCTATCTATCTATCTATCTATCTATCTATTGTCTGACTATTTCTATCTATCTATCTATCTATCTATCTATCTATCTATCTATCTATCTATCTATCTATCTATCTATTATCTGACTATTTCTATCTATCTATCTATCTATCTATCTATCTATCTATCTATCTATCTATCTATTATCTGACTATTTCTATCTATCTATCTATCTATCTATCTATCTATCTATCTATCTATCTATCTAGCTCTCTATCTATCTGACTATTTCTATCTATCTATCTATCTATCTATCTATCTATCTATCTATCTATCTATCCTGGCGACATGCTAATTATGCTAGAAACATTAACAACATGCTAGTAGAATGCTAATCATGCTAGCAACATGCTAGTTACTTGCTAATCATGCTAAAAACATGCTAGCAACATGCTAGTAACTTGTTAATCATGCTAGAAACAAGCTAGCGACATGCTAGTAACTTGCTAATCATGCTAAAATCATGCTACCAACATCCTAGTAACTTGTTAATCATGCTAGAAACATGCTAGCGACATGCTAGTAACTTGCTAATCATGCTAGAAACATGCTATCGACATGCTAGTAACTTACTAATCATGCTAGCAACATGCTAGTTACTTGCTAATCATGCTAAAAACATACTAGCAACATGCTAGTAACTTGCTGATCATGCTAGAAACATGCTAGTGACATGCTAGTAACTTGTTAATCATGCTAGCAACATGCTAGTCACTTGCTAGTCTTGCTAGCAAAATGCTAGTAACATGCTAATTATGCTAAAACATGCTAGAAACATGCTAGTCACTTGTTAATCTTGCTAGCAACATGCTAATCACTTGCTAATCATGCTAGCGACATGCTAATCACTTGCTAACTTCATAGCAACACTCTAGCAACTATCGAAACCAACCTAGCAACCACCCTGATTAACCTAGCAACACCATTGAAACAGTACCGAGTACCCTAGCAACCACATAGCAACATCCTAGCAACCCACCCGGGTACCCTAGAAAAACCCTAGTAACCAACCGGGGTACCCTAGCAACCGCATAGCAACACCGTAGCAACCGTCCTAGGTACCCTAGCAACCTCATAACATCACCCTGGCAACCACATAGCAACACCTAGCAACCACCGTGGACACCCTAGCAACCGCATAGCAACACCTTAGCAACCACCCGGAGTACCCTAGCAACTCAAGAACAACCATCCCGGGTACCTTAGCAACTGCATAGCAACACCTTAGCAACCACCCCGGGTACCCTAGTAACCACATAGCAACACCCTAGCAACCACCCCAGGTACCCTAGCTAACGCATAGCAACACCCTAGCATCCACTCAGAGTACCCTAGCAACCACCTCAGGAACCCTAGCAACCGCATAGCAACACCTTAGCAACCACTCAGAGTACCCTTGCAACCACCCTGGACACCTTAGCAACCACATAGCAACACCTTAGCAACGACCCTGAGTAACATAGCAACCGCATAGCAACAGTAGAAATCAAACCTAACACTAGAAATCTAACCTAACCCTATCTATCTATCTATCTATCTATCTATCTGTCTATCTATCTATCTATCTATCTATCTATCTGTCTATCAAACTTTAAACTTCCCAAACTTTTCAAAATTAAACTTTTTAAACTTCTTAAACATTTTTATACTTTTCAAACTTTTTTAAACTGTATCAAACTATTTAAAACTTTCTGGTCCGGCTTTCTCAAGCCAACTTAAAGTTTGTCTCGACAAACTTTTTTATCTAGTTATTATTAAGTTGGCTTGAGAAAGCCAACTTACTGAAATGCTATTTAAACATCTTATTATTATTAAGTTGGCTTGAGAAAGCCAACTTACTGAAATCCTATTTAAACTTATTATTATTATTATTATTATTATTATTCTTCTTCTTCTGAGACTAAAATTTCTGACTGCTACTCCTCCTAGAGCTTTAACTCTACAGACTCCAAACTCAGCCCAGATCTTCAGACTGGTCTGACTCGAGTTGCTATATCTTTTCTAACTGATCGGACTTACGGTTTTCATAAAAATTAATATTAAAAATCATAAAAAATCCCATAGACTTACATTGAATAGTCTGAACATTCCGTGATCTCCAACTGTCAAAAATTCAAATCTAAACACAATGAAGCCCATTAGACTCAATCAGACTGCCCTTCTATGTACTATTTCCAACCCATTCAAACTCATCTATCTAATATTTCTAATCTATCTACAATCTATCTATCTATCTTATCTATCTATCTATCTATCTATCTATCTATCTATCTATCTATCTATCTATCTATCAGTCTATCTATCTATCTATCTATCTGTCTATCTGTCTATCTATCTATCTATCTATCTGTCTATCTATCTATCTATCGATCTATCGATCTATCTATCTATCTATCTATCATCTGACTCTATCTATCTATCTATCTATCTATCTATCTATCTATCTATCTATCTGCTAGCAACATGCTAGTAACTTGCTAATCATGATAGTAACATGCTAATCATGCCAGAAAAATGCTAGTAACATGCTAGTAACTTGCTAGTCATGCTAACAATATGCTAATCATTCTAGAAACATGCTAGTAACTTGCTAATGATGCTAACAACATGCTAGTAACATGCTAATCATTCCAGAAATGTGCTAGCAACATGCTAGTAACCTGCTAATCATGTTAACAACATGCTAATCATCCTAGAAACATGCTAACAACATGCTAATCATCCTAGAAACATGCTAGTAACTTGCTAATCATGCTAAAAATATGCTAGCAACATGCTAGTAACATGCTAATCATGCTGGTAACATGCTAGTAACTTGCTAATCATGTTAAAAACATGCTACTAACACTCTAGCAACCACACGGGGTACCGTAGCAACCACAGGGCAACACCTTAGCAACCACCCCAAGTACCCTAGTAACCGAATAGCAACACCCTAGCATCCACCCCTGGTACTGTAGCAACCGCATAGCAACACCTTAGCAACCAACCCGGGTACCCTAGCAACCGCATAGCAACCACCCAGTGTACCCTATCAACCACATAGGAACACCTAGCAACCACTCCAGATACCTTAGCAACCGCATAGCAACACCCTAGCAAACAGCCCAAGTACCCTAGCAACCGCATAGCAACACCTTAGCAACCACTCTGGGTATTTTAGCAACCGCATAGCAACACCTTAGCAATCACCCTGGGCACCCTAGCAACCGCATAGCAACACCTTAGCAACCACCCAGAGTACCCTAGCAACCGCATAGCAACACCTTAGCAACCACCCTGGGTACCTTAGCAACCACATAGCAACACCTTAGCAACCACCCAGAGTACCCTAGCAACCGCATAGCAACACCTTATTAACCACCCTGAGTACCTTAGCAACCGCATAGAAGCACCTTAGCAACCACCTAGGGTACCCTAGCAACCGCATAGCAACACCCTAGCAACCACCCCGGGAACCCTAGCAACAACTTAGCAACCACCCTGAGTACCCTAGCAACCACATAGAAACACCTTAGCAAGCACTCTGGGTACCATAGCCACACCCTAGCAACCGCTAAGCAATACCCTAGCAACCACCCTGGACACCCTAGCAAACACATAGCAACACCTTAGCAACCACCCTGAGTAACATAGCAACCGCATAGCAACACCTTAGCAATCGCCTTAGCAACCACCAGAGCTAGCCTAGCAACCATCATAGCAACCACTCTAAGTACCCTAGCAACCACTCTGAGGTCCTTAGAATCTATCTATCTATCTATCTATCTATCTATCGATCTATCTATCTATCTATCTATCAAACTTTAAACTTTTAAAACTACGCTAAACTTCAAACTAATTCAGACTGAAAACCGTCAAATTTAAAACTTCCCAAACTTTTCAAACTTAAACATTTTAAACTTCTTAAACTTTTTTTTAACTTTTCAAACTTTTTAAAACTTTCTGGTCCGGCTTTCTCAAGCCAACTTAAAGTTTGTCTCGACAAACTTTTTTATCTAGTTATTATTATTATTATTATTCTTCTGAGACTAAATTATCAACTCTAACTCCTCCTAGAGCTTTAACTCTACAGACTCCAAACTCAGCCCAGATCTTCAGACTGATCTGAAGTTAGTTGCTATATCTTTTCTAACTGATCGGACTTACGGTTTTCATAAAAATGAAGATTAAAAATCATAAAAATCCCATAGACTTACATTGACGGAATGTTCAGATGGGCCAAGACAATTCAAACTCCAACTGTCAAAAATTCAAATCTAAACACACTGAAGCCCATTAGACTCAATCAGACTGCCCTTCTATGTACTATTTCTAACCTATTCAAACTCATTCAAACTCATCTATCTAATATTTCTAATCTATCTATCTATCTATCTATCTATCTATCTATCTATCTATCTATTATCTGATTCTATCTATCTATCTATCTATCTATCTATCTATCATCTGACTCTCTATCTATCTATCTATCTATCTATCTATAATCTGACGCTATCTATATCATCTGACTCTATCTATCTATCTATCTATCTATAATCTGACGCTATCTATCTATCTATCTATCTATAATCTGACGCTATCTATCTATCTATCTATCTATCTATAATCTGACGCTATCTATCTATATCATCTGACTCTATCTATCTATCTATCTATCTATCTATCTATCTGCTAGCAACATGCTAGTAACTTGCTAATCATGCTAGAAAAATGCTATTAACATGCTAGTAACTTGCTAGTCATGCTAACAACATGCTAGTCATCCTAGAAACATGCTAAAAACATGCTAATCATTCTAGAAACATGCTAGTAACTTGCTAATCATGCTAACAACATGCTAGTAACATGCTAATCATGCCAGAAATGTGCTAGCAACATGCTAGTAACTTGCTAATCATGTTAACAACATGCTAATCATCCTAGAAACATGCTAACAACAAGCTAATTATCATAGAAACATGCTTGTAACTCGCTAATCATGCTAGAAATATGCTAGCAACATGCTAGTAACATGCTAATCATGCTGGTAACATGCTAGTAACTTGCTAATCATGTTAAAAACATGCTACTAACACTCTAGCAACCACACGGGGTACCGTAGCAACCACAGTGCAACAGCTTAGCAACCACACCAAGAACCCTAGTAACCGAATAGCAACACCCTAGCAACCGCCCCGGGTACTGTAGCAACCACATAGCAACACCTTAGCAACCAACCCGGATACCCTAGCAACCGCATAGCAACCACCCAGTGTACCCTAGCAACCACATAGCAACACCCTAGCAACCACCCCAGATACCTTAGCAACCACATAGCAACACCCTAGCAACCAGCCCAAGTACCCTAGCAACCGCATAGCAACACCTTAGCAATCACCCTGGGCACCCTAGCAACCGCATAGCAAGACCTTAGCAACCACCCAGAGTACCCTAGCAACCGCATAGCAACACCTTAGCAACCACCCTGGGTACCTTAGCAACCGCATAACAACACCTCAGCAACCACACAGAGTACCCTAGCAACCGCATAGCAACACCTTAGCAACCACCCTGAGTACCCTAGCAACCGCATAGAAAAACCTTAGCAACCACCCTGGGTACCCTAGCAACCGGATAGCAACACTCTAGCAACCACCCCGGGTACCCTAGCAACAACTTAGTAACCACCCTGAGTACCCTAGCAACCACATAGAAACACCTTAGCAACCACTCCGGGTACCCTAGCAACCGCATAGCAACACCTTAGCAACCACCCTGGGTACCATAGCAACACCCTAGCAACCGCTAAGCAATACCCTAGCAACCGCCTTAGCAACCATCAGAGCTAGCCTAGCAACCATCATAGCAACCACTCTAAGTACCCTAGCAACCACTCTGAGGTCTTTAGAATCTATCTATCTATCTATCTATCTGTCTGTCTGTCTGTCTGTCTGTCTATCTATAATCTGAGCCTATCTATCTATCTATCTATCTATCTATCTATCTCTCTATCAAACTTTAAACTTTTAAAACTACGCTAAACTTCAAACTAATTCAGACTGAAAACCGTCAAACTTAAAACTTCCCAAACTTTTCAAACTTAAACTTTTTAAACTTCTTAAACTTTTTTAAACTTTTCAAACTTTTTTAAACTTTTCAAACTTTTTAAAACTTTCTGGTCCGGCTTTCTCAAGCCAACTTAAAGTTTGTCTCGACAAACTTTTTTATCTAGTTAAGTTGGCTTGAGAAAGCCAACTTACTGAAATCCTATTTAAACTTCTTATTAAGTTGGCTTGAGAAAGCCAACTTACTGAAATGCTATTTAAACTTATTATTATTATTATTATTATTATTATTCTTCTGAGACTAAAATTTCTGACTGCTACTCCTCCTAGAGCTTTAACTCTACAGACTCCAAACTCAGACCAGATCTTCAGACTGGTCTGACTCGAGTTGCTATATCTTTTCTAACTGATCGGACTTACGGTTTTCATAAAAATGAAGATTAAAAATCATAAAAATCCCATAGACTTACATTGACGGAATGTTCAGATGGGCCAAGACTATTCAAACTCCAACTGTCAAAAATTCAAATCTAAACACACTGAAGCCCATTAGACTCAATCAGACTGCCCTTCTATGTACTATTTCTAACCCATTCAAACTCATTCAAACTCATCTATCTAATATTTCTAATCTATCTATCTATCTATCTATCTGACTATTTCTATCTATCTATCTATCTACAATCTATGTCTATCTATCTATCTATCTATCTATCTATACAACGTTAAGCTTTTAAAACTACATTAAATTTCAAACTAATTCAGACTGAAAACCGTCAAACTTAAAACTTCTCAAACTTTTCAAACTTAAACTTTTTAAACTTCTTAAACTTTTTTAAACTTTTCAAACTTTTTTAAACTTTCTGGTCCGGCTTTCTCAAGCCAACTTAAAGTTTGTCTCGACAAACTTTTTTATCTAGTTATTATTATTATTCTTCTGAGACTAAAATTATCAACTCTAACTCCTCCTAGAGCTTTAACTCTACAGACTCCAAACTCAGCCCAGATCTTCAGACTGATCTGAAGTTAGTTGCTATATCTTTTCTAACTGATCGGACTTACGGTTTTCATAAAAATGAAGATTAAAAATCATAAAAATCCCATAGACTTACATTGACGGAATGTTCAGATGGGCCAAGACAATTCAAACTCCAACTGTCAAAAATTCAAATCTAAACACACTGAAGCCAATTAGACTCAATCAGACTGCCCTTCTATGTACTATTTCTAACCCATTCAAACTCATTCTAACTCATCTATCTAATATTTCTAATCTATCTATCTGTCTATCTATCTATCTATCTATCTATCTATCTATCTATCTATCTATCTATCTATCTATCTTTCTATCTATCTATCATCTGACTCTATCTATCTATCTATCTATCTATCTATCTATCTATAATCTGATGCTATCTATCTATATCATCTGACTCTATCTATCTATCTATCTATCTATCTATCTATCTATCTATCTATCTATCTATCTATCTATCTATCTATCTATCTATCTACGATCTATTTCTATCTATCTATCTATCTATCTATCTATCTATCTATCTATCTATCTATCTATCTGCTAGCAACATGCTAGTAACTTGCTAATCATGATAGTAACATGCTAATCATGCTAGAAAAATGCTAGTAACATGCTAGTAACTTGCTAGTCATGCTAACAACATGCTAGTCATCCTAGAAACATGCTAAAAACATGCTAATCATTCTAGAAACATGCTAGTAACTTGCTAACCATGTTAACAACATGCTATTAACATGCTAATCATGCCAGAAATGTGCTAGCAACATGCTAGTAACTTGCTAATCATGTTAACAACATGCTAATCATCCTAGAAACATGCTAACAACAAGCTAATCATCCTAGAAACATGCTAGTAACTCGCTAATCATGCTAGAAATATGCTAGCAACATGCTAGTAATATGCTAATCATGCTGGTAACATGCTAGTAACTTGCTAATCATGTTAAAAACATGCTACTAACACCCAAGCAACCACACGGGGGACCATAGCAACCACAGGGCAACACCTTAGCAACCACACCAAGAATCCTAGTAACCGAATAGCAACACCCTAGCAACCGCCCCGGGTACTGTAGCAACCGCATAGCAACACCTTAGCAACCGCCTTAGCAACCACCAGAGCTAGCCTTGCAACCATCATAGCAACCACTCTAAGTACCCTAGCAACCACTCTGAGGTCCTTAGAATCTATCTATCTATCTATCTATTATCTGACTCTATCTATCTATCTATCTATCTATCTATCTATCTATCTATCTATCTATCTATCTATCTCTCTGTCTGTCTATCTGTCTGTCCATCTGTCTATAATCTGAGCCTATCTATCTATCTATCTATCTATCTATCTATCTATCTATCTATCTATCATCTGAGTCTATCTATCTATCTATCTATCTATCTATCTATCTATCTATCTATCTATCTATCTATCTATCTATCTATCTATCTATATATCTATCTATTATCTGACTCTATCTATCTATCTATCTATCATCTGAATCTATCGCTCTATCTATCTATCTATCTATCTATCTATCTATCTATCTATCTATCTATCTATCTATCTATCTATTATCTGACTCTATCTATCTATCTATCTATCTATCTATCTATCTATCTATCTATCTATCTATCTATCATCTGACTCTATCTATCTATCTATCTATCTATCTATCTATCTATCTATCTATCTATGTATCTATCTACGATCTATTTCTTTCTATCTATCTATCTATCTATCTATCTGCTAGCAACATGCTAGTAACTTGCTAATCATGATAGCAACATGCTAATCATGCTAGAAAATGCTATTAACATGCTAGTAACTTGCTAGTCATGCTAACAACATGCTAGTAACATGCTAATCATGCCAGAAATGTGTTAGCAAAATGCTAGTAACTTGCTAATCATGTTAACAACATGCTAATCATCCTAGAAACATGCAAACAACAAGCTAATCATCCTAGAAACATGCTAGTAACTCGCTAATCATGCTAGAAATATGCTAGCAACATGCTAGTAACATGCTAATCATGCTGGTAACATGCTAGTACCTTGCTAATCATGTTAAAAACATGCTACTAACACTCAAGCAACCACACGGGGGACCGTAGCAACCACAGGGCAACAACTTAGCAACCACACCAAGAATCCTAGTAACCGAATAGCAACACCCTAGCAACCGCCACGGGTTCTGTAGCAACCGCATAGCAACACCTTAGCAACCAACCCGGGAACCCTAGCAACCGCATAGCAACCACCCAGTGTACCCTAGCAACCACATAGCAACAAACTAGCAACCACCCCAGATACCTTAGCAACCACATAGCAACACCCTAGCAACCAGCCCAAGTACCCTAGCAACCGCATAGCAACACCTTAGCAATCACCCTGGGTACCTTAGCAACTGCATAGCAACACCTCAGCAACCAACCAGAGTACCCTAGCAACCGCATAGCAACACCTTAGCAACCACCCTGAGTACCCTAGCAACTGCATAGAAACACCTTAGCAACCACCCTGGGTACCCTAGCAACCGCATAGCAACACCCTAGCAACCACCCCGGGTACCCTAGCAACAACTTAGTAACCACCCCTAGTACCCTAGCAACCACATAGAAACACCTTAGCAACCACTCCGGGTACCCTAGCAACTGCATAGCAACACCTTAGCAACCACCCTGTGTACTATAGCAACACCCTAGCAACCGCTAAGCAATACCCTAGTAACCACCCTGGACACCCTAGCAACCACATAGCAAAACCTTAGCAACCACCCTGAGTAACATAGCAACCGCATAGCAACACCTTAGCAACCGCCTTAGCAAGCACCAGAGCTAGCCTAGCAACCATCATAGCAACCACTCTAAGTACCCTAGCAACCACTCTGAGGTCCTTAGAATCTATCTATCTATCTATCTATCTATCTATCTATCTATTATCTGACTCTATCTATCTATCTATCTATCTATCTATCTATCTATCTATTATCTGACTCTATCTATCTATCTATCTATCTATTTATCTATCTCTCTGTCTGTCTATCTGTCTGTCCATCTGTCTATAATCTGAGCCTATCTATCTATCTATCTATCTATCTATCTATCTATCTATCTATCTATCTATCTATCTATTATCTGACTCTATCTATCTATCTATCTATCTATCTATCTATCTATCTATCTATCTATCTATCTATTATCTGACTCTATCTATCTATCTATCTATCTATCTATCTATCTATCTATCTATCTATCTATCTATCTATCATCTGAATCTATCTGTCTATCTATCTATCTATCCATCTATCTATCTATCTATCTATAATCTGAGCCTATCTATCTATCTATCTATCTATCTATCTATCTATCTATCTATTATCTGACTCTATCTATCTATCTATCTATCTATCTATCTATCTATCTATCTATCTATCTATCTATCTATCTATCTATAAAACTATATATCTATATATCTATCTATTATCTGACTCTATCTATCTATCTATCTATCTATCTATCTATCTATCTATCTATCTATCTATCTATCTATCTCTATCATCTGAGTCTATCTCTCTATCTATCTATCTATCTATCTATCTATCTATTATCTGACTATCTATCTATCTATCTATCTATCTATCTATCTATCTATCTATCTATCTATTTATCTATCTATCTATCTATCTATAATCTGAGCATATCTATCTATCTATCTATCTATCTATCTATCTATCTATCTATCTATCTATCTATCTATCTATCTATCTATCTATCAAACTTAAAACTTCCCAAACTTTTCAAACTTAAACTTTTTAAACTTCTTAAACTTTTTTAAACTTTTCAAACTTTTTTAAACTTTTCAAACTTTTTAAAACTTTCTGGTCCGGCTTTCTCAAGCCAACTTAAAGTTTGTCTCGACAAACTTTTTTATCTAGTTAAGTTGGCTTGAGAAAGCCAACTTACTGAAATCCTATTTAAACTTCTTCTTATTATTAAGTTGGCTTGAGAAAGCCAACTTACTGAAATGCTATTTAAACTTCTTATTATTATTATTCTTCTGAGACTAAATTATCAACTCTAACTCCTCCTAGAGCTTTAACTCTACAGACTCCAGATCTTCAGACTGATCTGAAGTTAGTTGCTATATCTTTTCTAACTGATCGGACTTACGGTTTTTATAAAAATGAATATTAAAAATCATAAAAATCCCATAGACTTACATTGACGGAATGTTCAGATGGGCCAAGACTATTCAAACTCCAACTGTCAAAAATTCAAATCTAAACACACTGAAGCCCATTAGACTCAATCAGACTGCCCTTCTATGTACTATTTCTAACCCATTCAAACTCATTCAAACTCATCTATCTAATATTTCTAATCTATCTATCTATCTATCTATCTATCTATCTATCTACAATCTGACTATTTCTATCTATCTATCTATCTATCTATCTATCTATCTATCTATCTATCTATCTATCTATCTATCTATCATTGACTATCTATCTATCTATCTATCTATCTATCTATCTATCTATCTATCTATCTTTCTATCATCTGACTCTATCTATCTATCTATCTATCTGCTAGCAACATGCTAGTAACTTGCTAATCATGATAGTAACATGCTAATCATGCTAGAAAAATGCTAGTAACATGCTAGTAACTTGCTAGTCATGCTAACAACATGCTAGTCATCCTAGAAACATGCTAAAAACATGCTAATCATTCTAGAAACATGCTAGTAACTTGCTAATCATGCTAACAACATGCTAGTAACATGCTAATCATGCCAGAAATGTGCTAGCAACATGCTGATCTGAAGTTAGTTGCTATATCTTTTCTAACTGATCGGACTTACACCTCAGCAACCACCCAGAGTACCCTAGCAACCGCATAGCAACACCTTAGCAACCACCCTGAGTACCCTAGCAACCGCATAGAAACACCTTAGCAAACACCCCGGGTACCCTACCAACAACTTAGTAGCCACCCTGAGTACCCTAGCAACCACATAGAAACACCTTAGCAACCACTCCGGGTACCCTAGCAACCGCATTGCAACACCTTAGCAACCACCCTGAGTACCATAGCAACACCTTAGCAACCACTCTGGGTACCCTAGCAACCGCATAGCAACACCCTAGTAACCACCCCGGGTACCCTACCAACAACTTAGTAACCACCCTGAGTACCCTAGCAACCACATAGAAACACCTTAGCAACCACCCTGAGTAACATAGCAACTGCATAGCAACACCTTAGCAACCACCCTGTGTACCATAGCAACACCCTAGCAACCGCTAAGCAATAACCTAGCAACCACCCTGGACACCCTAGCAACCACATAGCAACACCTTAGCAACCACCCTGAGTAACATAGCAACCGCATAGCAACACCTTAGCAACCGCCTTAGCAACCATCATAGCAACCACTCTAAGTACCCTAGCAACCACTCTGAGGTCCTTAGAATCTATCTATCTATCTATCTATCTATCTATCTATCTATCTATCTATCTGTCTGTCTGTCTGTCTATCTATAATCTGAGCTTATCTATCTATCTATCTATCTATCTATCTATCTATCTAACTATCAAACTTTAAACTTTTAAAACTATGCTAAACTTCAAACTAATTCAGACTGAAAACCGTCAAACTTAAAACTTCCCAAACTTTTCAAACTTCTTAAACTTTTCAAACTTTTTTAAACTTTTCAAACTTTTTAAAACTTTCTGGTCCGGCTTTCTCAAGCCAACTTAAAGTTTGTCTTGACAAACTTTTTTATCTAGTTATTATTATTATTATTCTGAGACTAAATTATCAACTCTAACTCCTCCTAGAGCTTTAACTCTACAGACTCCAAACTCAGCCCAGATCTTCAGACTGATCTGAAGTTAGTTGCTATATCTTTTCTGACTGATCGGACATACGGTTTTCATAAAAATGAAGATGAAAAATCATAAAAATCCCATAGACTTACATTGACGGAATGTTCAGATGGGCCAAGACTATTCAAACTCCAACTGTCAAAAATTCAAATCTAAACACACTGAAGCCCATTACAGTCAATCAGACTGCCCTTCTATGTACTATTTCTAACCCATTCAAACTCATTCAAACTCATCTATCTAATATTTCTAATCTATCTATCTGTCTATCTATCTATCTGTCTGTCTGTTTGTCTGTCTATAATCTGAGCCTATCTATCTATCTATCTATCTATCTATCTATCTATCTATTATCTGACTCTATCTATCTATCTATCATCTGACTCTATCTATCTATCTATCTATCTATCTATCTATCTATCTATCTATCTATCTATCTATCTATCTATCTATTATCTGACTCTATCTATCTATCTATCTATCTATCTATCTATCTATCTATCTACCTATCATCTGACTCTATCTATCTATCTATGTATCTATCTATCTACGATCTATTTCTATCTATCTATCTATCTATCTATCTATCTATCTATCTATCTATCTATTTATCTATCTATCTATCTGCTAGCAACATGCTAGTAACTTGCTAATCATGATAGTAACATGCTAATCATGCTAGAAAATGCTATTTACATGCTAGTAACTTGCTAGTCATGCTAACAACATGCTAGTAACATGCTAATCATGCCAGAAATGTGCTAGCAACATGCTAGTAACTTGCTAATCATGTTAACAACATGCTAATCATCCTAGAAACATGCTAACAACAAGCTAATCATCCTAGAAACATGCTAGTAACTCGCTAATCATGCTAGAAATATGCTAGCAACATGCTAGTAACATGCTAATCATGCTGGTAACATGCTAGAAACTTGCTAATCATGTTAAAAACATGCTACTAACACCCAAGCAACCACACGGGGGACCGTAGCAACCACAGGGCAACACCTTAGCAACCACACCAAGAATCCTAGTAACCGAATAGCAACACCCTAGCAACCGCCGCGGGTTCTGTAGCAACCGCATAGCAACACCTTAGCAACCAACCCGGGTACCCTAGCAACCGCATAGCAACCAACCAGTGTACCCTAGCAACCACATAGCAACACCCTAGCAACCACCCCAGATACCTTAGCAACCACATAGCAACACCCTAGCAACCAGCCCAAGTACCCTAGCAACCGCATAGCAACACCTTAGCAATCACCCTGGGCACCCTAGCAACCGCATAGCAACACCTTAGCAACTACCCAGAGTACCCTAGCAACCGCATAGCAACACCTTAGCAACCACCCTGGGTACCTTAGCAACCGCATAGCAACCACCCAGAGTACCCTAGCAACCGCATAGCAACACCTTAGCAACCACCCTGAGGACCCTAGCAACCTTATAGAAACACCTTAGCAACCACCCTGGGTACCCTAGCAACCGCATAGCAACACCCTAGCAACCACCCCGGGTACCCTAGCAACAACTTAGTAACCACCCTGAGTACCCTAGCAACCACATAGAAACACCTTAGCAACCACTCCGGGTACCCTAGCAACCGCATAGCAACACCTTAGCAACCACCCTGGGTACCATAGCAACACCCTAGCAACCGCTAAGCAATACCCTAGCAACCACCCTGGACACCCTAGCAACCACATAGCAACACCTTAGCAACCACCCTGAGTAACATAGCAACCGCATAGCAACACCTTAGCAACTGCCTTAGCAACCACCAGAGCTAGCCTAGCAACTATCATAGCAACCACTCTAAGTACCCTAGCAACCACTCTGAGGTCCTTAGAATCTATCTATCTATCTATCTATTATCTGACTCTATCTATCTATCTATCTATCTATCTATCTATCTATTATCTGACTCTATCTATCTACTATCTATCTATCTATCTATCTCTCTGTCTGTCTGTCTGTCTGTCCATCTGTCTATAATCTGAGCCTATCTATCTATCTATCTATCTATCTATCTATCTATCTATCTATCTATCAATTATCTGACTCTATCTATCTATCTATCTATCTATCTATCTATTATCTGACTCTATCTATCTATCTATCTATCTATCTATCTATCTATCTATCTATCTATCTATCTATCTATCTATCTATCTATCTATTATCTGAATCTATCTATCTATCTATCTATCTATCTATCTATCTATTATCTGACTCTATCTATCTATCTATCTATCTATCTATCTATCTATCTATCTATCTATCTATCTCTATCATCTGAGTCTATCTATCTATCTATCTATCTATCTATCTATCTATTATCTGACTCTATCTATCTATCTATCTATCTATCTATCTATCTATCTATCTATAATCTGAGCATATCTATCTATCTATCTATCTATCTATCTATCTATCTATCTATCTATCTATCTATCTATCAAACTTTAAACTTTTAAAACTACGTTAAACTTCAAACTAATTCAGACTGAAAACCGTCAAACTTAAAACTTCCCAAACTTTTCAAACTTAAACTTTTTAAACTTCTTAAACTTTTTTAAACTTTTCAAACTTTTTTAAACTTTCTGGTCCGGCTTTCTCAAGCCAACTTAAAGTTTGTCTCGACAAACTTTTTTATCTAGTTATTATTATTCTTCTGAGACTAAAATTATCAACTCTAACTCCTCCTAGAGCTTTAACTCTACAGACTCCAAACTCAGCCCAGATCTTCAGACTGATCTGAAGTTAGTTGCTATATCTTTTCTAACTGATCGGACTTACAGTTTTCATAAAAATGAAGATTAAAAATCATAAAAATCCCATAGACTTACATTGACGGAATGTTCAGACGGGCCAAGACAATTCAAACTCCAACTGTCAAAAATTCAAATCTAAACACACTGAAGCCCATTAGACTCAATCAGACTGCCCTTCTATGTACTATTTCTAACCCATTCAAACTCATTCAAACTCATCTAACATTTCTTATCTATCTATCTATCTATCTATCTATCTATCTATCTATCTATCTATCTATCATCTGACTATCTATCTATCTATCTATCTATCTATCTATCTATCTATCTATCTATCATCTGACTCTATCTATCTATCTATCTATCTATCTATCTATCTATCTATCATCTGACTCTATCTATCTATCTATCTATCTATCTATCTATCTATCTATCTACAATCTGACTATATCTATCTATCTATCTATCTATCTATCTATCTATCTATCTATCTATCTATTTCTATCTATCTATCTATCTATCTATCTACAATCTGACTATATCTATCTATCTATCTATCTATCTATCTATCTATCTATCTATGTATCTATCTATCATCTGAGCCTATCTATCTATCTATCTATCTATCTATCTATCTATCTATCTATCTATCTATCATCTGACTCTATCTATCTATCTATCTATCTATCTATCTATCTATCTATCTATCTATCTATCTATCATCTGACTCTATCTATCTATCTATCTATCTATCTATCTATCTATCTATCTATCATCTGACTCTATCTATCTATCTATCTATCTATCTATCTATCTATCTATCTATCTATCTATCTATCTACAATCTGACTATATCTATCTTTCTATCTATCTATCTATCTATCTATCTATCTATCTATCTACAATCTGACTATATCTATCTATCTATCTATCTATCTATCTATCTATCTATCATCTGACTCTATCTATCTATCTATCTATCTATCTATCTATCTATCTATCTATCTATCTATCATCTGACTCTATCTATCTATCTATCTATCTATCTATCTATCTATCTATCTATCATCTGACTCTATCTATCTATCTATCTATCTATCTATCTATCTATCTATCTACAATCTGACTATATCTATCTATCTATCTATCTATCTATCTATCTATCTATCTATTTCTATCTCTCTATCTATCTATCTACAATCTGACTATATCTATCTATCTATCTATCTATCTATCTATCTATCTATCTATCTGTCTGTCTGTCTGTCTGTCTATCTATAATCTGAGCCTATCTATCTATCTATCTATCTATCTATCTATCTATCTATCTATCTATCTATCTATCTTTAAACTATTAAAACTACGTTAAACTTCAAACTAATTCAGACTGAAAACCGTCAAACTTAAAACTTCCCAAACTTTTCAAACTTAAACTTTTTAAACTTCTTAAACTTTTTTAAACTTTTCAAACTTTTTCAAACTTTCTGGTCCGGCTTTCTCAAGCCAACTTAAAGTTTGTCTCGACAAACTTTTTTATCTAGTTCTTCTTCTTCTTCTTCTTCTTCTTCTTCTTCTGAGACCAAATTTTAAAATGTATCTCCTCCTAGACCTTTAAAGCTACAACCACCAAACTCGGCCCAGACCTTCAGACTGGTCTGACTCGGGTTGCTATATCTTTTCTAACTGATCCGGCTTACAGTTTTCGTAAAAATTACGATGAAAACTGTGAAAAATCCCATAGACTTACATTGATGGAATGTTCAGATGGGCCAAGACTCATCAAACACCAACTGTCAAACTTTCAAATGTAAACACACTGAAGCCTATTGGACTCAATTAAGCTTCACTTCAATGTACTATTTCTAATCCATTTAAACTAATTTAAGCTTCCACTCTATTTAAAATTTCTAATCTAAATCATGCTAGCAACATTCTAGTAACATGCCAATCATGCTAAAACATGCTAATAACATGTTAACAATGCTGGAAACATGTTAGCAAACATGTTAGTCACTTGCTAGTCATGCTAACAACATGCTAGTCACATGCTGATCATGCTAGTAACATCCTAGTCACTTACTAGTCATGTTAGCAAACATGCTAGTCACTTGCTAGTCATGCTAGCAACATGCTAGTCATGTTAGCAACATGCTAGTCACTTGCTAGTCATGCTAGCAAACATGCTAGTCACATGCTAGTCATGCTAGCAACTTGCTAGTCACTTGCTAGTCATGCTTGCAAACATGCTAGTCACTTGCTAGTAATGCTAGCAACATGCTAGTCATGTTAGCAAACATGCTAGTCACTTGCTAGTCATGCTAGCAACATGCTAGTCATGCTAGCAAACATGCTAGTCACTTGCTAGTCATACTAGCAACATGATAGTCACTTGCTAATCATGCTAGCAAACATGCTAGTCACTTGCTAATCATGCTAGTAACATGCTAGTCACTTGCTAGTCATGCTAGCAACATGCTAGTCACTTGCTAATCATTATAGCAAACATGCTTGTCACTTGCTAGTCATGCTAGCAACATGCTAATCACTTTCTAGTTATGCTAACAACATGCCAGTCATGCTAGCAAACATGCTAGTCACTTGCTAGTCATGCTAGTAACATGCTAGTCACTTGCTAGTCATGCTAGCAAACATGCTAGTCACTTGCTAGTCATGCTAGCAACATGCTAGTCACTTGCAAGTCAGGCTAGCAAACATGCTAGTCACTTACTAGTCATGCTAGCAACATGCAAATCACTTGCTAGTCATGCTAACAACATGCTAGTCATGGTAACAAACATACTAGTCATGCTAGCAAACATGCTAGTCACTTGCTAGTCATGCTAGCAACATGCTAGTCACTTGCTGGCCATGCTAGCAAACATGCTAGTCACTTGCTAATCATATTAGTAACATGCTATTCACTTGCTAGTCATGCTAGCAAACTTGCTAGTCATTTGCTAGTCATGCTAGCAACATGCTAGTCACTTGCTAATCATGCTAAGAACATGCTAGTCACTTGCTAGTCATGCTAGCAAACATGCTTGTCACTTGCTAGTCATGCTAGCAACATGTTAATCACTTGCTAATCATGCTAGCAACATGGTAGTCAATTGCTAGTAATGCTAGCAAACATGCTTGTCACTTGTTTGTCATGCTAGCAACATGCTAGTAACTTGCTAGTCATGCTAGCAAACATGCTAGTCACTTGCTAGTCATGCTACCAACATGCTAGTCACTTGCTAGTCATGCTAGCAACATGCTAATCACTTGCTAGTCATGCTAGCAAACATGCTAGTCACTTGCTAGTCATGCTAACAACATGCTATTCACTTGCTAGTCATGCTAACAACATGTTAGTCACTTGCTAGTAATGCTAACAACATGCTAGTTGCTTGCTAGTCATGCTATCAAACATGCTAGTAACTTGCTAGTCATGCTAGCAACATGCTAGTCATGCTAACAACATGCTAGCAACTTGCTAATCATGCTAGCAACATGCTAGTCACTTGCTAATCATGCTAGTGACATGCTAGTAACTTGCTAATGACATGCTAGCAACAAGCTAGATACTTGCTAATCATGCTAACAACATGCTACTCATGTTAGCAAACATGCTAGTCACTTGCTAGTCATGCTAGCAACGTGCTAGTCACTTGCTAATCATGCTAACAAATTGCTAGAAACATGCTAACAACATACTAGCAACTTGCTAATCATGCTAACAACATGCTAGTCACTTGCTAATCATGCTAGTGACATGCTAGTAACTTGCTAATGACATGCTAGCAACAAGCTAGATACTTGCTAATCATGCTAACAACATGCTAGTCACTTGCTAGTCATGCTAACAACGTGCTAGTCACTTGTTAATTATGCTAGTAACATGCTAGTCACTTGCTAGTTATGCTAGCAAACATGCTAGTCACTTGCTAGTCATGCTAAAAACATGCTAGTCATGTTAACAACATGCTAGTCACATGCTAGTCATGTTAACAACATGCTAGTCACTTAGGCTAATCATGCTAGTGACATGCTAGTCATGCTAGCAAACATGTTATTCACTTGTTAGTCATGCTAGCAACATGCTTGTCACTTGCTAGTCATGCTAACAACGTGTTAGTCACTTGCTAATCATGCTAGTAACATGCTAGTTACTTGCTAGTCATGCCAGCAAACATGCTAGTCACTTGCTAGTCATGCTAAAAACATGCTAGTCATGCTAACAACATGCTAGTCACATGCTAGTCATGCTAGCAAATTGCTAGAAACATGCTAACAACATACTAACAACTTGCTAATCATGCTAACAACATGCTAGTCACTTGCTAATCATGCTAGTGACATGCTAGTAACTTGTTAATGACGTGCTAGCAACTAGCTATTCATGTTAATGACATGCTAACAACATGCAAGATACTTGCTAATCATGCTAACAACATAATAGTCACTTGCTAGTCATGCTAACAAACATGCTAGTCACTTGCTAGTTATGTTAGCAACATGCTAGTCACTTGCTAGTCATGCTAAAAACATGCTAGTCACTTGCTAGTCATGCTAGTAACATGCTAGTCACTTGCTAGTCATTCTAACAACGTGGTAGTCACTTGCTAATCATGCTTGTAACATGCTAGTCACTTGCTAGTCATGCTAGTCACTTGCTAGTCATGCTAGCAAACATGCTAGTCACTTTCTAATCATACTAAAAACATGCTAGTCATGCTAACAACATGCTAGTCACTTGCTAGTCATGCTAGTAACATGCTAGTCACTTGCTAGTTATGCTAGCATCATGCTAGTTACTTGCTAGTCATGCTAACAACATGCTAGTCACTTGCTAGTCATGCTAGCAAACATGCCAGTCACTTGCTAGTCATGCTAGCAACATGTTAGTCACTTGGTAGTCATGTTAACAACATGCTAGTCACTTTGCTAGTCATGCTAACAATATGCTAGTCACTTGCTAGCAAACATGCTAGTCACTTGCTAATCATGCTGGTAACATGCTAGTAACTTGCTAACGACATGCTAACAACTTGCTAATCATGCTTGTTACATGTTAGTAACTTGCTAACGACATGGTAGCAACTTGCTAATCATGCTAACAACATGCTAGTCATGCTAGCAACATGTTAGTCATTTGCTAGTCATTCTAACAACATGCTAGTCACTTGGTAGTCATGCTAGCAAAATGCTAGAAACATGCTAACAACATACTAGCAACTTGCTAATCATGCTGACAACATGCTACCAACTTGCTAATCACGCTAGCAACATGCTTGTCTCAACAAACACCAACTGTCAAACTTTCAAATGTAAACACACTGAAGCCTATTGGACTCAATTAAGCTTCACTTCTATGTACTATTTCTAATCCATTTCAACTCATTTCAGCTTCCAGTCTATTTAATATTTCTAATTTAAATCATGCTAGCAACATGCTAGTAACATGCTAATCATGATAGAAACATGCTAATAACATGTTAATAAAGCTGGAAACATGCTAGCAAACATGCTAGTCACTTGCTAGTCATGCTAGCAACATGCTAGTCACTTGCTAGTCATACTAGCAACATGCTAGTCACATGCTAGTCATGCTAGCAACATGCTAGTCATGCTAGCAAACATGCCATTCACTTGCTAGTCATGCTAGCAACATGCTAGTCACTTGCTAGTCATGCTAGCAACATGCTAGTCACTTGCTAGTCATGTTAACAAACATGCTAGTCACTTTTCTAATCATGCTAGTAACATGCTAGTCACTTGCTAGTCATGTTAGCAACGTGCTAGTCACTTGCTAGTCATGCTAGCAACATGCTAGTCACTTGCTAGTTATGCTAGCAAACATGCTAGTCACTTGCTAGTCATGCTAAATACATGCTAGTCATGCTAACAACATGCTAGTCACTTGCTAGTCATGTTAACACCATGCTAGTAACATGCTAATCATGCTAGCAAACATGCTATTCACTTGTTAGTCATGCTGGCAAAATGCTTGTCACTTGCTAGTCATGCTAACAACGTGCTAGTCACTTGCTAATCATGCTAGTAACATGCTAGTTACTTGCTAGTCATGCTAAAAACATGCTAGTCACTTGCTAGTCATGCTAAAAACATGCTAGTCATGCTAACAACATACTCACAACTTGCTAATCATGCTAACAACATGCTAGTCACTTGCTAATCATGCTAGTGACATGCTAGTAACTTGTTAATGACATGCTAGCAACTAGCTAATCATGTTAATGACATGCTAACAAAATGCAAGATACTTGCTAATCATGCTAACAACATAATAGTCACTTGCTAGTCATGCTAGCAACATGCTAGTTAAGCTAACAACATGCTAGTCACTTGCTAGTCATGCTAGTAAAATGCTAGTCACTTGCTAGTCATTCTAACAACGTGGTAGTCACTTGCTAATCATGCTTGTAACATGCTAGTCACTTGCTAGTCATGCTAGCAAACTTGCTAGTCACTTCCTAATCATTCTAAAAACATGCTAGTCATGCTAACAACATGCTAGTCACTTGCTAGTCATGCTAGTAACATGCTAGTCACTTGCTAGTTATGCTAGCAACATGCTAGTCACTTGCTAATCATACTAGAAACATGCTAATAACGTTAATAATGCTGGAAACATGCTAGCAAACATACTAGTAACTTGCTAGTCATGCTAGCAACATGCTAGTCACTTGCTAGTCATGCTAACAACATGCTAGTCACTTGCTAGTCATGCTAGCAAACATGCTAGTCACATGCTAGTCATGCTAGCAACATGCTAGTCACTTGCTAGTCATGCTAGCAAACATGCTAGTCACATGCTAGTCATGCTAGCAACATGCTAGTCATGCTAGCAAACATGCCAGTCACTTGCTAATCATGCTAACAACGTGCTAGTCAGTTGCTACTCATGCTAACAACATGCTAGTCAGTTGCTAGTCATGGTAGCAAACATGCTAGTCACTTGCTAGTCATGCTAACAACATGCTATTCTCTTGCTAGTCATGCAAGTAAAATGCTAGTCACTTGCTAGTCATTCTAACAATGTGGTAGTCACTTGCTAATCATGCTGGTAACATGCTAGTCACTTGCTAGTCATGCTAGCAAACATGCTAGTCACTTCCTAATCATGCTAAAAACATGCTAGTCATGCTAACAACATGCTAGTCACTTGCTAGTCATGCTAGTAACATGCTAGTCACTTGCTAGTTATGCTAGCAACATGCTAGTCACTTGCTAGTCATGCTAACAACATGCTAGTCACTTGCTAGTCATGCTAGCAAACATGCCAGTCACTTGCTAGTCATGCTAGCAACATGCTAGTCACTTGGTAGTCATGTTAACAACATGCTAGTTACTTTGCTACTCATGCTAACAATATGCTAGTCACTTGCTAGCAAACATGCTAGTCACTTGCTAATCATGCTAGTAACATGCTAGTAACTTGTTAACGACATGCTAACAACTTGCTAATCATGCTTGTTACATGTTAGTAACTTGCTAACGACATGGTAGCAACTTGCTAATCATGTTAACAACATGCTTGTCAAGCTAGCAACATGCTAGTCATTTGCTAGTCATTCAAACAACATGCTAGTCACTTGGTAGTCATGCTAGCAAAATGCTAGAAACATGCTAACAACATACTAGCAACTTGCTAATCATGCTGACAACATGCTACCAACTTTCTAATCACGCTAGCAACATGCTTGTCTCAACAAACACCAACTGTCAAACTTTCAAATGTAAACACACTGAAGCCTATTGGACTCAATTAAGCTTCACTTCTATGTACTATTTCTAATCCATTTCAACTCATTTCAGCTTCCACTCTATTTAATATTTCTAATTTAAATCATGCTAGCAACATGCTAGTAACATGCTAATCATGCTAGAAACATGCTAATAACATGTTAATAATGCTGGAAACATGCTAGCAAACATGCTAGTCACTTGCTAGTCATGCTAGCAAACGTGCTAGTCACTTGCTAGTCATGCTAGCAACATGCTAGTCACTTGCTAGTCATGCTAGCAAAATGCTAGTCATGCTAGCAAACATGCCAGTCACGTGCTAGTCATGCTAGCAACATACTAGTCATTTGCTAGTCATTCTAACAACATGCTAGTCACTTGGTAGTCATGCTAGCAACATGCTAGTCACTTGCTAGTCATGTTAACAACATGCTAGTCACTTTGCTAATCATGCTAGTAACATGCTAATCACTTGCTAGTCATGTTAGCAACGTGCTAGTCACTTGCTAGTCATGCTAGCAACATGCTAGTCATGCTAACAACGTGCTAGTCAATTGCTAATCATGCTAGTAACATGCTAGTCACTTGCTAGTTATGCTAGCAAACATGCTAGTCACTTGCTAGTCAATTTAACAACATGCTAGTCACTTAGGTTAATCATGCTAGTAACATGCTAGTAACTTGTTAATGACATGCTAGCAACTAGCTATTCATGTTAATGACATGCTAACAACATGCAAGATACTTGCTAATCATGCTAACAACATAATAGTCACTTGCTAGTCATGCTAGCAACATGCTAGTCACTTGTTAGTCAAGCTAACAACATGCTAGTCACTTGCTAGTCATGCTAGTAAATGCTAGTCACTTGCTAGTCATTCTAACAACGTGGTAGTCACTTGCTAATCATGCTTGTAACATGCTAGTCACTTGCTAGTCATGCTAGCAAACATGCTAGTCACTTCCTAATCATGCTAAAAACATGCTTGTCATGCTAACAACATGCTAGTCACTTGCTAGTCATGCTAGTAACATGCTAGTCACTTGCTAGTTATGCTAGCAACATGCTAGTCACTTGCTAGTCATGCTAACAACATGCTAGTCACTTGCTAGTCATGCTAGCAAACATGCCAGTCACTTGCTAATCATGCTGACAACATGCTACCAACTTGCTAATCACGCTAGCAACATGCTTGTCACTTGCTAGAAACCGCAAAAATCTGTTTATCTGTCTGTCTGTCCGTGACTATCTGTTTTTCTGGTAAATTGTGTGGTTTTCAAATATTTAAAACTTCAAACTTTAAAACTACTTTAAACTTCAAAATAGTTAAAACTGAAAACCTTCAAACTTTCAGCTTTGAAAACTATTTCAAACTTTCTGGCTAGGCTTTTTCAAGCCAACTTAAAGTTCGTCTACGAACTTTACTATCTAGTTCTTCTTCTTCTTCTTCTTCTTCTTCTGAGACCAAATTTTAAAACGTATCTCCTCCTAGACCTTTAAAGCTACAACCACCAAACTCGGCCCAGACCTTCAGACTGGTCTGACTCAGGTTGCTATATCTTTTCTAACTGATCCGGCTTACGGTTTTCGTAAAAATTACGATCAAATCTGCGAAAAATCCCATAGACTTACATTGATGGAATGTTCAGACGAGTCAAGACTCAACAAACACCACCTGTCAAACTTTCAAATGTAAACACACTGAAGCCTATTGGACTAAATTAAGCTTCACTTCTATGTACTATTTATAATCCATTTCAACTCATTTCAGCTTCCACTCTATTTAATATTTCTAATTTAAATCATGCTAGCAACATGCTAGTAACATGCTAATCATGCTAGAAACATGCTAATAACATGTTAATAATGCTGGAAACATGCTAGCAAACATGCTAGTCTCTTGCTAGTCATGCTAGCAACATGCTAGTCACTTGCTAGTCATGCTAACAATATGCTAGTCACTTGGTAGTCATGCTAGTCACATGCTAGTCACATGCTAGTCATGCTAGCAAACATGCTAGTCACTTGCTAGTCATGCTAGCAACATGCTAGTCACATGCTAGTCATGCTAGCAACATGCTAGTCATGCTAGCAAACATGCCAGTCACTTGCTAGTCATGCTAGCAACATGCTAGTCACTTGCTAATCATGCTAGTAACATGCTAGTCACTTGCTAGTCATGTTAACAACATGCTAGTCACTTGCTAATCATTATAGCAACATGCTAGTCACCTGCTAGTCATGCTAGCAAACATGCTAGTCACTTGCTAATCATGCTAGTAATATGCTAGTCACTTGCTAGTCATGCTAGCAAACATGATTGTCACTTGCTAGTCATGCTAGCAACATGCTAATCACTTGCTAGTTATGCTAACAACATGCTAGTCATGCTAGCAAACATTCTAGTCACTTGCTAATCATGCTAGCAACATGCTAGTCACTTGCTAATCATGCTAGTAACATGCTAGTCACTTGCTAGTCATGTTAACAACATGCTAGTCACTTGCTAGTCATGCTAGCAACATGCTAGTCACTTGCTGGTCATGCTAACAACATGCTAGTGTTGCTATGCAGTTGCTAGTCACTTGCTAATCATGCTAGTAACATGCTAGTCACTTGCTAGTCATGCTAGCAAACGTGCTAGTAACTTGCTAGTAATGCTAGCAACATGGTAGTCACTTGCTAATCATGATAGCAACATGCTAGTCACTTGCTAGTCATGCTAGCAAACATGCTAGTCACTTGCTAGTCATACTAACAACATGTTAGTCACTTGCTAATCATGCTAACAACATGCTAGTTACTTGCTAGTCATGCTAGCAAACATGCTAGTCACTTGCTAATCATGCTAGTAACATGCTAGTCACTTGCTAGTCATGCTAGCAAAATGCTAGTCACTTGCTAGTCATGCTAACAACATGTTAGTCACTTGCTAATCATGCTAGTAACATGCTAGTCACTTGCTAGTCATGCTAGCAAACATGCTAGTCATTTGCTAGTCATACTAACAACATGTTAGTCACTTGCTAATCATGCTAACAACATGCTAGTTACTTGCTAGTCATGCTAGCAAACATGCTAGTCACTTGCTAATCATGCTAGTAACATGCTAGTCACTTGCTAGTCATGCAAGCAACATGCTAGTCACTTGTTAGTCATGCTAACAACATGCTAGTGTTGCTATGCAGTTGCTAGTCACTTGCTAATCATGCTAGTAACATGCTAGTCACTTGCTAGTCATGCTAGCAACATGCTAATCACTTGCTAGTTATGTTAACAACATGCTATTCATGTTAGCAAACACGTTAGTCACTTGCTAATCATTATAGCAACATGCTAGTCACCTGCTAGTCATGCTAGCAAACATCCTAGTCACTTGCTAATCATGCTAGTAATATGCTAGTCACTTGCTAGTCATGCTAGCAAACATGATTGTCACTTGCTAGTCATGCTAGCAACATGCTAATCACTTGCTAGTTATGCTAACAACATGCTAGTCATGCTAGCAAACATGCTAGTCACTAGGTAGTCATGCTAGCAAACATGCTTGTCACTTGCTAGTCATGCTAGCAACATGCTAATCACTTGCTAGTTATAATAACAACATGCTAGTCATGCTAGCAAACATTTTAGTCACTTGCTAGTCATGGTAATAACATGCTAGTCACTTGCTAGTCATGCTAGCAAACATGCTAGTCACTTGCTAGTTATGCTAGCAACATGCTAGTCACTTGCTAGTCATGCTAACAACATGCTAGTCATGCTAGCAAACATGCTAGTCACTTGCTAGTCATGCTAGCAACATGCTAATCACTTGCTAGTTATAATAACAACATGCTAGTCATGCTAGCAAACATTTTAGTCACTTGCTAGTCATGCTAATAACATGTTAGTCACTTGCTAGTCATTCTAGCAAACATGTTAGTCACTTGCTATTTATGCTATCAACATGCTAGTTACTTGCTAGTCATGCTAGCAAACATGCTAGTCACTTGCTAGACATGCTAACAACATGCTAATCACTTGCTAGTCATGCTAACAACATGCTAGTCATGCTAGCAAACATGCTAGTCACTTGCTAGTCATGCTAGCAAACATGCTAGTCACTTCCTAATCATGCTAAAAACAAGCTAGTTATGCTAACAACATGCTAGTCACTTGCTAGTCATGCTAGTAACATGCTAGTCACTTGCTAGTTATGCTAGCAACATGCTAGTCACTTGCTAATCATGCTAAGAACAAGCTAGTCACTTGCTAGTCATGCTAGCAAATATGCTTGTCACTTGCTAGTCATGCTAGCAACATGTTAATCACTTGCTAATCATGCTAGCAATATGGTAGTCACTTGCTAGTAATGCTAGCAAACATGCTTGTCACTTGCTTGTCATGCTAGCAACATGCTAGTAACTTGCTAGTCATGCTAGCAAAAATGCTAGTCACTTGCTAGTCATGCTAACAACATGCTAGTCACTTGCTAGTCATGCTAGCAACATGTTAGTCACTTGCTAGAAATGCTGACAACATGCTAGTTGCTTGCTAGTCATGCTATCAAACATGCTAGTAACTTGCTAGTCATGCTAGCAACATGCTAGTCATGCTAACAACATGCTAGCAACTTGCTAATCATGCAAACAACATGCTAGTAACTTGCTAATCATGCTAACAACATGCTAGTCACATGCTAATCATGCTAGTGACATGCTAGTAACTTGCTAATGACATGCTAGCAACAAGCTAGATACTTGCTAATCATGCTAACACCATGCTAGTCACTTGCTAGTCATGCTAACAACGTGCTAGTCACTTGCTAATCATGCTAGCAACATGCTAGTCACTTGCTAGTTATGCTAGCAAACATGCTAGTCACTTGCTAGTCATGCTAAAAACATGCTAGTCATGTTAACAACATGCTAGTCACATGCTAGTCATGTTAACAACATGCTAGTCACTTCGGCTAATCATGCTAGTAACATGCTAGTCATGCTAGCAAACATGCTATTCACTTGTTAGTCATGCTAGCAACATGCTTGTCACTTGCTAGTCATGCTAACAACGTGCTAGTCACTTGCTAATCATGCTAGTAACATGCTAGTTACTTGCTAGTCATGCTAGCAAACATGCAGGTCACTTACTAGTCATGCTAAAAACATGCTAGTCATGCTAACAACATGCTAGTCACTTGCTACTCATGCTAGCAAATTGCTAGAAACATGCTAACAACATACTAACAACTTGCTAATCATGCTAACAACATGCTAGTCACTTGCTAATCATGCTAGTGACATGCTAGTAATTGTTAATGACATGCTAGCAACTAGCTATTCATGTTAATGACATGGTAACAACATGCAAGATACTTGCTAATCATGCTAAAAACATAATAGTCACTTGCTAGTCATGTTAACAAACATGCTAGTTACTTGCTAGTTATGTTAGCAACATGCTAGTCACTTGCTAGTCATGCTAACACCATGCTAGTCACTTGCTAGTCATGCTAGTAACATGCTAGTCACTTGCTAGTCATGCTACCAAACATGCAAGTCACTTGCTAGTCATGCTAGCAACATACTAGTCACTTGTTAGTCAAGCTAACAACATGCTATTCTCTTGCTAGTCATGCAAGTAAAATGCTAGTCACTTGCTAGTCATTCTAACAATGTGGTAGTCACTTGCTAATCATGCTAGTAACATGCTAGTCACTTGCTAGTCATGTTAACAACATGCTAGTCACTTGCTAGTCATGCTAGCAACATGCTAGTCACTTGCTGGTCATGCTAACAACATGCTAGTGTTGCTATGCAGTTGCTAGTCACTTGCTAATCATGCTAGTAACATGCTAGTCACTTGCTAGTCATGCTAGCAAACGTGCTAGTCACTTGCTAGTAATGCTAGCAACATGGTAGTCACTTGCTAATCATGATAGCAACATGCTAGTCACTTGCTAGTCATGCTAGCAAACATGCTAGTCACTTGCTAGTCATACTAACAACATGTTAGTCACTTGCTAATCATGCTAACAACATGCTAGTTACTTGCTAGTCATGCTAGCAAACATGCTAGTCACTTGCTAATCATGCTAGTAACATGCTAGTCACTTGCTAGTCATGCTAGCAAAATGCTAGTCACTTGCTAGTCATGCTAACAACATGTTAGTCACTTGCTAATCATGCTAGTAACATGCTAGTCACTTGCTAGTCATGCTAGCAAACATGCTAGTCATTTGCTAGTCATACTAACAACATGTTAGTCACTTGCTAATCATGCTAACAACATGCTAGTTACTTGCTAGTCATGCTAGCAAACATGCTAGTCACTTGCTAATCATGCTAGTAACATGCTAGTCACTTGCTAGTCATGCAAGCAACATGCTAGTCACTTGTTAGTCATGCTAACAACATGCTAGTGTTGCTATGCAGTTGCTAGTCACTTGCTAATCATGCTAGTAACATGCTAGTCACTTGCTAGTCATGCTAGCAACATGCTAATCACTTGCTAGTTATGTTAACAACATGCTATTCATGTTAGCAAACACGTTAGTCACTTGCTAATCATTATAGCAACATGCTAGTCACCTGCTAGTCATGCTAGCAAACATCCTAGTCACTTGCTAATCATGCTAGTAATATGCTAGTCACTTGCTAGTCATGCTAGCAAACATGATTGTCACTTGCTAGTCATGCTAGCAACATGCTAATCACTTGCTAGTTATGCTAACAACATGCTAGTCATGCTAGCAAACATGCTAGTCACTTGCTAGTCATGCTAGCAACATGCTAGTCACTTGCTAGTCATGCTAGCAAACATGCTAGTCACTAGGTAGTCATGCTAGCAAACATGCTTGTCACTTGCTAGTCATGCTAGCAACATGCTAATCACTTGCTAGTTATAATAACAACATGCTAGTCATGCTAGCAAACATTTTAGTCACTTGCTAGTCATGGTAATAACATGCTAGTCACTTGCTAGTCATGCTAGCAAACATGCTAGTCACTTGCTAGTTATGCTAGCAACATGCTAGTCACTTGCTAGTCATGCTAACAACATGCTAGTCATGCTAGCAAACATGCTAGTCACTTGCTAGTCATGCTAGCAACATGCTAATCACTTGCTAGTTATAATAACAACATGCTAGTCATGCTAGCAAACATTTTAGTCACTTGCTAGTCATGCTAATAACATGCTAGTCACTTGCTAGTCATTCTAGCAAACATGTTAGTCACTTGCTATTTATGCTATCAACATGCTAGTTACTTGCTAGTCATGCTAGCAAACATGCTAGTCACTTGCTAGACATGCTAACAACATGCTAATCACTTGCTAGTCATGCTAACAACATGCTAGTCATGCTAGCAAACATGCTAGTCACTTGCTAGTCATGCTAGCAAACATGCTAGTCACTTCCTAATCATGCTAAAAACAAGCTAGTTATGCTAACAACATGCTAGTCACTTGCTAGTCATGCTAGTAACATGCTAGTCACTTGCTAGTTATGCTAGCAACATGCTAGTCACTTGCTAATCATGCTAAGAACAAGCTAGTCACTTGCTAGTCATGCTAGCAAATATGCTTGTCACTTGCTAGTCATGCTAGCAACATGTTAATCACTTGCTAATCATGCTAGCAATATGGTAGTCACTTGCTAGTAATGCTAGCAAACATGCTTGTCACTTGCTTGTCATGCTAGCAACATGCTAGTAACTTGCTAGTTATAATAACAACATGCTAGTCATGCTAGCAAACATTTTAGTCACTTGCTAGTCATGGTAATAACATGCTAGTCACTTGCTAGTCATGCTAGCAAACATGCTAGTCACTTGCTAGTTATGCTAGCAACATGCTAGTCACTTGCTAGTCATGCTAACAACATGCTAGTCATGCTAGCAAACATGCTAGTCACTTGCTAGTCATGCTAGCAACATGCTAATCACTTGCTAGTTATAATAACAACATGCTAGTCATGCTAGCAAACATTTTAGTCACTTGCTAGTCATGCTAATAACATGCTAGTCACTTGCTAGTCATTCTAGCAAACATGTTAGTCACTTGCTATTTATGCTATCAACATGCTAGTTACTTGCTAGTCATGCTAGCAAACATGCTAGTCACTTGCTAGACATGCTAACAACATGCTAATCACTTGCTAGTCATGCTAACAACATGCTAGTCATGCTAGCAAACATGCTAGTCACTTGCTAGTCATGCTAGCAAACATGCTAGTCACTTCCTAATCATGCTAAAAACAAGCTAGTTATGCTAACAACATGCTAGTCACTTGCTAGTCATGCTAGTAACATGCTAGTCACTTGCTAGTTATGCTAGCAACATGCTAGTCACTTGCTAATCATGCTAAGAACAAGCTAGTCACTTGCTAGTCATGCTAGCAAATATGCTTGTCACTTGCTAGTCATGCTAGCAACATGTTAATCACTTGCTAATCATGCTAGCAATATGGTAGTCACTTGCTAGTAATGCTAGCAAACATGCTTGTCACTTGCTTGTCATGCTAGCAACATGCTAGTAACTTGCTAGTCATGCTAGCAAAAATGCTAGTCACTTGCTAGTCATGCTAACAACATGCTAGTCACTTGCTAGTCATGCTAGCAACATGTTAGTCACTTGCTAGAAATGCTGACAACATGCTAGTTGCTTGCTAGTCATGCTATCAAACATGCTAGTAACTTGCTAGTCATGCTAGCAACATGCTAGTCATGCTAACAACATGCTAGCAACTTGCTAATCATGCAAACAACATGCTAGTAACTTGCTAATCATGCTAACAACATGCTAGTCACATGCTAATCATGCTAGTGACATGCTAGTAACTTGCTAATGACATGCTAGCAACAAGCTAGATACTTGCTAATCATGCTAACACCATGCTAGTCACTTGCTAGTCATGCTAACAACGTGCTAGTCACTTGCTAATCATGCTAGCAACATGCTAGTCACTTGCTAGTTATGCTAGCAAACATGCTAGTCACTTGCTAGTCATGCTAAAAACATGCTAGTCATGTTAACAACATGCTAGTCACATGCTAGTCATGTTAACAACATGCTAGTCACTTCGGCTAATCATGCTAGTAACATGCTAGTCATGCTAGCAAACATGCTATTCACTTGTTAGTCATGCTAGCAACATGCTTGTCACTTGCTAGTCATGCTAACAACGTGCTAGTCACTTGCTAATCATGCTAGTAACATGCTAGTTACTTGCTAGTCATGCTAGCAAACATGCAGGTCACTTACTAGTCATGCTAAAAACATGCTAGTCATGCTAACAACATGCTAGTCACTTGCTACTCATGCTAGCAAATTGCTAGAAACATGCTAACAACATACTAACAACTTGCTAATCATGCTAACAACATGCTAGTCACTTGCTAATCATGCTAGTGACATGCTAGTAATTGTTAATGACATGCTAGCAACTAGCTATTCATGTTAATGACATGGTAACAACATGCAAGATACTTGCTAATCATGCTAAAAACATAATAGTCACTTGCTAGTCATGTTAACAAACATGCTAGTTACTTGCTAGTTATGTTAGCAACATGCTAGTCACTTGCTAGTCATGCTAACACCATGCTAGTCACTTGCTAGTCATGCTAGTAACATGCTAGTCACTTGCTAGTCATGCTACCAAACATGCAAGTCACTTGCTAGTCATGCTAGCAACATACTAGTCACTTGTTAGTCAAGCTAACAACATGCTATTCTCTTGCTAGTCATGCAAGTAAAATGCTAGTCACTTGCTAGTCATTCTAACAATGTGGTAGTCACTTGCTAATCATGCTAGTAACATGCTAGTCACTTGCTAGTCATGTTAACAACATGCTAGTCACTTGCTAGTCATGCTAGCAACATGCTAGTCACTTGCTGGTCATGCTAACAACATGCTAGTGTTGCTATGCAGTTGCTAGTCACTTGCTAATCATGCTAGTAACATGCTAGTCACTTGCTAGTCATGCTAGCAAACGTGCTAGTCACTTGCTAGTAATGCTAGCAACATGGTAGTCACTTGCTAATCATGATAGCAACATGCTAGTCACTTGCTAGTCATGCTAGCAAACATGCTAGTCACTTGCTAGTCATACTAACAACATGTTAGTCACTTGCTAATCATGCTAACAACATGCTAGTTACTTGCTAGTCATGCTAGCAAACATGCTAGTCACTTGCTAATCATGCTAGTAACATGCTAGTCACTTGCTAGTCATGCTAGCAAAATGCTAGTCACTTGCTAGTCATGCTAACAACATGTTAGTCACTTGCTAATCATGCTAGTAACATGCTAGTCACTTGCTAGTCATGCTAGCAAACATGCTAGTCATTTGCTAGTCATACTAACAACATGTTAGTCACTTGCTAATCATGCTAACAACATGCTAGTTACTTGCTAGTCATGCTAGCAAACATGCTAGTCACTTGCTAATCATGCTAGTAACATGCTAGTCACTTGCTAGTCATGCAAGCAACATGCTAGTCACTTGTTAGTCATGCTAACAACATGCTAGTGTTGCTATGCAGTTGCTAGTCACTTGCTAATCATGCTAGTAACATGCTAGTCACTTGCTAGTCATGCTAGCAAACATGCTAGTCACATGCTAGTCATGCTAGCAACATGCTAGTCATGCTAGCAAACATGCCAGTCACTTGCTAATCATGCTAACAACGTGCTAGTCAGTTGCTACTCATGCTAACAACATGCTAGTCAGTTGCTAGTCATGGTAGCAAACATGCTAGTCACTTGCTAGTCATGCTAACAACATGCTATTCTCTTGCTAGTCATGCAAGTAAAATGCTAGTCACTTGCTAGTCATTCTAACAATGTTGTAGTCACTTGCTAATCATGCTGGTAACATGCTAGTCACTTGCTAGTCATGCTAGCAAACATGCTAGTCACTTCCTAATCATGCTAAAAACATGCTAGTCATGCTAACAACATGCTAGTCACTTGCTAGTCATGCTAGTAACATGCTAGTCACTTGCTAGTTATGCTAGCAACATGCTAGTCACTTGCTAGTCATGCTAGCAAACATGCTAGTCACTTGCTAGTCATGCTAACAAACATGCTAGTCACTTGCTAGTTATGTTAGCAACATGCTAGTCACTTGCTAGTCATGCTAAAAACATGCTAGTCACTTGCTAGTCATGCTAGTAACATGCTAGTCACTTGCTAGTCATGCTAAAAACATGCTAGTCACTTGCTAGTCATGCTAGTAACATGCTAGTCACTTGCTAGTCATTCTAACAACGTGGTAGTCACTTGCTAATCATGCTTGTAACATGCTAGTCACTTGCTAGTCATGCTAGTCACTTGCTAGTCATGCTAGCAAACATGCTAGTCACTTTCTAATCATACTAAAAACATGCTAGTCATGCTAACAACATGCTAGTCACTTGCTAGTCATGCTAGTAACATGCTAGTCACTTGCTAGTTATGCTAGCATCATGCTAGTTACTTGCTAGTCATGCTAACAACATGCTAGTCACATGCTAGTCATGCTAGCAACATGCTAGTCATGCTAGCAAACATGCCATTCACTTGCTAGTCATGCTAGCAACATGCTAGTCACTTGCTAATCATGCTAGCAAACATGCTAGTCACTTGCTAGTCATGCTAGCAACATGCTAGTCACTTGCTAGTCATGTTAACAAACATGCTAGTCACTTTGCTAATCATGCTAGTAACATGCTAGTCACTTGCTAGTCATGTTAGCAACGTGCTAGTCACTTGCTAGTCATGCTAGCAACATGCTAGTCACTTGCTAGTTATGCTAGCAAACATGCTAGTCACTTGCTAGTCATGCTAAATACATGCTAGTCATGCTAACAACATGCTAGTCACTTGCTAGTCATGTTAACATCATGCTAGTAACATGCTAATCATGCTAGCAAACATGCTATTCACTTGTTAGTCATGCTGGCGAAATGCTTGTCACTTCCTAGTCATGCTAACAACGTGCTAGTCACTTGCTAATCATGCTAGTAACATGCTAGTTACTTGCTAGTCATGCTAAAAACATGCTAGTCACTTGCTAGTCATGCTAAAAACATGCTAGTCATGCTAGCAACATACTCACAACTTGCTAATCATGCTAACAACATGCTAGTCACTTGCTAATCATGCTAGTGACATGCTAGTAACTTGTTAATGACATGCTAGCAACTAGCTAATCATGTTAATGACATGCTAACAACATGCAAGATACTTGCTAATCATGCTAACAACATAATAGTCACTTGCTAGTCATGCTAGCAACATGCTAGTCACTTGTTAGTCAAGCTAACAACATGCTAGTCACTTGCTAGTCATGCTAGTAAAATGCTAGTCACTTGCTAGTCATTCTAACAACGTGGTAGTCACTTGCTAATCATGCTTGTAACATGCTAGTCACTTGCTAGTCATGCTAGCAAACATGCTAGTCACTTCCTAATCATTCTAAAAACATGCTAGTCATGCTAACAACATGCTAGTCACTTGCTAGTCATGCTAGTAACATGCTAGTCACTTGCTAGTCATGCTAGCAAACATGCTAGTCACATGCTAGTCATGCTAGCAACATACTAGTCACTTGCTAGTCATGCTAGCAAACATGCTAGTCACATGCTAGTCATGCTAGCAACATGCTAGTCATGCTAGCAAACATGCCAGTCACTTGCTAATCATGCTAACAACGTGCTAGTCAGTTGCTACTCATGCTAACAACATGCTAGTCAGTTGCTAGTCATGGTAGCAAACATGCTAGTCACTTGCTAGTCATGCTAACAACATGCTATTCTCTTGCTAGTCATGCAAGTAAAATGCTAGTCACTTGCTAGTCATTCTAACAATGTTGTAGTCACTTGCTAATCATGCTGGTAACATGCTAGTCACTTGCTAGTCATGCTAGCAAACATGCTAGTCACTTCCTAATCATGCTAAAAACATGCTAGTCATGCTAACAACATGCTAGTCACTTGCTAGTCATGCTAGTAACATGCTAGTCACTTGCTAGTTATGCTAGCAACATGCTAGTCACTTGCTAGTCATGCTAACAACATGCTAGTCACTTGCTAGTCATGCTAGCAAACATGCCAGTCACTTGCTAGTCATGCTAGCAACATGCTAGTCACTTGGTAGTCATGCTAACAACATGCTAGTCACTTGCTAGTCATGCTAGCAAACATGCCAGTCACTTGCTAGTCATGCTAACAATATGCTAGTCACTTGCTAGCAAACATGCTAGTCACTTGCTAATCATGCTAGTAACATGCTAGTAACTTGTTAACGACATGCTAACAACTTGCTAATCATGCTTGTTACATGTTAGTAACTTGCTAACGACATGGTAGCAACTTGCTAATCATGTTAACAACATGCTTGTCAAGCTAGCAACATGCTAGTCATTTGCTAGTCATTCAAACAACATGCTAGTCACTTGGTAGTCATGCTAGCAAAATGCTAGAAACATGCTAACAACATACTAGCAACTTGCTAATCATGCTGACAACATGCTACCAACTTTCTAATCACGCTAGCAACATGCTTGTCTCAACAAACACCAACTGTCAAACTTTCAAATGTAAACACACTGAAGCCTATTGGACTCAATTAAGCTTCACTTCTATGTACTATTTCTAATCCATTTCAACTCATTTCAGCTTCCAGTCTATTTAATATTTCTAATTTAAATCAGGCTAGCAACATGCTAGTAACATGCTAATCATGCTAGAAACATGCTAATAACATGTTAATAATGCTGGAAACATGCTAGCAAACATGCTAGTCACTTGCTAGTCATGCTAGCAAACATGCTAGTCACATGTTAGTCATGCTAGCAAACATGCTAGTCACTTGCTAGTCATGCTAGCAACATGCTAGTCACTTGCTAGTCATGCTAGCAAAATGCTAGTCATGCTAGCAAACATGCCAGTCACTTGCTAGTCATGCTAGCAGCATGCTAGTCATTTGCTAGTCATGTTAACAACATGCTAGTCACTTTGCTAATCATGCTAATAACATGCTAATCACTTGCTAGTCATGTTAGCAACGTGCTAGTCACTTGCTAGTCATGCTAGCAACATGCTAGTCACTTGCTAGTCATGCTAACAACGTGCTAGTCAATTGCTAATCATGCTATTAACATGCTAGTCACTTGCTAGTTATGCTAGCAAACATGCTAGTCACTTGCTAGTCATGCTAAAAACATGCTAGTCATGCTAACAACATGCTAGTCACTTGCTAGTCAATTTAAAAACATGCTAGTCACTTAGGCTAATCATGCTAGTAACATGCTAGTAACTTGTTAATGACATGCTAGCAACTAGCTATTCATGTTAATGACATGCTAACAACATGCAAGATACTTGCTAATCATGCTAACAACATAATAGTCACTTGCTAGTCATGCTAGTAAATGCTAGTCACTTGCTAGTCATTCTAACAACGTGGTAGTCACTTGCTAATCATGCTTGTAACATGCTAGTCACTTGCTAGTCATGCTAGCAAACATGCTAGTCACTTGCTAGTCATACTAACAATATGTTAGTCACTTGCTAATCATGCTAACAACATGCTAGTCACTTGCTAGTCATGCTAACAACATGCTATTCACTTGCTAGTCATGCTAACAACATGTTAGTCACTTGCTAGTAATGCTAACAACATGCTAGTTGCTTGCTAGTCATGCTATCAAACATGCTAGTAACTTGCTAGTCATGCTAGCAACATGCTAGTCATGCTAACAACATGCTAGCAACTTGCTAATCATGCTAGCAACATGCTAGTCACTTGCTAATCATGCTAGTGACATGCTAGTAACTTGCTAATGACATGCTAGCAACAAGCTAGATACTTGCTAATCATGCTAACAACATGCTAGTCATGTTAGCAAATATGCTAGTCACTTGCTAGTTATGCTAAAAACATGCTAGTCATGTTAACAACATGCTAGTCACATGCTAATCATGTTAACAACATGCTAGTCACTTAGGCTAATCATGCTAGTAACATGCTAGTCATGCTAGCAAACATGTTATTCACTTGTTAGTCATGCTAGCAACATGCTTGTCACTTGCTAGTCATGCTAACAACGTGTTAGTCACTTGCTAATCATGCTAGTAACATGCTAGTTACTTGCTAGTCATGCCAGCAAACATGCTAGTCACTTGCTAGTCATGCTAAAAACATGCTAGTCATGCTAACAACATGCTAGTCACATGCTAGTCATGCTAGCAAATTGCTAGAAACATGCTAACAACATACTAACAACTTGCTAATCATGCTAACAACATGCTAGTCACTTGCTAATCATGCTAGTGACATGCTAGTAACTTGTTAATGACATGCTAGCAACTAGCTATTCATGTTAATGACATGCTAACAACATGCAAGATACTTGCTAATCATGCTAACAACATAATAGTCACTTGCTAGTCATGCTAACAAACATGCTAGTCACTTGCTAGTTATGTTAGCAACATGCTAGTCACTAGCTAGTCATGCTAAAAACATGCTAGTCACTTGCTAGTCATGCTAGTAACATGCTAGTCACTTGCAAGTCATTCTAACAACGTGGTAGTCACTTGCTAATCATGCTTGTAACATGCTAGTCACTTGCTAGTCATGCTAGTCACTTGCTAGTCATGCTAGCAAACATGCTAGTCACTTTCTAATCATACTAAAAACATGCTAGTCATGCTAACAACATGCTAGTCACTTGCTAGTCATGCTAGTAACATGCTAGTCACTTGCTAGTTATGCTAGCATCATGCTAGTTACTTGCTAGTCATGCTAACAACATGCTAGTCACTTGCTAGTCATGCTAGCAAACATGCCAGTCACTTGCTAGTCATGCTAGCAACATGTTAGTCACTTGGTAGTCATGTTAACAACATGCTAGTCACTTTGCTAGTCATGCTAACAATATGCTAGTCACTTGCTAGCAAACATGCTAGTCACTTGCTAATCATGCTGGTAACATGCTAGTAACTTGCTAACGACATGCTAACAACTTGCTAATCATGCTTGTTACATGTTAGTAACTTGCTAACGACATGGTAGCAACTTGCTAATCATGCTAACAACATGCTAGTCATGCTAGCAACATGTTAGTCATTTGCTAGTCATTCTAACAACATGCTAGTCACTTGGTAGTCATGCTAGCAAAATGCTAGAAACATGCTAACAACATACTAGCAACTTGCTAATCATGCTGACAACATGCTACCAACTTGCTAATCACGCTAGCAACATGCTTGTCTCAACAAACACCAACTGTCAAACTTTCAAATGTAAACACACTGAAGCCTATTGGACTCAATTAAGCTTCACTTCTATGTACTATTTCTAATCCATTTCAACTCATTTCAGCTTCCAGTCTATTTAATATTTCTAATTTAAATCATGCTAGCAACATGCTAGTAACATGCTAATCATGATAGAAACATGCTAATAACATGTTAATAATGCTGGAAACATGCTAGCAAACATGCTAGTCACTTGCTAGTCATGCTAGCAACATGCTAGTCACTTGCTAGTCATACTAGCAACATGCTAGTCACATGCTAGTCATGCTAGCAACATGCTAGTCATGCTAGCAAACATGCCATTCACTTGCTAGTCATGCTAGCAACATGCTAGTCACTTGCTAATCATGCTAGCAAACATGCTAGTCACTTGCTAGTCATGCTAGCAACATGCTAGTCACTTGCTAGTCATGTTAACAAACATGCTAGTCACTTTGCTAATCATGCTAGTAACATGCTAGTCACTTGCTAGTCATGTTAGCAACGTGCTAGTCACTTGCTAGTCATGCTAGCAACATGCTAGTCACTTGCTAGTTATGCTAGCAAACATGCTAGTCACTTGCTAGTCATGCTAAATACATGCTAGTCATGCTAACAACATGCTAGTCACTTGCTAGTCACGTTAACATCATGCTAGTAACATGCTAATCATACTAGCAAACATGCTATTCACTTGTTAGTCATGCTGGCAAAATGCTTGTCACTTGCTAGTCATGCTAACAACGTGCTAGTCACTTGCTAATCATGCTAGTAACATGCTAGTTACTTGCTAGTCATGCTAAAAACATGCTAGTCACTTGCTAGTCATGCTAAAAACATGCTAGTCATGCTAGCAACATACTCACAACTTGCTAATCATGCTAACAACATGCTAGTCACTTGCTAATCATGCTAGTGACATGCTAGTAACTTGTTAATGACATGCTAGCAACTAGCTAATCATGTTAATGACATGCTAACAACATGCAAGATACTTGCTAATCATGCTAACAACATAATAGTCACTTGCTAGTCATGCTAGCAACATGCTAGTCAAGCTAACAACATGCTAGTCACTTGCTAGTCATGCTAGTAAAATGCTAGTCACTTGCTAGTCATTCTAACAACGTGGTAGTCACTTGCTAATCATGCTTGTAACATGGTAGTCACTTGCTAGTCATGCTAGCAAACATGCTAGTCACTTCCTAATCATTCTAAAAACATGCTAGTCATGCTAACAACATGCTAGTCACTTGCTAGTCATGCTAGTAACATGCTAGTCACTTGCTAGTTATGCTAGCAACATGCTAGTCACTTGCTAATCATACTAGAAACATGCTAATAACGTTAATAATGCTGGAAACATGCTAGCAAACATACTAGTAACTTGCTAGTCATGCTAGCAACATGCTAGTCACTTGCTAGTCATGCTAACAACATGCTAGTCACTTGCTAGTCATGCTAGCAAACATGCTAGTCACATGCTAGTCATGCTAGCAACATGCTAGTCACTTGCTAGTCATGCTAGCAAACATGCTAGTCACATGCTAGTCATGCTAGCAACATGCTAGTCATGCTAGCAAACATGCCAGTCACTTGCTAATCATGCTAACAACGTGCTAGTCAGTTGCTACTCATGCTAACAACATGCTAGTCAGTTGCTAGTCATGGTAGCAAACATGCTAGTCACTTGCTAGTCATGCTAACAACATGCTATTCTCTTGCTAGTCATGCAAGTAAAATGCTAGTCACTTGCTAGTCATTCTAACAATGTGGTAGTCACTTGCTAATCATGCTGGTAACATGTGTGGGATTACAAATTTATAAAATGGTAAATCTAGCTTCCAATGTAATAGTACATTGTGTTTTACATTTTGAGGTAAAGATGATGACATTCTAAGAAGATCAAGTCAGGCAGCGCAGGTGTCTCAGACATTAACCTTTTGTCTTTATGCACTTCCTGACCATTGAGTAGAGTCCCAAGTTAAAGGTGAATGCTAAGCTCAAGGCACAGCTGTGCCTTTGTCTCTATGATAACGTGAAGGTATGGGCGATACTATCAGGCTGATTGGATTAGCACCTATGCATTTGAATGACACTGTTATGCTGATGAGATCAGGGCTGGGGAAATTCAGGTAACGGGCTGATTCCTGTTTGATTGTCTCCACCTCTATGTATCCCTCCCCCTTGAAAGGTATAAACTCTACTGTGTTGAGCTATAGTCAGACTTGGATGACTACAGCGACGCACACCGAGTTCTCAATAAAGAGAAACTTCTGCTTGAAAGATATCCCAACGTCTCCTGGTCTCTGCTTCGAGGAAAAAAAAAAGTTTCCTACAGTTTTGGTGCCGTGACCCGGATGGAGCTCCTCACCTGAATCCAGATTGAAACTTCAAGCTCAACAAAGATCTGACTTTGTTCCAGACTGAATCTTTCTGTACAACCAAGGGTTGGTGAGTGCCACTCTATCCAAAAGAACCTTTAAGACCAGTACAAATTTTTTATCCTCTGCACCATCAGAGAAGAGTTAACAGACAGCTGTAGGGTTTGGTTAACTAAGTTATCCTCTAAAATGTCTTTTTAGAGATGAAGGTTATTCTCTGTTCAGGCAGGGAAGATTAGCTTTACGTGCTAATATTTTGTTACCCTCTGTTTCGGCAGGGAAGAATTGGTTATCCTCTGTTCAGGCAGGGAAGATTAGCATCACGTGCTAATATTGGTTAAGCCTCTGTTCAGGCAGGGAAGATTAACATTACATGTTAATATTTGTTACCCTCTGTTTCAGCAGAGAAGAATTGGTTACCCTCTGTTTCGGCAGGGAAGATTAGCGTAAAGTGCTAGTAATTTGTGTTATCCTCTGCTTTGCCAGGGAAGGTTAACAGACTAGTTATCCTCTGCTTGCCCAGGGAAGAAAGTTCATCCTCTGTTCAGTCAGGGAAGGTTAGCAACAGTTACAGTGTGTGTTAACGTATTGGTTATCCTCTGCTTTGCCAGAGAAGGTTGAATACATTATGATGTGTCTTAACTAGCTTATCCTCTACTTTGTCAGAGAAGTTATTGGTGTATCCTCTGCTTTACCAGGGAAAGTTAACAGTTTTTATGTGTTAACAAGTGTTATCCTCTGCTGGCCAGGGAGGTGTTAGAAGTGTTCTGTTGTGTCAGAAAGACATTACAACATGTTTAGAAGGAATTCTAGGCTGATTCCAACAACTGAGAAAGGTGGACTAGCTACCCCTTCATGGACAGACAGTGAGTTTAAATCATTGTTAGGAGATCACATGGACTCTATTGTGACAGAGTCAGTTAGACTGGATTTAACAAAGAAATTTGGTATTCATCCAGAAAATGTATGGACAATTGAAGAATGCAAGAAGGTGTTAGGTGCATGTATTCGGAAGAAAAATATAAAAGGCATTATCTGCTGCCACAGAGAGTTTAGTTTAGCGATAGCACAAGAACAAGCTCAATGTATTGCTAAGTTAAAAGAACAAAACAAACAGCTGCACAGTCGAGTGTCTTGTTTCACTAAAAAGGTGGGCCATAACAAGGCCTCAACCAAAAGTGATTTAAACAACCAACAGTCAGGTGAAAGTTATTCTGACTTACAGTCTTCGTGTGGACAAGAGGACAATTGCAATATTGGAAGGATAGAGAAAGATGTAGATGTAGTTGAAGTATGTGGAGCGAGACAAGGGGCTCAGAGTAGGGTAGAAGGGGTTTAAACTGTTCCATTTGCAACCCCCATACTCCAGTTACAAGCAGTCCGTACAGCTCTTGGTCCTGAGGCCATAGAAAGACTTGCTGAGAGTTTGCCATTGGTACATGGAAATTTTTCTGAGTTTAGGAGAGAATTGTCCAGAAAGATGCGACTCTATGATATGTCTCTAGCTGAAGTCACCCAGCTAATGTCACAGATCTTGACAGAATCCGAATTCAATCATTTTGAAAGTGCTGTAAATCATTCTGAGTTTCAACAAGCTAGTAAAGATGATTTGAGAGAAGGAGTTCTGAGAGTGTTACAGAATATTGTTGGACCAAAAGTGGACTGGTCAAAGGTCACTAGTTGTGTACAGAAGAAGGATGAAACTGTAAGTGAATACACTGAAAGGTTTTGTCAGTCAGCTGCAGCATACAGTGGAATAGCTGACACTCCAGAAAAGGTATTGGATCATAAAGGACCACTAGTTCGAACATGGTTTGATGGCCTTTTATCAGAGTACAGATCTGCTTTGCCATTCTTAGATCTCACATGGTCAACTGAAAGCCTGCAAAACAATTTGGACAGGTTAGCTACTTGGGAAAGAGACTCTGATGTTAAAACCAGAGTAAAGATTGCAGCAGCATCCTTTCAGGTCAACACAGAGAACCGACAGAAACGTAAATGTCCTAAGAGGGAGGGCAGTTGTCATTACTGTGGGAAGCCTGGACACTGGATGAAAGAGTGTAGGAAAAGCAAGAAGACACTAGGAGAAATTAACAGCTTTACTCAGCTCCTTCTTAGTTTGCTTGCTACTCTGAAGCAGCCCTTCCCCACTTCACCGAACTGTTGGAGCAGCTTGCTCAGGTGTTAACTGTTAGGGCTGTGAGTGCTTAATTACCCCAGTAATCTACAACAAAGATGAAAGATTCTTTGTAAATAGAACAAAAGGAAGTGACTATCACTTCCTCCCACTAGAGGACTCTGGTTAAGTACACTCACAGCCATAAAAAATATACTACAACACTCCAGTCACTTACCCATCCTCTATGAGTTATGATGTTTGCTATGACTGATGTTTCATTGGAGGATGAAGAAGTTGCACAATAAAGTTTGCAAATAAATACAGGGACAGACTAGGACACACAGACCAGTGAGGAGCCCAGGAAAGAACCGATGTGCAACAGGCCTCGGGGGCCAATCCTGCGGTGAAGATTTCCCTAATAGGTTTTTCCCTTTTCCATAGATTATCCTCACCTCACTGGTCCATAGGTGTCAAATGACTTAAGACTAGGTCAACAAAACCACTATACGATCACAGGACTTAAAAAAGTAAAACCACTATACGATCAAGAGACGTATGAAAGGATGAAGTCTATGAATGAATACTGCTGTTCTGCTGTTTCTTTGTTTTCTTGTGTTGCAGGTATGTGTATATGCCATGATGTCATCATAACGGGCACCCTGGTGTAAAGCTTCACCTCAGACATCCATGAACAAGCTTCATTAGGACAAAGAGTCATCTGAGCGAATCTACGTGGGAAATGGACTACAGAAAGCAGATGTCACAGCTATTCAGGCACCATGGACTTCAGGACTTTCACTCTTATGCTACATGTTTTTCTGTGTCATCATGTAGTTTGTACGACATGTTACATCCCTCGTCGTATATGTATCAACAGTTATGGTTCTGAAAAGAATTATTACACCTAAGTAAATCTAGGTAAAGACACAGAATAAGTTATATGTGCCTGTAACTTTTTCAAGTTACATGACTGCAAGATGGGGCTTATGTGAACAAACATAGGCTATAGAATGGACTTATGGAGGTTTACTGTAAATTTGTATTATTTGAGAGTTATTAGAACTCTCAAAGGGGGGACTGTGGGATTACAAATTTATAAAATGGTAAATCTAGCTTCCAATGTAATAGTACATTGTGTTTTACATTTTGAGGTAAAGATGATGACATTCTAAGAAGATCAAGTCAGGCAGCGCAGGTGTCTCAGACATTAACCTTTTGTCTTTATGCACTTCCTGACCATTGAGTAGAGTCCCAAGTTAAAGGTGAATGCTAAGCTCAAGGCACAGCTGTGCCTTTGTCTCTATGATAATGTGAAGGTATGGGCGATACTATCAGGCTGATTGGATTAGCACCTATGCATTTGAATGACACTGTTATGCTGATGAGATCAGGGCTGGGGAAATTCAGGTAACGGGCTGATTCCTGTTTGATTGTCTCCACCTCTATGTATCCCTCCCCCTTGAAAGGTATAAACTCTACTGTGTTGAGCTATAGTCAGACTTGGATGACTGCAGCGACGCACAACGAGTTCTCAATAAAGAGTAACTTCTGCTTGAAAGATATCCCAACATCTCCTGGTCTCTGCTTCGAAGAGGAAAAAAAGTTTCCTACACATGCTAGTCACTTGCTAGTCATGCTAGCAAACATGCTAGTCACTTCCTAATCATGCTAAAAACATGCTAGTCATGCTAACAACATGCTAGTCACTTGCTAGTCATGCTAGTAACATGCTAGTCACTTGCTAGTTATGCTAGCAACATGCTAGTCACTTGCTAGTCATGCTAACAACATGCTAGTCACTTGCTAGTCATGCTAGCAAACATGTCAGTCACTTGCTAGTCATGCTAGCAACATGCTAGTCACTTGGTAGTCATGTTAACAACATGCTAGTCGCTTTGCTACTCATGCTAACAATATGCTAGTCACTTGCTAGCAAACATGCTAGTCACTTGCTAATCATGCTAGTAACATGCTAGTAACTTGTTAACGACATGCTAACAACTTGCTAATCATGCTTGTTACATGTTAGTAACTTGCTAACGACATGGTAGCAACTTGCTAATCATGTTAACAACATGCTTGTCAAGCTAGCAACATGCTAGTCATTTGCTAGTCATTCAAACAACATGCTAGTCACTTGGTAGTCATGCTAGCAAAATGCTAGAAACATGCTAACAACATACTAGCAACTTGCTAATCATGCTGACAACATGCTACCAACTTTCTAATCACGCTAGCAACATGCTTGTCTCAACAAACACCAACTGTCAAACTTTCAAATGTAAACACACTGAAGCCTATTGGACTCAATTAAGCTTCACTTCTATGTACTATTTCTAATCCATTTCAACTCATTTCAGCTTCCACTCTATTTAATATTTCTAATTTAAATCATGCTAGCAACATGCTAGTAACATGCTAATCATGCTAGAAACATGCTAATAACATGTTAATAATGCTGGAAACATGCTAGCAAACATGCTAGTCGCTTGCTAGTCATGCTAGCAAACATGCTAGTCACATGTTAGTCATGCTAGCAAACATGCTAGTCACTTGCTAGTCATGCTAGCAACATGCTAGTCACTTGCTAGTCATGCTAGCAAAATGCTAGTCATGCTAGCAAACATGCCAGTCACGTGCTAGTCATGCTAGCAACATGCTAGTCATTTGCTAGTCATTCTAACAACATGCTAGTCACTTGGTAGTCATGCTAGCAACATGCTAGTCACTTGCTAGTCATGTTAACAACATGCTAGTCACTTTGCTAATCATGCTAGTAACATGCTAATCACTTGCTAGTCATGTTAGCAACGTGCTAGTCACTTGCTAGTCATGCTAACAACGTGCTAGTCAATTGCTAATCATGCTAGTAACATGCTAGTCACTTGCTAGTTATGCTAGCAAACATGCTAGTCACTTGCTAGTCATGCTAAAAACATGCTAGTCATGCTAACAACATGCTAGTCACTTGCTAGTCAATTTAACAACATGCTAGTCACTTAGGCTAATCATGCTAGTAACATGCTAGTAACTTGTTAATGACATGCTAGCAACTAGCTATTCATGTTAATGACATGCTAACAACATGCAAGATACTTGCTAATCATGCTAACAACAGAATAGTCACTTGCTAGTCATGCTAGCAACATGCTAGTCACTTGTTAGTCAAGCTAACAACATGCTAGTCACTTGCTAGTCATGCTAGTAAATGCTAGTCACTTGCTAGTCATTCTAACAACGTGGTAGTCACTTGCTAATCATGCTTGTAACATGCTAGTCACTTGCTAGTCATGCTAGCAAACATGCTAGTCACTTCCTAATCATGCTAAAAACATGCTTGTCATGCTAACAACATGCTAGTCACTTTCTAGTCATGCTAGTAACATGCTAGTCACTTGCTAGTTATGCTAGCAACATGCTAGTCACTTGCTAGTCATGCTAACAACATGCTAGTCACTTGCTAGTCATGCTAGCAAACATGCCAGTCACTTGCTAATCATGCTGACAACATGCTACCAACTTGCTAATCACGCTAGCAACATGCTTGTCACTTGCTAGAAACCGCAAAAATCTGTTTATCTGTCTGTCTGTCCGTGACTATCTGTTTTTCTGGTAAATTGTGTGGTTTTCAAATATTTAAAACTTCAAACTTTAAAACTACTTTAAACTTCAAAATAGTTAAAACTGAAAACCTTCAAACTTTCAGCTTTGAAAACTATTTCAAACTTTCTGGCTAGGCTTTTTCAAGCCAACTTAAAGTTCGTCTACGAACTTTACTATCTAGTTCTTCTTCTTCTTCTTCTTCTTCTTCTGAGACCAAATTTTAAAACGTATCTCCTCCTAGACCTTTAAAGCTACAACCACCAAACTCGGCCCAGACCTTCAGACTGGTCTGACTCAGGTTGCTATATCTTTTCTAACTGATCCGGCTTACGGTTTTCGTAAAAATTACGATCAAAACTGCGAAAAATCCCATAGACTTACATTGATGGAATGTTCAGACGAGTCAAGACTCAACAAACACCACCTGTCAAACTTTCAAATGTAAACACACTGAAGCCTATTGGACTAAATTAAGCTTCACTTCTATGTACTATTTATAATCCATTTCAACTCATTTCAGCTTCCACTCTATTTAATATTTCTAATTTAAATCATGCTAGCAACATGCTAGTAACATGCTAATCATGCTAGAAACATGCTAATAACATGTTAATAATGCTGGAAACATGCTAGCAAACATGCTAGTCTCTTGCTAGTCATGCTAGCAACATGCTAGTCACTTGCTAGTCATGCTAACAATATGCTAGTCACTTGGTAGTCATGCTAGTCACATGCTAGTCACATGCTAGTCATGCTAGCAAACATGCTAGTCACTTGCTAGTCATGCTAGCAACATGCTAGTCACATGCTAGTCATGCTAGCAACATGCTAGTCATGCTAGCAAACATGCCAGTCACTTGCTAGTCATGCTAGCAACATGCTAGTCACTTGCTAATCATGCTAGTAACATGCTAGTCACTTGCTAGTCATGTTAACAACATGCTAGTCACTTGCTAATCATTATAGCAACATGCTAGTCACCTGCTAGTCATGCTAGCAAACATGCTAGTCACTTGCTAATCATGCTAGTAATATGCTAGTCACTTGCTAGTCATGCTAGCAAACATGCCAGTCACTTGCTAATCATGCTGACAACATGCTACCAACTTGCTAATCACGCTAGCAACATGCTTGTCACTTGCTAGAAACCGCAAAAATCTGTTTATCTGTCTGTCTGTCCGTGACTATCTGTTTTTCTGGTAAATTGTGTGGTTTTCAAATATTTAAAACTTCAAACTTTAAAACTACTTTAAACTTCAAAATAGTTAAAACTGAAAACCTTCAAACTTTCAGCTTTGAAAACTATTTCAAACTTTCTGGCTAGGCTTTTTCAAGCCAACTTAAAGTTTGTCTACGAACTTTACTATCTAGTTCTTCTTCTTCTTCTTCTTCTTCTTCTGAGACCAAATTTTAAAACGTATCTCCTCCTAGACCTTTAAAGCTACAACCACCAAACTCGGCCCAGACCTTCAGACTGGTCTGACTCAGGTTGCTATATCTTTTCTAACTGATCCGGCTTACGGTTTTCGTAAAAATTACGATCAAAACTGCGAAAAATCCCATAGACTTACATTGATGGAATGTTCAGACGAGTCAAGACTCAACAAACACCACCTGTCAAACTTTCAAATGTAAACACACTGAAGCCTATTGGACTAAATTAAGCTTCACTTCTATGTACTATTTATAATCCATTTCAACTCATTTCAGCTTCCACTCTATTTAATATTTCTAATTTAAATCATGCTAGCAACATGCTAGTAACATGCTAATCATGCTAGAAACATGCTAATAACATGTTAATAATGCTGGAAACATGCTAGCAAACATGCTAGTCTCTTGCTAGTCATGCTAGCAACATGCTAGTCACTTGCTAGTCATGCTAACAATATGCTAGTCACTTGGTAGTCATGCTAGTCACATGCTAGTCACATGCTAGTCATGCTAGCAAACATGCTAGTCACTTGCTAGTCATGCTAGCAACATGCTAGTCACTTGCTAGTCATGCTAACAATATGCTAGTCACTTGGTAGTCATGCTAGTCACATGCTAGTCACATGCTAGTCATGCTAGCAAACATGCTAGTCACTTGCTAGTCATGCTAGCAACATGCTAGTCACATGCTAGTCATGCTAGCAACATGCTAGTCATGCTAGCAAACATGCCAGTCACTTGCTAGTCATGCTAGCAACATGCTAGTCACTTGCTAATCATGCTAGTAACATGCTAGTCACTTGCTAGTCATGTTAACAACATGCTAGTCACTTGCTAATCATTATAGCAACATGCTAGTCACCTGCTAGTCATGCTAGCAAACATGCTAGTCACTTGCTTATCATGCTAGTAATATGCTAGTCACTTGCTAGTCATGCTAGCAAACATGATTGTCACTTGCTAGTCATGCTAGCAACATGCTAATCACTTGCTAGTTATGCTAACAACATGCTAGTCATGCTAGCAAACATGCTAGTCACTTGCTAGTCATGCTAGCAACATGCTAGTCACTTGCTAATCATGCTAGTAACATGCTAGTCACTTGCTAGTCATGTTAACAACATGCTAGTCACTTGCTAGTCATGCTAGCAACATGCTAGTCACTTGCTGGTCATGCTAACAACATGCTAGTGTTGCTATGCAGTTGCTAGTCACTTGCTAATCATGCTAGTAACATGCTAGTCACTTGCTAGTCATGCTAGCAAACGTGCTAGTCACTTGCTAGTAATGCTAGCAACATGGTAGTCACTTGCTAATCATGATAGCAACATGCTAGTCACTTGCTAGTCATGCTAGCAAACATGCTAGTCACTTGCTAGTCATACTAACAACATGTTAGTCACTTGCTAATCATGCTAACAACATGCTAGTTACTTGCTAGTCATGCTAACAAACATGCTAGTCACTTGCTAATCATGCTAGTAACATGCTAGTCACTTGCTAGTCATGCTAGCAAAATGCTAGTCACTTGCTAGTCATGCTAGCAACATGTTAGTCACTTGCTAATCATGCTAGTAACATGCTAGTCACTTGCTAGTCATGCTAGCAAACATGCTAGTCACTTGCTAGTCATACTAACAACATGTTAGTCACTTGCTAATCATGCTAACAACATGCTAGTTACTTGCTAGTCATGCTAGCAAACATGCTAGTCACTTGCTAATCATGCTAGTAACATGCTAGTCACTTGCTAGTCATGCAAGCAACATGCTAGTCACTTGTTAGTCATGCTAACAACATGCTAGTGTTGCTATGCAGTTGCTAGTCACTTGCTAATCATGCTAGTAACATGCTAGTCACTTGCTAGTCATGCTAGCAACATGCTAATCACTTGCTAGTTATGTTAACAACATGCTATTCATGTTAGCAATCACGTTAGTCACTTGCTAATCATTATAGCAACATGCTAGTCACCTGCTAGTCATGCTAGCAAACATGCTAGTCACTTGCTAATCATGCTAGTAATATGCTAGTCACTTGCTAGTCATGCTAGCAAACATGATTGTCACTTGCTAGTCATGCTAGCAACATGCTAATCACTTGCTAGTTATGCTAACAACATGCTAGTCATGCTAGCAAACATGCTAGTCACTTGCTAGTCATGCTAGCAAGATGCTAGTCACTTGCTAGTCATGCTAGCAAACATGCTAGTCACTAGGTAGTCATGCTAGCAAACATGCTTGTCACTTGCTAGTCATGCTAGCAACATGCTAATCACTTGCTAGTTATAATAACAACATGCTAGTCATGCTAGCAAACATTTTAGTCACTTGCTAGTCATGGTAATAACATGCTAGTCACTTGCTAGTCATGCTAGCAAACATGCTAGTCACTTGCTAGTTATGCTAGCAACATGCTAGTCACTTGCTAGTCATGCTAACAACATGCTAGTCATGCTAACAACATGCTAGTCACTTGCTAGTCATGCTAGTAACATGCTAGTCACTTGCTAGTTATGCTAGCAACATGCTAGTCACTTGCTAGTCATGCTAACAACATGCTAGTCACTTGCTAGTCATGCTAGCAAACATGCCAGTCACTTGCTAGTCATGCTAGCAACATGCTAGTCACTTGGTAGTCATGCTAACAACATGCTAGTCACTTGCTAGTCATGCTAGCAAACATGCCAGTCACTTGCTAGTCATGCTAACAATATGCTAGTCACTTGCTAGCAAACATGCTAGTCACTTGCTAATCATGCTAGTAACATGCTAGTAACTTGTTAACGACATGCTAACAACTTGCTAATCATGCTTGTTACATGTTAGTAACTTGCTAACGACATGGTAGCAACTTGCTAATCATGTTAACAACATGCTTGTCAAGCTAGCAACATGCTAGTCATTTGCTAGTCATTCAAACAACATGCTAGTCACTTGGTAGTCATGCTAGCAAAATGCTAGAAACATGCTAACAACATACTAGCAACTTGCTAATCATGCTGACAACATGCTACCAACTTTCTAATCACGCTAGCAACATGCTTGTCTCAACAAACACCAACTGTCAAACTTTCAAATGTAAACACACTGAAGCCTATTGGACTCAATTAAGCTTCACTTCTATGTACTATTTCTAATCCATTTCAACTCATTTCAGCTTCCAGTCTATTTAATATTTCTAATTTAAATCAGGCTAGCAACATGCTAGTAACATGCTAATCATGCTAGAAACATGCTAATAACATGTTAATAATGCTGGAAACATGCTAGCAAACATGCTAGTCACTTGCTAGTCATGCTAGCAAACATGCTAGTCACATGTTAGTCATGCTAGCAAACATGCTAGTCACTTGCTAGTCATGCTAGCAACATGCTAGTCACTTGCTAGTCATGCTAGCAAAATGCTAGTCATGCTAGCAAACATGCCAGTCACTTGCTAGTCATGCTAGCAGCATGCTAGTCATTTGCTAGTCATGTTAACAACATGCTAGTCACTTTGCTAATCATGCTAATAACATGCTAATCACTTGCTAGTCATGTTAGCAACGTGCTAGTCACTTGCTAGTCATGCTAGCAACATGCTAGTCACTTGCTAGTCATGCTAACAACGTGCTAGTCAATTGCTAATCATGCTATTAACATGCTAGTCACTTGCTAGTTATGCTAGCAAACATGCTAGTCACTTGCTAGTCATGCTAAAAACATGCTAGTCATGCTAACAACATGCTAGTCACTTGCTAGTCAATTTAAAAACATGCTAGTCACTTAGGCTAATCATGCTAGTAACATGCTAGTAACTTGTTAATGACATGCTAGCAACTAGCTATTCATGTTAATGACATGCTAACAACATGCAAGATACTTGCTAATCATGCTAACAACATAATAGTCACTTGCTAGTCATGCTAGTAAATGCTAGTCACTTGCTAGTCATTCTAACAACGTGGTAGTCACTTGCTAATCATGCTTGTAACATGCTAGTCACTTGCTAGTCATGCTAGCAAACATGCTAGTCACTTGCTAGTCATACTAACAATATGTTAGTCACTTGCTAATCATGCTAACAACATGCTAGTCACTTGCTAGTCATGCTAACAACATGCTATTCACTTGCTAGTCATGCTAACAACATGTTAGTCACTTGCTAGTAATGCTAACAACATGCTAGTTGCTTGCTAGTCATGCTATCAAACATGCTAGTAACTTGCTAGTCATGCTAGCAACATGCTAGTCATGCTAACAACATGCTAGCAACTTGCTAATCATGCTAGCAACATGCTAGTCACTTGCTAATCATGCTAGTGACATGCTAGTAACTTGCTAATGACATGCTAGCAACAAGCTAGATACTTGCTAATCATGCTAACAACATGCTAGTCATGTTAGCAAATATGCTAGTCACTTGCTAGTTATGCTAAAAACATGCTAGTCATGTTAACAACATGCTAGTCACATGCTAATCATGTTAACAACATGCTAGTCACTTAGGCTAATCATGCTAGTAACATGCTAGTCATGCTAGCAAACATGTTATTCACTTGTTAGTCATGCTAGCAACATGCTTGTCACTTGCTAGTCATGCTAACAACGTGTTAGTCACTTGCTAATCATGCTAGTAACATGCTAGTTACTTGCTAGTCATGCCAGCAAACATGCTAGTCACTTGCTAGTCATGCTAAAAACATGCTAGTCATGCTAACAACATGCTAGTCACATGCTAGTCATGCTAGCAAATTGCTAGAAACATGCTAACAACATACTAACAACTTGCTAATCATGCTAACAACATGCTAGTCACTTGCTAATCATGCTAGTGACATGCTAGTAACTTGTTAATGACATGCTAGCAACTAGCTATTCATGTTAATGACATGCTAACAACATGCAAGATACTTGCTAATCATGCTAACAACATAATAGTCACTTGCTAGTCATGCTAACAAACATGCTAGTCACTTGCTAGTTATGTTAGCAACATGCTAGTCACTAGCTAGTCATGCTAAAAACATGCTAGTCACTTGCTAGTCATGCTAGTAACATGCTAGTCACTTGCAAGTCATTCTAACAACGTGGTAGTCACTTGCTAATCATGCTTGTAACATGCTAGTCACTTGCTAGTCATGCTAGTCACTTGCTAGTCATGCTAGCAAACATGCTAGTCACTTTCTAATCATACTAAAAACATGCTAGTCATGCTAACAACATGCTAGTCACTTGCTAGTCATGCTAGTAACATGCTAGTCACTTGCTAGTTATGCTAGCATCATGCTAGTTACTTGCTAGTCATGCTAACAACATGCTAGTCACTTGCTAGTCATGCTAGCAAACATGCCAGTCACTTGCTAGTCATGCTAGCAACATGTTAGTCACTTGGTAGTCATGTTAACAACATGCTAGTCACTTTGCTAGTCATGCTAACAATATGCTAGTCACTTGCTAGCAAACATGCTAGTCACTTGCTAATCATGCTGGTAACATGCTAGTAACTTGCTAACGACATGCTAACAACTTGCTAATCATGCTTGTTACATGTTAGTAACTTGCTAACGACATGGTAGCAACTTGCTAATCATGCTAACAACATGCTAGTCATGCTAGCAACATGTTAGTCATTTGCTAGTCATTCTAACAACATGCTAGTCACTTGGTAGTCATGCTAGCAAAATGCTAGAAACATGCTAACAACATACTAGCAACTTGCTAATCATGCTGACAACATGCTACCAACTTGCTAATCACGCTAGCAACATGCTTGTCTCAACAAACACCAACTGTCAAACTTTCAAATGTAAACACACTGAAGCCTATTGGACTCAATTAAGCTTCACTTCTATGTACTATTTCTAATCCATTTCAACTCATTTCAGCTTCCAGTCTATTTAATATTTCTAATTTAAATCATGCTAGCAACATGCTAGTAACATGCTAATCATGATAGAAACATGCTAATAACATGTTAATAATGCTGGAAACATGCTAGCAAACATGCTAGTCACTTGCTAGTCATGCTAGCAACATGCTAGTCACTTGCTAGTCATACTAGCAACATGCTAGTCACATGCTAGTCATGCTAGCAACATGCTAGTCATGCTAGCAAACATGCCATTCACTTGCTAGTCATGCTAGCAACATGCTAGTCACTTGCTAATCATGCTAGCAAACATGCTAGTCACTTGCTAGTCATGCTAGCAACATGCTAGTCACTTGCTAGTCATGTTAACAAACATGCTAGTCACTTTGCTAATCATGCTAGTAACATGCTAGTCACTTGCTAGTCATGTTAGCAACGTGCTAGTCACTTGCTAGTCATGCTAGCAACATGCTAGTCACTTGCTAGTTATGCTAGCAAACATGCTAGTCACTTGCTAGTCATGCTAAATACATGCTAGTCATGCTAACAACATGCTAGTCACTTGCTAGTCACGTTAACATCATGCTAGTAACATGCTAATCATACTAGCAAACATGCTATTCACTTGTTAGTCATGCTGGCAAAATGCTTGTCACTTGCTAGTCATGCTAACAACGTGCTAGTCACTTGCTAATCATGCTAGTAACATGCTAGTTACTTGCTAGTCATGCTAAAAACATGCTAGTCACTTGCTAGTCATGCTAAAAACATGCTAGTCATGCTAGCAACATACTCACAACTTGCTAATCATGCTAACAACATGCTAGTCACTTGCTAATCATGCTAGTGACATGCTAGTAACTTGTTAATGACATGCTAGCAACTAGCTAATCATGTTAATGACATGCTAACAACATGCAAGATACTTGCTAATCATGCTAACAACATAATAGTCACTTGCTAGTCATGCTAGCAACATGCTAGTCAAGCTAACAACATGCTAGTCACTTGCTAGTCATGCTAGTAAAATGCTAGTCACTTGCTAGTCATTCTAACAACGTGGTAGTCACTTGCTAATCATGCTTGTAACATGGTAGTCACTTGCTAGTCATGCTAGCAAACATGCTAGTCACTTCCTAATCATTCTAAAAACATGCTAGTCATGCTAACAACATGCTAGTCACTTGCTAGTCATGCTAGTAACATGCTAGTCACTTGCTAGTTATGCTAGCAACATGCTAGTCACTTGCTAATCATACTAGAAACATGCTAATAACGTTAATAATGCTGGAAACATGCTAGCAAACATACTAGTAACTTGCTAGTCATGCTAGCAACATGCTAGTCACTTGCTAGTCATGCTAACAACATGCTAGTCACTTGCTAGTCATGCTAGCAAACATGCTAGTCACATGCTAGTCATGCTAGCAACATGCTAGTCACTTGCTAGTCATGCTAGCAAACATGCTAGTCACATGCTAGTCATGCTAGCAACATGCTAGTCATGCTAGCAAACATGCCAGTCACTTGCTAATCATGCTAACAACGTGCTAGTCAGTTGCTACTCATGCTAACAACATGCTAGTCAGTTGCTAGTCATGGTAGCAAACATGCTAGTCACTTGCTAGTCATGCTAACAACATGCTATTCTCTTGCTAGTCATGCAAGTAAAATGCTAGTCACTTGCTAGTCATTCTAACAATGTGGTAGTCACTTGCTAATCATGCTGGTAACATGTGTGGGATTACAAATTTATAAAATGGTAAATCTAGCTTCCAATGTAATAGTACATTGTGTTTTACATTTTGAGGTAAAGATGATGACATTCTAAGAAGATCAAGTCAGGCAGCGCAGGTGTCTCAGACATTAACCTTTTGTCTTTATGCACTTCCTGACCATTGAGTAGAGTCCCAAGTTAAAGGTGAATGCTAAGCTCAAGGCACAGCTGTGCCTTTGTCTCTATGATAACGTGAAGGTATGGGCGATACTATCAGGCTGATTGGATTAGCACCTATGCATTTGAATGACACTGTTATGCTGATGAGATCAGGGCTGGGGAAATTCAGGTAACGGGCTGATTCCTGTTTGATTGTCTCCACCTCTATGTATCCCTCCCCCTTGAAAGGTATAAACTCTACTGTGTTGAGCTATAGTCAGACTTGGATGACTACAGCGACGCACACCGAGTTCTCAATAAAGAGAAACTTCTGCTTGAAAGATATCCCAACGTCTCCTGGTCTCTGCTTCGAGGAAAAAAAAAAGTTTCCTACAGTTTTGGTGCCGTGACCCGGATGGAGCTCCTCACCTGAATCCAGATTGAAACTTCAAGCTCAACAAAGATCTGACTTTGTTCCAGACTGAATCTTTCTGTACAACCAAGGGTTGGTGAGTGCCACTCTATCCAAAAGAACCTTTAAGACCAGTACAAATTTTTTATCCTCTGCACCATCAGAGAAGAGTTAACAGACAGCTGTAGGGTTTGGTTAACTAAGTTATCCTCTAAAATGTCTTTTTAGAGATGAAGGTTATTCTCTGTTCAGGCAGGGAAGATTAGCTTTACGTGCTAATATTTTGTTACCCTCTGTTTCGGCAGGGAAGAATTGGTTATCCTCTGTTCAGGCAGGGAAGATTAGCATCACGTGCTAATATTGGTTAAGCCTCTGTTCAGGCAGGGAAGATTAACATTACATGTTAATATTTGTTACCCTCTGTTTCAGCAGAGAAGAATTGGTTACCCTCTGTTTCGGCAGGGAAGATTAGCGTAAAGTGCTAGTAATTTGTGTTATCCTCTGCTTTGCCAGGGAAGGTTAACAGACTAGTTATCCTCTGCTTGCCCAGGGAAGAAAGTTCATCCTCTGTTCAGTCAGGGAAGGTTAGCAACAGTTACAGTGTGTGTTAACGTATTGGTTATCCTCTGCTTTGCCAGAGAAGGTTGAATACATTATGATGTGTCTTAACTAGCTTATCCTCTACTTTGTCAGAGAAGTTATTGGTGTATCCTCTGCTTTACCAGGGAAAGTTAACAGTTTTTATGTGTTAACAAGTGTTATCCTCTGCTGGCCAGGGAGGTGTTAGAAGTGTTCTGTTGTGTCAGAAAGACATTACAACATGTTTAGAAGGAATTCTAGGCTGATTCCAACAACTGAGAAAGGTGGACTAGCTACCCCTTCATGGACAGACAGTGAGTTTAAATCATTGTTAGGAGATCACATGGACTCTATTGTGACAGAGTCAGTTAGACTGGATTTAACAAAGAAATTTGGTATTCATCCAGAAAATGTATGGACAATTGAAGAATGCAAGAAGGTGTTAGGTGCATGTATTCGGAAGAAAAATATAAAAGGCATTATCTGCTGCCACAGAGAGTTTAGTTTAGCGATAGCACAAGAACAAGCTCAATGTATTGCTAAGTTAAAAGAACAAAACAAACAGCTGCACAGTCGAGTGTCTTGTTTCACTAAAAAGGTGGGCCATAACAAGGCCTCAACCAAAAGTGATTTAAACAACCAACAGTCAGGTGAAAGTTATTCTGACTTACAGTCTTCGTGTGGACAAGAGGACAATTGCAATATTGGAAGGATAGAGAAAGATGTAGATGTAGTTGAAGTATGTGGAGCGAGACAAGGGGCTCAGAGTAGGGTAGAAGGGGTTTAAACTGTTCCATTTGCAACCCCCATACTCCAGTTACAAGCAGTCCGTACAGCTCTTGGTCCTGAGGCCATAGAAAGACTTGCTGAGAGTTTGCCATTGGTACATGGAAATTTTTCTGAGTTTAGGAGAGAATTGTCCAGAAAGATGCGACTCTATGATATGTCTCTAGCTGAAGTCACCCAGCTAATGTCACAGATCTTGACAGAATCCGAATTCAATCATTTTGAAAGTGCTGTAAATCATTCTGAGTTTCAACAAGCTAGTAAAGATGATTTGAGAGAAGGAGTTCTGAGAGTGTTACAGAATATTGTTGGACCAAAAGTGGACTGGTCAAAGGTCACTAGTTGTGTACAGAAGAAGGATGAAACTGTAAGTGAATACACTGAAAGGTTTTGTCAGTCAGCTGCAGCATACAGTGGAATAGCTGACACTCCAGAAAAGGTATTGGATCATAAAGGACCACTAGTTCGAACATGGTTTGATGGCCTTTTATCAGAGTACAGATCTGCTTTGCCATTCTTAGATCTCACATGGTCAACTGAAAGCCTGCAAAACAATTTGGACAGGTTAGCTACTTGGGAAAGAGACTCTGATGTTAAAACCAGAGTAAAGATTGCAGCAGCATCCTTTCAGGTCAACACAGAGAACCGACAGAAACGTAAATGTCCTAAGAGGGAGGGCAGTTGTCATTACTGTGGGAAGCCTGGACACTGGATGAAAGAGTGTAGGAAAAGCAAGAAGACACTAGGAGAAATTAACAGCTTTACTCAGCTCCTTCTTAGTTTGCTTGCTACTCTGAAGCAGCCCTTCCCCACTTCACCGAACTGTTGGAGCAGCTTGCTCAGGTGTTAACTGTTAGGGCTGTGAGTGCTTAATTACCCCAGTAATCTACAACAAAGATGAAAGATTCTTTGTAAATAGAACAAAAGGAAGTGACTATCACTTCCTCCCACTAGAGGACTCTGGTTAAGTACACTCACAGCCATAAAAAATATACTACAACACTCCAGTCACTTACCCATCCTCTATGAGTTATGATGTTTGCTATGACTGATGTTTCATTGGAGGATGAAGAAGTTGCACAATAAAGTTTGCAAATAAATACAGGGACAGACTAGGACACACAGACCAGTGAGGAGCCCAGGAAAGAACCGATGTGCAACAGGCCTCGGGGGCCAATCCTGCGGTGAAGATTTCCCTAATAGGTTTTTCCCTTTTCCATAGATTATCCTCACCTCACTGGTCCATAGGTGTCAAATGACTTAAGACTAGGTCAACAAAACCACTATACGATCACAGGACTTAAAAAAGTAAAACCACTATACGATCAAGAGACGTATGAAAGGATGAAGTCTATGAATGAATACTGCTGTTCTGCTGTTTCTTTGTTTTCTTGTGTTGCAGGTATGTGTATATGCCATGATGTCATCATAACGGGCACCCTGGTGTAAAGCTTCACCTCAGACATCCATGAACAAGCTTCATTAGGACAAAGAGTCATCTGAGCGAATCTACGTGGGAAATGGACTACAGAAAGCAGATGTCACAGCTATTCAGGCACCATGGACTTCAGGACTTTCACTCTTATGCTACATGTTTTTCTGTGTCATCATGTAGTTTGTACGACATGTTACATCCCTCGTCGTATATGTATCAACAGTTATGGTTCTGAAAAGAATTATTACACCTAAGTAAATCTAGGTAAAGACACAGAATAAGTTATATGTGCCTGTAACTTTTTCAAGTTACATGACTGCAAGATGGGGCTTATGTGAACAAACATAGGCTATAGAATGGACTTATGGAGGTTTACTGTAAATTTGTATTATTTGAGAGTTATTAGAACTCTCAAAGGGGGGACTGTGGGATTACAAATTTATAAAATGGTAAATCTAGCTTCCAATGTAATAGTACATTGTGTTTTACATTTTGAGGTAAAGATGATGACATTCTAAGAAGATCAAGTCAGGCAGCGCAGGTGTCTCAGACATTAACCTTTTGTCTTTATGCACTTCCTGACCATTGAGTAGAGTCCCAAGTTAAAGGTGAATGCTAAGCTCAAGGCACAGCTGTGCCTTTGTCTCTATGATAATGTGAAGGTATGGGCGATACTATCAGGCTGATTGGATTAGCACCTATGCATTTGAATGACACTGTTATGCTGATGAGATCAGGGCTGGGGAAATTCAGGTAACGGGCTGATTCCTGTTTGATTGTCTCCACCTCTATGTATCCCTCCCCCTTGAAAGGTATAAACTCTACTGTGTTGAGCTATAGTCAGACTTGGATGACTGCAGCGACGCACAACGAGTTCTCAATAAAGAGTAACTTCTGCTTGAAAGATATCCCAACATCTCCTGGTCTCTGCTTCGAAGAGGAAAAAAAGTTTCCTACACATGCTAGTCACTTGCTAGTCATGCTAGCAAACATGCTAGTCACTTCCTAATCATGCTAAAAACATGCTAGTCATGCTAACAACATGCTAGTCACTTGCTAGTCATGCTAGTAACATGCTAGTCACTTGCTAGTTATGCTAGCAACATGCTAGTCACTTGCTAGTCATGCTAACAACATGCTAGTCACTTGCTAGTCATGCTAGCAAACATGTCAGTCACTTGCTAGTCATGCTAGCAACATGCTAGTCACTTGGTAGTCATGTTAACAACATGCTAGTCGCTTTGCTACTCATGCTAACAATATGCTAGTCACTTGCTAGCAAACATGCTAGTCACTTGCTAATCATGCTAGTAACATGCTAGTAACTTGTTAACGACATGCTAACAACTTGCTAATCATGCTTGTTACATGTTAGTAACTTGCTAACGACATGGTAGCAACTTGCTAATCATGTTAACAACATGCTTGTCAAGCTAGCAACATGCTAGTCATTTGCTAGTCATTCAAACAACATGCTAGTCACTTGGTAGTCATGCTAGCAAAATGCTAGAAACATGCTAACAACATACTAGCAACTTGCTAATCATGCTGACAACATGCTACCAACTTTCTAATCACGCTAGCAACATGCTTGTCTCAACAAACACCAACTGTCAAACTTTCAAATGTAAACACACTGAAGCCTATTGGACTCAATTAAGCTTCACTTCTATGTACTATTTCTAATCCATTTCAACTCATTTCAGCTTCCACTCTATTTAATATTTCTAATTTAAATCATGCTAGCAACATGCTAGTAACATGCTAATCATGCTAGAAACATGCTAATAACATGTTAATAATGCTGGAAACATGCTAGCAAACATGCTAGTCGCTTGCTAGTCATGCTAGCAAACATGCTAGTCACATGTTAGTCATGCTAGCAAACATGCTAGTCACTTGCTAGTCATGCTAGCAACATGCTAGTCACTTGCTAGTCATGCTAGCAAAATGCTAGTCATGCTAGCAAACATGCCAGTCACGTGCTAGTCATGCTAGCAACATGCTAGTCATTTGCTAGTCATTCTAACAACATGCTAGTCACTTGGTAGTCATGCTAGCAACATGCTAGTCACTTGCTAGTCATGTTAACAACATGCTAGTCACTTTGCTAATCATGCTAGTAACATGCTAATCACTTGCTAGTCATGTTAGCAACGTGCTAGTCACTTGCTAGTCATGCTAACAACGTGCTAGTCAATTGCTAATCATGCTAGTAACATGCTAGTCACTTGCTAGTTATGCTAGCAAACATGCTAGTCACTTGCTAGTCATGCTAAAAACATGCTAGTCATGCTAACAACATGCTAGTCACTTGCTAGTCAATTTAACAACATGCTAGTCACTTAGGCTAATCATGCTAGTAACATGCTAGTAACTTGTTAATGACATGCTAGCAACTAGCTATTCATGTTAATGACATGCTAACAACATGCAAGATACTTGCTAATCATGCTAACAACAGAATAGTCACTTGCTAGTCATGCTAGCAACATGCTAGTCACTTGTTAGTCAAGCTAACAACATGCTAGTCACTTGCTAGTCATGCTAGTAAATGCTAGTCACTTGCTAGTCATTCTAACAACGTGGTAGTCACTTGCTAATCATGCTTGTAACATGCTAGTCACTTGCTAGTCATGCTAGCAAACATGCTAGTCACTTCCTAATCATGCTAAAAACATGCTTGTCATGCTAACAACATGCTAGTCACTTTCTAGTCATGCTAGTAACATGCTAGTCACTTGCTAGTTATGCTAGCAACATGCTAGTCACTTGCTAGTCATGCTAACAACATGCTAGTCACTTGCTAGTCATGCTAGCAAACATGCCAGTCACTTGCTAATCATGCTGACAACATGCTACCAACTTGCTAATCACGCTAGCAACATGCTTGTCACTTGCTAGAAACCGCAAAAATCTGTTTATCTGTCTGTCTGTCCGTGACTATCTGTTTTTCTGGTAAATTGTGTGGTTTTCAAATATTTAAAACTTCAAACTTTAAAACTACTTTAAACTTCAAAATAGTTAAAACTGAAAACCTTCAAACTTTCAGCTTTGAAAACTATTTCAAACTTTCTGGCTAGGCTTTTTCAAGCCAACTTAAAGTTCGTCTACGAACTTTACTATCTAGTTCTTCTTCTTCTTCTTCTTCTTCTTCTGAGACCAAATTTTAAAACGTATCTCCTCCTAGACCTTTAAAGCTACAACCACCAAACTCGGCCCAGACCTTCAGACTGGTCTGACTCAGGTTGCTATATCTTTTCTAACTGATCCGGCTTACGGTTTTCGTAAAAATTACGATCAAAACTGCGAAAAATCCCATAGACTTACATTGATGGAATGTTCAGACGAGTCAAGACTCAACAAACACCACCTGTCAAACTTTCAAATGTAAACACACTGAAGCCTATTGGACTAAATTAAGCTTCACTTCTATGTACTATTTATAATCCATTTCAACTCATTTCAGCTTCCACTCTATTTAATATTTCTAATTTAAATCATGCTAGCAACATGCTAGTAACATGCTAATCATGCTAGAAACATGCTAATAACATGTTAATAATGCTGGAAACATGCTAGCAAACATGCTAGTCTCTTGCTAGTCATGCTAGCAACATGCTAGTCACTTGCTAGTCATGCTAACAATATGCTAGTCACTTGGTAGTCATGCTAGTCACATGCTAGTCACATGCTAGTCATGCTAGCAAACATGCTAGTCACTTGCTAGTCATGCTAGCAACATGCTAGTCACATGCTAGTCATGCTAGCAACATGCTAGTCATGCTAGCAAACATGCCAGTCACTTGCTAGTCATGCTAGCAACATGCTAGTCACTTGCTAATCATGCTAGTAACATGCTAGTCACTTGCTAGTCATGTTAACAACATGCTAGTCACTTGCTAATCATTATAGCAACATGCTAGTCACCTGCTAGTCATGCTAGCAAACATGCTAGTCACTTGCTAATCATGCTAGTAATATGCTAGTCACTTGCTAGTCATGCTAGCAAACATGCCAGTCACTTGCTAATCATGCTGACAACATGCTACCAACTTGCTAATCACGCTAGCAACATGCTTGTCACTTGCTAGAAACCGCAAAAATCTGTTTATCTGTCTGTCTGTCCGTGACTATCTGTTTTTCTGGTAAATTGTGTGGTTTTCAAATATTTAAAACTTCAAACTTTAAAACTACTTTAAACTTCAAAATAGTTAAAACTGAAAACCTTCAAACTTTCAGCTTTGAAAACTATTTCAAACTTTCTGGCTAGGCTTTTTCAAGCCAACTTAAAGTTTGTCTACGAACTTTACTATCTAGTTCTTCTTCTTCTTCTTCTTCTTCTTCTGAGACCAAATTTTAAAACGTATCTCCTCCTAGACCTTTAAAGCTACAACCACCAAACTCGGCCCAGACCTTCAGACTGGTCTGACTCAGGTTGCTATATCTTTTCTAACTGATCCGGCTTACGGTTTTCGTAAAAATTACGATCAAAACTGCGAAAAATCCCATAGACTTACATTGATGGAATGTTCAGACGAGTCAAGACTCAACAAACACCACCTGTCAAACTTTCAAATGTAAACACACTGAAGCCTATTGGACTAAATTAAGCTTCACTTCTATGTACTATTTATAATCCATTTCAACTCATTTCAGCTTCCACTCTATTTAATATTTCTAATTTAAATCATGCTAGCAACATGCTAGTAACATGCTAATCATGCTAGAAACATGCTAATAACATGTTAATAATGCTGGAAACATGCTAGCAAACATGCTAGTCTCTTGCTAGTCATGCTAGCAACATGCTAGTCACTTGCTAGTCATGCTAACAATATGCTAGTCACTTGGTAGTCATGCTAGTCACATGCTAGTCACATGCTAGTCATGCTAGCAAACATGCTAGTCACTTGCTAGTCATGCTAGCAACATGCTAGTCACTTGCTAGTCATGCTAACAATATGCTAGTCACTTGGTAGTCATGCTAGTCACATGCTAGTCACATGCTAGTCATGCTAGCAAACATGCTAGTCACTTGCTAGTCATGCTAGCAACATGCTAGTCACATGCTAGTCATGCTAGCAACATGCTAGTCATGCTAGCAAACATGCCAGTCACTTGCTAGTCATGCTAGCAACATGCTAGTCACTTGCTAATCATGCTAGTAACATGCTAGTCACTTGCTAGTCATGTTAACAACATGCTAGTCACTTGCTAATCATTATAGCAACATGCTAGTCACCTGCTAGTCATGCTAGCAAACATGCTAGTCACTTGCTTATCATGCTAGTAATATGCTAGTCACTTGCTAGTCATGCTAGCAAACATGATTGTCACTTGCTAGTCATGCTAGCAACATGCTAATCACTTGCTAGTTATGCTAACAACATGCTAGTCATGCTAGCAAACATGCTAGTCACTTGCTAGTCATGCTAGCAACATGCTAGTCACTTGCTAATCATGCTAGTAACATGCTAGTCACTTGCTAGTCATGTTAACAACATGCTAGTCACTTGCTAGTCATGCTAGCAACATGCTAGTCACTTGCTGGTCATGCTAACAACATGCTAGTGTTGCTATGCAGTTGCTAGTCACTTGCTAATCATGCTAGTAACATGCTAGTCACTTGCTAGTCATGCTAGCAAACGTGCTAGTCACTTGCTAGTAATGCTAGCAACATGGTAGTCACTTGCTAATCATGATAGCAACATGCTAGTCACTTGCTAGTCATGCTAGCAAACATGCTAGTCACTTGCTAGTCATACTAACAACATGTTAGTCACTTGCTAATCATGCTAACAACATGCTAGTTACTTGCTAGTCATGCTAACAAACATGCTAGTCACTTGCTAATCATGCTAGTAACATGCTAGTCACTTGCTAGTCATGCTAGCAAAATGCTAGTCACTTGCTAGTCATGCTAGCAACATGTTAGTCACTTGCTAATCATGCTAGTAACATGCTAGTCACTTGCTAGTCATGCTAGCAAACATGCTAGTCACTTGCTAGTCATACTAACAACATGTTAGTCACTTGCTAATCATGCTAACAACATGCTAGTTACTTGCTAGTCATGCTAGCAAACATGCTAGTCACTTGCTAATCATGCTAGTAACATGCTAGTCACTTGCTAGTCATGCAAGCAACATGCTAGTCACTTGTTAGTCATGCTAACAACATGCTAGTGTTGCTATGCAGTTGCTAGTCACTTGCTAATCATGCTAGTAACATGCTAGTCACTTGCTAGTCATGCTAGCAACATGCTAATCACTTGCTAGTTATGTTAACAACATGCTATTCATGTTAGCAATCACGTTAGTCACTTGCTAATCATTATAGCAACATGCTAGTCACCTGCTAGTCATGCTAGCAAACATGCTAGTCACTTGCTAATCATGCTAGTAATATGCTAGTCACTTGCTAGTCATGCTAGCAAACATGATTGTCACTTGCTAGTCATGCTAGCAACATGCTAATCACTTGCTAGTTATGCTAACAACATGCTAGTCATGCTAGCAAACATGCTAGTCACTTGCTAGTCATGCTAGCAAGATGCTAGTCACTTGCTAGTCATGCTAGCAAACATGCTAGTCACTAGGTAGTCATGCTAGCAAACATGCTTGTCACTTGCTAGTCATGCTAGCAACATGCTAATCACTTGCTAGTTATAATAACAACATGCTAGTCATGCTAGCAAACATTTTAGTCACTTGCTAGTCATGGTAATAACATGCTAGTCACTTGCTAGTCATGCTAGCAAACATGCTAGTCACTTGCTAGTTATGCTAGCAACATGCTAGTCACTTGCTAGTCATGCTAACAACATGCTAGTCATGCTAGCAAACATGCTAGTCACTTGCTAGTCATGCTAGCAACATGCTAATCACTTGCTAGTTATAATAACAACATGCTAGTCATGCTAGCAAACATTTTAGTCACTTGCTAGTCATGCTAATAACATGCTAGTCATGCTAGCAAACATGCTAGTCACTTGCTAGTCATGCTAGCAAACATGCTAGTCACTTCCTAATCATGCTAAAAACAAGCTAGTTATGCTAACAACATGCTAGTCACTTGCTAGTCATGCTAGTAACATGCTAGTCACTTGCTAGTTATGCTAGCAACATGCTAGTCACTTGCTAATCATGCTAAGAACAAGCTAGTCACTTGCTAGTCATGCTAGCAAATATGCTTGTCACTTGCTAGTCATGCTAGCAACATGTTAATCACTTGCTAATCATGCTAGCAATATGGTAGTCACTTGCTAGTAATGCTAGCAAAGATGCTTGTCACTTGCTTGTCATGCTAGCAACATGCTAGTAACTTGCTAGTCATGCTAGCAAAAATGCTAGTCACTTGCTAGTCATGCTAACAACATGCTAGTCACTTGCAAGTCATGCTAGCAACATGTTAGTCACTTGCTAGAAATGCTGACAACATGCTAGTTGCTTGCTAGTCATGCTATCAAACATGCTAGTAACTTGCTAGTCATGCTAGCAACATGCTAGTCATGCTAACAACATGCTAGCAACTTGCTAATCATGCAAACAACATGCTAGTAACTTGCTAATCATGCTAACAACATGCTAGTCACATGCTAATCATGCTAGTGACATGCTAGTAACTTGCTAATGACATGCTAGCAACAAGCTAGATACTTGCTAATCATGCTAACAACATGCTAGTCACTTGCTAGTCATGCTAACAACGTGCTAGTCACTTGCTAATCATGCTAGCAACATGCTAGTCACTTGCTAGTTATGCTAGCAAACATGCTAGTCACTTGCTAGTCATGCTAAAAACATGCTAGTCATGTTAACAACATGCTAGTCACATGCTAGTCATGTTAAAAACATGCTAGTCACTTCGGCTAATCATGCTAGTAACATGCTAGTCATGCTAGCAAACATGCTATTCACTTGTTAGTCATGCTAGCAACATGCTTGTCACTTGCTAGTCATGCAAACAACGTGCTAGTCACTTGCTAATCATGCTAGTAACATGCTAGTTACTTGCTAGTCATGCTAGCAAACATGCAGGTCACTTACTAGTCATGCTAACAATATGCTAGTCACTTGGTAGTCATGCTAGTCACATGCTAGTCACATGCTAGTCATGCTAGCAAACATGCTAGTCACTTGCTAGTCATGCTAGCAACATGCTAGTCACATGCTAGTCATGCTAGCAACATGCTAGTCATGCTAGCAAACATGCCAGTCACTTGCTAGTCATGCTAGCAACATGCTAGTCACTTGCTAATCATGCTAGTAACATGCTAGTCACTTGCTAGTCATGTTAACAACATGCTAGTCACTTGCTAATCATTATAGCAACATGCTAGTCACCTGCTAGTCATGCTAGCAAACATGCTAGTCACTTGCTTATCATGCTAGTAATATGCTAGTCACTTGCTAGTCATGCTAGCAAACATGATTGTCACTTGCTAGTCATGCTAGCAACATGCTAATCACTTGCTAGTTATGCTAACAACATGCTAGTCATGCTAGCAAACATGCTAGTCACTTGCTAGTCATGCTAGCAACATGCTAGTCACTTGCTAATCATGCTAGTAACATGCTAGTCACTTGCTAGTCATGTTAACAACATGCTAGTCACTTGCTAGTCATGCTAGCAACATGCTAGTCACTTGCTGGTCATGCTAACAACATGCTAGTGTTGCTATGCAGTTGCTAGTCACTTGCTAATCATGCTAGTAACATGCTAGTCACTTGCTAGTCATGCTAGCAAACGTGCTAGTCACTTGCTAGTAATGCTAGCAACATGGTAGTCACTTGCTAATCATGATAGCAACATGCTAGTCACTTGCTAGTCATGCTAGCAAACATGCTAGTCACTTGCTAGTCATACTAACAACATGTTAGTCACTTGCTAATCATGCTAACAACATGCTAGTTACTTGCTAGTCATGCTAACAAACATGCTAGTCACTTGCTAATCATGCTAGTAACATGCTAGTCACTTGCTAGTCATGCTAGCAAAATGCTAGTCACTTGCTAGTCATGCTAGCAACATGTTAGTCACTTGCTAATCATGCTAGTAACATGCTAGTCACTTGCTAGTCATGCTAGCAAACATGCTAGTCACTTGCTAGTCATACTAACAACATGTTAGTCACTTGCTAATCATGCTAACAACATGCTAGTTACTTGCTAGTCATGCTAGCAAACATGCTAGTCACTTGCTAATCATGCTAGTAACATGCTAGTCACTTGCTAGTCATGCAAGCAACATGCTAGTCACTTGTTAGTCATGCTAACAACATGCTAGTGTTGCTATGCAGTTGCTAGTCACTTGCTAATCATGCTAGTAACATGCTAGTCACTTGCTAGTCATGCTAGCAACATGCTAATCACTTGCTAGTTATGTTAACAACATGCTATTCATGTTAGCAATCACGTTAGTCACTTGCTAATCATTATAGCAACATGCTAGTCACCTGCTAGTCATGCTAGCAAACATGCTAGTCACTTGCTAATCATGCTAGTAATATGCTAGTCACTTGCTAGTCATGCTAGCAAACATGATTGTCACTTGCTAGTCATGCTAGCAACATGCTAATCACTTGCTAGTTATGCTAACAACATGCTAGTCATGCTAGCAAACATGCTAGTCACTTGCTAGTCATGCTAGCAAGATGCTAGTCACTTGCTAGTCATGCTAGCAAACATGCTAGTCACTAGGTAGTCATGCTAGCAAACATGCTTGTCACTTGCTAGTCATGCTAGCAACATGCTAATCACTTGCTAGTTATAATAACAACATGCTAGTCATGCTAGCAAACATTTTAGTCACTTGCTAGTCATGGTAATAACATGCTAGTCACTTGCTAGTCATGCTAGCAAACATGCTAGTCACTTGCTAGTTATGCTAGCAACATGCTAGTCACTTGCTAGTCATGCTAACAACATGCTAGTCATGCTAGCAAACATGCTAGTCACTTGCTAGTCATGCTAGCAACATGCTAATCACTTGCTAGTTATAATAACAACATGCTAGTCATGCTAGCAAACATTTTAGTCACTTGCTAGTCATGCTAATAACATGCTAGTCATGCTAGCAAACATGCTAGTCACTTGCTAGTCATGCTAGCAAACATGCTAGTCACTTCCTAATCATGCTAAAAACAAGCTAGTTATGCTAACAACATGCTAGTCACTTGCTAGTCATGCTAGTAACATGCTAGTCACTTGCTAGTTATGCTAGCAACATGCTAGTCACTTGCTAATCATGCTAAGAACAAGCTAGTCACTTGCTAGTCATGCTAGCAAATATGCTTGTCACTTGCTAGTCATGCTAGCAACATGTTAATCACTTGCTAATCATGCTAGCAATATGGTAGTCACTTGCTAGTAATGCTAGCAAACATGCTTGTCACTTGCTTGTCATGCTAGCAACATGCTAGTAACTTGCTAGTCATGCTAGCAAAAATGCTAGTCACTTGCTAGTCATGCTAACAACATGCTAGTCACTTGCAAGTCATGCTAGCAACATGTTAGTCACTTGCTAGAAATGCTGACAACATGCTAGTTGCTTGCTAGTCATGCTATCAAACATGCTAGTAACTTGCTAGTCATGCTAGCAACATGCTAGTCATGCTAACAACATGCTAGCAACTTGCTAATCATGCAAACAACATGCTAGTAACTTGCTAATCATGCTAACAACATGCTAGTCACATGCTAATCATGCTAGTGACATGCTAGTAACTTGCTAATGACATGCTAGCAACAAGCTAGATACTTGCTAATCATGCTAACAACATGCTAGTCACTTGCTAGTCATGCTAACAACGTGCTAGTCACTTGCTAATCATGCTAGCAACATGCTAGTCACTTGCTAGTTATGCTAGCAAACATGCTAGTCACTTGCTAGTCATGCTAAAAACATGCTAGTCATGTTAACAACATGCTAGTCACATGCTAGTCATGTTAAAAACATGCTAGTCACTTCGGCTAATCATGCTAGTAACATGCTAGTCATGCTAGCAAACATGCTATTCACTTGTTAGTCATGCTAGCAACATGCTTGTCACTTGCTAGTCATGCAAACAACGTGCTAGTCACTTGCTAATCATGCTAGTAACATGCTAGTTACTTGCTAGTCATGCTAGCAAACATGCAGGTCACTTACTAGTCATGCTAAAAACATGCTAGTCATGCTAACAACATGCTAGTCACTTGCTACTCATGCTAGCAAATTGCTAGAAACATGCTAACAACATACTAACAACTTGCTAATCATGCTAACAACATGCTAGTCACTTGCTAATCATGCTAGTGACATGCTAGTAACTTGTTAATGACATGCTAGCAACTAGCTATTCATGTTAATGACATGGTAACAACATGCAAGATACTTGCAAGTTATGTTAGCAACATGCTAGTCACTTGCTAGTCATGCTAACACCATGCTAGTCACTTGCTAGTCATGCTAGTAACATGCTAGTCACTTGCTAGTCATGCTACCAAACATGCAAGTCACTTGCTAGTCATGCTAGCAACATACTAGTCACTTGTTAGTCAAGCTAACAACATGCTATTCTCTTGCTAGTCATGCAAGTAAAATGCTAGTCACTTGCTAGTCATTCTAACAATGTGCTAGTCACTTCCTAATCATGCTAAAAACATGCTAGTCATGCTAACAACATGCTAGTCACTTGCTAGTCATGCTAATAACATGCTAGTCACTTGCTAGTTATGCTAGCAACATGCTAGTCACTTGCAAGTCATGCTAACAACATGCTAGTCACTTGCTAGTCATGCTAGCAAACATGCCAGTCACTTGCTAGTCATGCTAGCAACATGCTAGTCACTTGGTAGTCATGTTAACAACATGGTAGTCACTTTGCTAGTCATGCTAACAATATGCAAACATGCTAGTCACTTCCTAATCATGCTAAAAACATGCTAGTCATGCTAACAACATGCTAGTCACTTGCTAGTCATGCTAGTAACATGCTAGTCACTTGCTAGTTATGCTAGCAACATGCTAGTCACTTGCTAGTCATGCTAACAACATGCTAGTCACTTGCTAGTCATGCTAGCAAACATGCCAGTCACTTGCTAGTCATGCTAGCAACATGCTAGTCACTTGGTAGTCATGTTAACATGGTAGTCACTTTGCTAGTCATGCTAACAATATGCTAGTCACTTGCTAGCAAACATGCTAGTCACTTGCTAATCATGCTAGTAACATGCTAGTAACTTGTTAACGACATGCTAACAACTTGCTAATCATGTTTGTTACATGTTAGTAACTTGCTAACGACATGGTAGCAACTTGCTAATCATGTTAACAACATGCTTGTCAAGCTAGCAACATGCTAGTCATTTGCTAGTCATTCTAACAACATGCTAGTCACTTGGTAGTCATGCTAGCAAAATGCTAGAAACATGCTAACAACATACTAGCAACTTGCTAATCATGCTGACAACATGCTACCAACTTTCTAATCACGCTAGCAACATGCTTGTCTCAACAAACACCAACTGTCAAACTTTCAAATGTAAACACACTGAAGCCTATTGGACTCAATTAAGCTTCACTTCTATGTACTATTTCTAATCCATTTCAACTCATTTCAGCTTCCACTCTATTTAATATTTCTAATTTAAATCATGCTAGCAACATGCTAGTAACATGCTAATCATGCTAGAAACATGCTAATAACATGTTAATAATGCTGGAAACATGCTAGCAAACATGCTAGTCACTTGCTAGTCATGCTAGCAACATGCTAGTCACTTGCTAGTCATGCTAACAACATGCTAGTCACTTGCTAGTCATGCTAGCAAACATGCTAGTCACATGCTAGTCATGCTAAAAACATGCTAGTCATGCTAACAACATGCTAGTCACTTGCTAGTCATGCTAGTAACATGCTAGTCACTTGCTAGTCATGCTAGCAACATGCTAGTCACTTGCTAATCATGCTAGTAACATGCTAGTCACTTGCTAGTCATGTTAACAACATGCTAGTCACTTGCTAGTCATGCTAGCAACATGCTAGTCACTTGCTGGTCATGCTAACAACATGCTAGTGTTGCTATGCAGTTGCTAGTCACTTGTTAATCATGCTAGTAACATGCTAGTCACTTGCTAGTCATGCTAGCAAACGTGCTAGTCACGTGCTAGTAACGCTAACAATATGTTAGTCACTTGCTAATCATGCTAACAACATGCTAGTCACTTGCTAGTCATGCTAACAAACATGCTAGTCACTTGCTAGTTATGTTAGCAACATGCTAGTCACTTGCTAGTCATGCTAAAAACATGCTAGTCACTTGCTAGTCATGCTAGTAACATGCTAGTCACTTGCTAGTCATTCTAACAACGTGGTAGTCACTTGCTAATCATGCTTGTAACATGCTAGTCACTTGCTAGTCATGCTAGTCACTTGCTAGTCATGCTAGCAAACATGCTAGTCACTTTCTAATCATACTAAAGACATGCTAGTCATGCTAACAACATGCTAGTCACTTACTAGTCATGCTAGTAACATGCTAGTCACTTGCTAGTTATGCTAGCATCATGCTAGTTACTTGCTAGTCATGCTAACAACATGCTAGTCACTTGCTAGTCATGCTAGCAAACATGCCAGTCACTTGCTAGTCATGCTAGCAACATGCTAGTCACTTGGTAGTCATGTTAACAACATGCTAGTCACTTTGCTAGTCATGCTAACAATATGCTAGTCACTTTGCTAATCATGCTAGTAACATGCTAGTCACTTGCTAGTCATGTTAGCAACGTGCTAGTCACTTGCTAGTCATGCTAGCAACATGCTAGTCACTTGCTAGTTATGCTAGCAAACATGCTAGTCACTTGCTAGTCATGCTAAATACATGCTAGTCATGCTAACAACATGCTAGTCACTTGCTAGTCATGTTAACATCATGCTAGTAACATGCTAATCATGCTAGCAAACATGCTATTCACTTGTTAGTCATGCTGGCAAAATGCTTGTCACTTGCTAGTCATGCTAACAACGTGCTAGTCACTTGCTAATCATGCTAGTAACATGCTAGTTACTTGCTAGTCATGCTAAAAACATGCTAGTCACTTGCTAGTCATGCTAAAAACATGCTAGTCATGCTAGCAACATACTCACAACTTGCTAATCATGCTAACAACATGCTAGTCACTTGCTAATCATGCTAACAACATAATAGTCACTTGCTAGTCATGCTAGCAACATGCTAGTCACTTGTTAGTCAAGCTAACAACATGCTAGTAACTTGTTAATGACATGCTAGCAACTAGCTAATCATGTTAATGACATGCTAACAACATGCAAGATACTTGCTAATCATGCTAACAACATAATAGTCACTTGCTAGTCATGCTAGCAACATGCTAGTCACTTGTTAGTCAAGCTAACAACATGCAAGTCACTTGCTAGTCATGCTAGTAAAATGCTAGTCACTTGCTAGTCATTCTAACAACGTGGTAGTCACTTGCTAATCATGCTTGTAACATGCTAGTCACTTGCTAGTCATGCTAGCAAACATGCTAGTCACTTCCTAATCATTCTAAAAACATGCTAGTCATGCTAACAACATGCTAGTCACTTGCTAGTCATGCTAGTAACATGCTAGTCACTTGCTAGTTATGCTAGCAACATGCTAGTCACTTGCTAATCATACTAGAAACATGCTAATAACGTTAATAATGCTGGAAACATGCTAGCAAACATACTAGTAACTTGCTAGTCATGCTAGCAACATGCTAGTCACTTGCTAGTCATGCTAACAACATGCTAGTCACTTGCTAGTCATGCTAGCAAACATGCTAGTCACATGCTAGTCATGCTAGCAACATGCTAGTCACTTGCTAGTCATGCTAGCAAACATGCTAGTCACATGCTAGTCATGCTAGCAACATGCTAGTCATGCTAGCAAACATGCCAGTCACTTGCTAATCATGCTAACAACGTGCTAGTCAGTTGCTACTCATGCTAACAACATGCTAGTCAGTTGCTAGTCATGGTAGCAAACATGCTAGTCACTTGCTAGTCATGCTAACAACATGCTATTCTCTTGCTAGTCATGCAAGTAAAATGCTAGTCACTTGCTAGTCATTCTAACAATGTGGTAGTCACTTGCTAATCATGCTGGTAACATGCTAGTCACTTGCTAGTCATGCTAGCAAACATGCTAGTCACTTCCTAATCATGCTAAAAACATGCTAGTCATGCTAACAACATGCTAGTAACATGCTAGTCATGCTAGTAACATGCTAATAACATGTTAATAATGCTGGAAACATGCTAGCAAACATGCTAGTCACTTGCTAGTCATGCTAGCAAACATGCTAGTCACATGTTAGTCATGCTAGCAAACATGCTAGTCACTTGCTAGTCATGCTAGCAACATGCTAGTCACTTGCTAGTCATGCTAGCAAAATGCTAGTCATGCTAGCAAACATGCCAGTCACTTGCTAGTCATGCTAGCAACATGCTAGTCATTTGCTAGTCATTCTAACAACATGCTAGTCACTTGGTAGTCATGCTAGCAACATGCTAGTCACTTGCTAGTCATGTTAACAACATGCTAGTCACTTTGCTAATCATGCTAGTAACATGCTAATCACTTGCTAGTCATGTTAGCAACGTGCTAGTCACTTGCTAGTCATGCTAGCAACATGCTAGTCACTTGCTAGTCATGCTAACAATGTGCTAGTCAATTGCTAATCATGCTAGTAACATGCTAGTCACTTGCTAGTTATGCTAGCAAACATGCTAGTCACTTGCTAGTCATGCTAAAAACATGCTAGTCATGCTAACAACATGCTAGTCACTTGCTAGTCAAGTTAACAACATGCTAGTCACTTAGGCTAATCATGCTAGTAACATGCTAGTAACTTGTTAATGACATGCTAGCAACTAGCTATTCATGTTAATGACATGCTAACAACATGCAAGATACTTGCTAATCATGCTAACAACATAATAGTCACTTGCTAGTCATGCTAGTAAATGCTAGTCACTTGCTAGTCATTCTAACAACGTGGTAGTCACTTGCTAATCATGCTTGTAACATGCTAGTCACTTGCTAGTCATGCTAGCAAACATGCTAGTCACTTCCTAATCATGCTAAAAACATGCTTGTCATGCTAACAACATGCTAGTCACTTGCTAGTCATGCTAGTAACATGCTAGTCACTTGCTAGTTATGCTAGCAACATGCTAGTCACTTGCTAGTCATGCTAACAACATGCTAGTCACTTGCTAGTCATGCTAGCAAACATGCCAGTCACTTGCTAATCATGCTGACAACATGCTACCAACTTGCTAATCACGCTAGCAACATGCTTGTCACTTGCTAGAAACCGCAAAAATCTGTTTATCTGTCTGTCTGTCCGTGACTATCTGTTTTTCTGGTAAATTGTGTGGTTTTCAAATATTTAAAACTTCAAACTTTAAAACTACTTTAAACTTCAAAATAGTTAAAACTGAAAACCTTCAAACTTTCAGCTTTGCGAACTATTTCAAACTTTCTGGCTAGGCTTTTTCAAGCCAACTTAAAGTTTGTCTACGAACTTTACTATCTAGTTCTTCTTCTTCTTCTTCTTCTTCTTCTGAGACCAAATTTTAAAACGTATCTCCTCCTAGACCTTTAAAGCTACAACCACCAAACTCGGCCCAGACCTTCAGACTGGTCTGACTCAGGTTGCTATATCTTTTCTAACTGATCCGGCTTACGGTTTTCGTAAAAATTACGATCAAAACTGCGAAAAATCCCATAGACTTACATTGATGGAATGTTCAGACGAGTCAAGACTCAACAAACACCACCTGTCAAACTTTCAAATGTAAACACACTGAAGCCTATTGGACTAAATTAAGCTTCACTTCTATGTACTATTTATAATCCATTTCAACTCATTTCAGCTTCCACTCTATTTACTATTTCTAATTTAAATCATGCTAGCAACATGCTAGTAACATGCTAATCATGCTAGAAACATGCTAATAACATGTTAATAATGCTGGAAACATGCTAGCAAACATGCTAGTCTCTTGCTAGTCATGCTAGCAACATGCTAGTCACTTGCTAGTCATGCTAACAACATGCTAGTCACTTGCTAGTCATGCTAACAACGTGCTAGTCACTTGCTAATTATGCTAGTAACATGCTAGTCACTTGCTAGTTATGCTAGCAAACATGCTAGTCACTTGCTAGTCATGCTAAAAACATGCTAGTCATGTTAACAACATGCTAGTCACATGCTAGTCATGTTAACAACATGCTAGTCACTTAGGCTAATCATGCTAGTGACATGCTAGTAACTTGCTAATGACATGCTAGCAACAAGCTAGATAGTTGCTAATCATGCTAACAACATGCTAGTCACTTGCTAGTCATGCTAACAACGTGCTAGTCACTTGCTAATCATGCTAGTAACATGCTAGTCACTTGCTAGTTATGCTAGCAAACATGCTAGTCACTTGCTAGTCATGCTAAAAACATGCTAGTCATGTTAACAACATGCTAGTCACATGCTAATCATGTTAACAACATGCTAGTCACTTAGGCTAATCATGCTAGTAACATGCTAGTCATGCTAGCAAACATGTTATTCACTTGTTAGTCATGCTAGCAACATGCTTGTCACTTGCTAGTCATGCTAACAACGTGTTAGTCACTTGCTAATCATGCTAGTAACATGCTAGTTACTTGCTAGTCATGCCAGCAAACATGCTAGTCACTTGCTAGTCATGCTAAAAACATGCTAGTCATGCTAACAACATGCTAGTCACATGCTAGTCATGCTAGCAAATTGCTAGAAACATGCTAACAACATACTAACAACTTGCTAATCATGCTAACAACATGCTAGTCACTTGCTAATCATGCTAGTGACATGCTAGTAACTTGTTAATGACATGCTAGCAACTAGCTATTCATGTTAATGACATGCTAACAACATGCAAGTTACTTGCTAATCATGCTAACAACATAATAGTCACTTGCTAGTCATGCTAGCAACATGCTAGTCACTTGCTAGTTATGCTAGCAAACATGCTAGTCACTTGCTAGTCATGCTAAATACATGCTAGTCATGCTAACAACATGCTAGTCACTTGCTAGTCATGTTAACATCATGCTAGTAACATGCTAATCATGCTAGCAAACATGCTATTCACTTGTTAGTCATGCTGGCAAAATGCTTGTCACTTGCTAGTCATGCTAACAACGTGCTAGTCACTTGCTAATCATGCTAGTAACATGCTAGTTACTTGCTAGTCATGCTAAAAACATGCTAGTCACTTGCTAGTCATGCTAAAAACATGCTAGTCATGCTAGCAACATACTCACAACTTGCTAATCATGCTAACAACATGCTAGTCACTTGCTAATCATGCTAACAACATAATAGTCACTTGCTAGTCATGCTAGCAACATGCTAGTCACTTGTTAGTCAAGCTAACAACATGCTAGTAACTTGTTAATGACATGCTAGCAACTAGCTAATCATGTTAATGACATGCTAACAACATGCAAGATACTTGCTAATCATGCTAACAACATAATAGTCACTTGCTAGTCATGCTAGCAACATGCTAGTCACTTGTTAGTCATGCTAACAACATGCTAGTCACTTGCTAGTCATGCTAGCAAACATGCTAGTCACATGCTAGTCATGCTAAAAACATGCTAGTCATGCTAACAACATGCTAGTCACTTGCTAGTCATGCTAGTAACATGCTAGTCACTTGCTAGTCATGCTAGCAACATGCTAGTCACTTGCTAATCATGCTAGTAACATGCTAGTCACTTGCTAGTCATGTTAACAACATGCTAGTCACTTGCTAGTCATGCTAGCAACATGCTAGTCACTTGCTGGTCATGCTAACAACATGCTAGTGTTGCTATGCAGTTGCTAGTCACTTGTTAATCATGCTAGTAACATGCTAGTCACTTGCTAGTCATGCTAGCAAACGTGCTAGTCACGTGCTAGTAACGCTAACAATATGTTAGTCACTTGCTAATCATGCTAACAACATGCTAGTCACTTGCTAGTCATGCTAACAAACATGCTAGTCACTTGCTAGTTATGTTAGCAACATGCTAGTCACTTGCTAGTCATGCTAAAAACATGCTAGTCACTTGCTAGTCATGCTAGTAACATGCTAGTCACTTGCTAGTCATTCTAACAACGTGGTAGTCACTTGCTAATCATGCTTGTAACATGCTAGTCACTTGCTAGTCATGCTAGTCACTTGCTAGTCATGCTAGCAAACATGCTAGTCACTTTCTAATCATACTAAAGACATGCTAGTCATGCTAACAACATGCTAGTCACTTACTAGTCATGCTAGTAACATGCTAGTCACTTGCTAGTTATGCTAGCATCATGCTAGTTACTTGCTAGTCATGCTAACAACATGCTAGTCACTTGCTAGTCATGCTAGCAAACATGCCAGTCACTTGCTAGTCATGCTAGCAACATGCTAGTCACTTGGTAGTCATGTTAACAACATGCTAGTCACTTTGCTAGTCATGCTAACAATATGCTAGTCACTTTGCTAATCATGCTAGTAACATGCTAGTCACTTGCTAGTCATGTTAGCAACGTGCTAGTCACTTGCTAGTCATGCTAGCAACATGCTAGTCACTTGCTAGTTATGCTAGCAAACATGCTAGTCACTTGCTAGTCATGCTAAATACATGCTAGTCATGCTAACAACATGCTAGTCACTTGCTAGTCATGTTAACATCATGCTAGTAACATGCTAATCATGCTAGCAAACATGCTATTCACTTGTTAGTCATGCTGGCAAAATGCTTGTCACTTGCTAGTCATGCTAACAACGTGCTAGTCACTTGCTAATCATGCTAGTAACATGCTAGTTACTTGCTAGTCATGCTAAAAACATGCTAGTCACTTGCTAGTCATGCTAAAAACATGCTAGTCATGCTAGCAACATACTCACAACTTGCTAATCATGCTAACAACATGCTAGTCACTTGCTAATCATGCTAACAACATAATAGTCACTTGCTAGTCATGCTAGCAACATGCTAGTCACTTGTTAGTCAAGCTAACAACATGCTAGTAACTTGTTAATGACATGCTAGCAACTAGCTAATCATGTTAATGACATGCTAACAACATGCAAGATACTTGCTAATCATGCTAACAACATAATAGTCACTTGCTAGTCATGCTAGCAACATGCTAGTCACTTGTTAGTCAAGCTAACAACATGCAAGTCACTTGCTAGTCATGCTAGTAAAATGCTAGTCACTTGCTAGTCATTCTAACAACGTGGTAGTCACTTGCTAATCATGCTTGTAACATGCTAGTCACTTGCTAGTCATGCTAGCAAACATGCTAGTCACTTCCTAATCATTCTAAAAACATGCTAGTCATGCTAACAACATGCTAGTCACTTGCTAGTCATGCTAGTAACATGCTAGTCACTTGCTAGTTATGCTAGCAACATGCTAGTCACTTGCTAATCATACTAGAAACATGCTAATAACGTTAATAATGCTGGAAACATGCTAGCAAACATACTAGTAACTTGCTAGTCATGCTAGCAACATGCTAGTCACTTGCTAGTCATGCTAACAACATGCTAGTCACTTGCTAGTCATGCTAGCAAACATGCTAGTCACATGCTAGTCATGCTAGCAACATGCTAGTCACTTGCTAGTCATGCTAGCAAACATGCTAGTCACATGCTAGTCATGCTAGCAACATGCTAGTCATGCTAGCAAACATGCCAGTCACTTGCTAATCATGCTAACAACGTGCTAGTCAGTTGCTACTCATGCTAACAACATGCTAGTCAGTTGCTAGTCATGGTAGCAAACATGCTAGTCACTTGCTAGTCATGCTAACAACATGCTATTCTCTTGCTAGTCATGCAAGTAAAATGCTAGTCACTTGCTAGTCATTCTAACAATGTGGTAGTCACTTGCTAATCATGCTGGTAACATGCTAGTCACTTGCTAGTCATGCTAGCAAACATGCTAGTCACTTCCTAATCATGCTAAAAACATGCTAGTCATGCTAACAACATGCTAGTAACATGCTAGTCATGCTAGTAACATGCTAATAACATGTTAATAATGCTGGAAACATGCTAGCAAACATGCTAGTCACTTGCTAGTCATGCTAGCAAACATGCTAGTCACATGTTAGTCATGCTAGCAAACATGCTAGTCACTTGCTAGTCATGCTAGCAACATGCTAGTCACTTGCTAGTCATGCTAGCAAAATGCTAGTCATGCTAGCAAACATGCCAGTCACTTGCTAGTCATGCTAGCAACATGCTAGTCATTTGCTAGTCATTCTAACAACATGCTAGTCACTTGGTAGTCATGCTAGCAACATGCTAGTCACTTGCTAGTCATGTTAACAACATGCTAGTCACTTTGCTAATCATGCTAGTAACATGCTAATCACTTGCTAGTCATGTTAGCAACGTGCTAGTCACTTGCTAGTCATGCTAGCAACATGCTAGTCACTTGCTAGTCATGCTAACAATGTGCTAGTCAATTGCTAATCATGCTAGTAACATGCTAGTCACTTGCTAGTTATGCTAGCAAACATGCTAGTCACTTGCTAGTCATGCTAAAAACATGCTAGTCATGCTAACAACATGCTAGTCACTTGCTAGTCAAGTTAACAACATGCTAGTCACTTAGGCTAATCATGCTAGTAACATGCTAGTAACTTGTTAATGACATGCTAGCAACTAGCTATTCATGTTAATGACATGCTAACAACATGCAAGATACTTGCTAATCATGCTAACAACATAATAGTCACTTGCTAGTCATGCTAGTAAATGCTAGTCACTTGCTAGTCATTCTAACAACGTGGTAGTCACTTGCTAATCATGCTTGTAACATGCTAGTCACTTGCTAGTCATGCTAGCAAACATGCTAGTCACATGCTAGTCATGCTAGCAACATGCTAGTCACTTGCTAGTCATGCTAGCAAACATGCTAGTCACATGCTAGTCATGCTAGCAACATGCTAGTCATGCTAGCAAACATGCCAGTCACTTGCTAATCATGCTAACAACGTGCTAGTCAGTTGCTACTCATGCTAACAACATGCTAGTCAGTTGCTAGTCATGGTAGCAAACATGCTAGTCACTTGCTAGTCATGCTAACAACATGCTATTCTCTTGCTAGTCATGCAAGTAAAATGCTAGTCACTTGCTAGTCATTCTAACAATGTGGTAGTCACTTGCTAATCATGCTGGTAACATGTGTGGGATTACAAATTTATAAAATGGTAAATCTAGCTTCCAATGTAATAGTACATTGTGTTTTACATTTTGAGGTAAAGATGATGACATTCTAAGAAGATCAAGTCAGGCAGCGCAGGTGTCTCAGACATTAACCTTTTGTCTTTATGCACTTCCTGACCATTGAGTAGAGTCCCAAGTTAAAGGTGAATGCTAAGCTCAAGGCACAGCTGTGCCTTTGTCTCTATGATAACGTGAAGGTATGGGCGATACTATCAGGCTGATTGGATTAGCACCTATGCATTTGAATGACACTGTTATGCTGATGAGATCAGGGCTGGGGAAATTCAGGTAACGGGCTGATTCCTGTTTGATTGTCTCCACCTCTATGTATCCCTCCCCCTTGAAAGGTATAAACTCTACTGTGTTGAGCTATAGTCAGACTTGGATGACTACAGCGACGCACACCGAGTTCTCAATAAAGAGAAACTTCTGCTTGAAAGATATCCCAACGTCTCCTGGTCTCTGCTTCGAGGAAAAAAAAAAGTTTCCTACAGTTTTGGTGCCGTGACCCGGATGGAGCTCCTCACCTGAATCCAGATTGAAACTTCAAGCTCAACAAAGATCTGACTTTGTTCCAGACTGAATCTTTCTGTACAACCAAGGGTTGGTGAGTGCCACTCTATCCAAAAGAACCTTTAAGACCAGTACAAATTTTTTATCCTCTGCACCATCAGAGAAGAGTTAACAGACAGCTGTAGGGTTTGGTTAACTAAGTTATCCTCTAAAATGTCTTTTTAGAGATGAAGGTTATTCTCTGTTCAGGCAGGGAAGATTAGCTTTACGTGCTAATATTTTGTTACCCTCTGTTTCGGCAGGGAAGAATTGGTTATCCTCTGTTCAGGCAGGGAAGATTAGCATCACGTGCTAATATTGGTTAAGCCTCTGTTCAGGCAGGGAAGATTAACATTACATGTTAATATTTGTTACCCTCTGTTTCAGCAGAGAAGAATTGGTTACCCTCTGTTTCGGCAGGGAAGATTAGCGTAAAGTGCTAGTAATTTGTGTTATCCTCTGCTTTGCCAGGGAAGGTTAACAGACTAGTTATCCTCTGCTTGCCCAGGGAAGAAAGTTCATCCTCTGTTCAGTCAGGGAAGGTTAGCAACAGTTACAGTGTGTGTTAACGTATTGGTTATCCTCTGCTTTGCCAGAGAAGGTTGAATACATTATGATGTGTCTTAACTAGCTTATCCTCTACTTTGTCAGAGAAGTTATTGGTGTATCCTCTGCTTTACCAGGGAAAGTTAACAGTTTTTATGTGTTAACAAGTGTTATCCTCTGCTGGCCAGGGAGGTGTTAGAAGTGTTCTGTTGTGTCAGAAAGACATTACAACATGTTTAGAAGGAATTCTAGGCTGATTCCAACAACTGAGAAAGGTGGACTAGCTACCCCTTCATGGACAGACAGTGAGTTTAAATCATTGTTAGGAGATCACATGGACTCTATTGTGACAGAGTCAGTTAGACTGGATTTAACAAAGAAATTTGGTATTCATCCAGAAAATGTATGGACAATTGAAGAATGCAAGAAGGTGTTAGGTGCATGTATTCGGAAGAAAAATATAAAAGGCATTATCTGCTGCCACAGAGAGTTTAGTTTAGCGATAGCACAAGAACAAGCTCAATGTATTGCTAAGTTAAAAGAACAAAACAAACAGCTGCACAGTCGAGTGTCTTGTTTCACTAAAAAGGTGGGCCATAACAAGGCCTCAACCAAAAGTGATTTAAACAACCAACAGTCAGGTGAAAGTTATTCTGACTTACAGTCTTCGTGTGGACAAGAGGACAATTGCAATATTGGAAGGATAGAGAAAGATGTAGATGTAGTTGAAGTATGTGGAGCGAGACAAGGGGCTCAGAGTAGGGTAGAAGGGGTTTAAACTGTTCCATTTGCAACCCCCATACTCCAGTTACAAGCAGTCCGTACAGCTCTTGGTCCTGAGGCCATAGAAAGACTTGCTGAGAGTTTGCCATTGGTACATGGAAATTTTTCTGAGTTTAGGAGAGAATTGTCCAGAAAGATGCGACTCTATGATATGTCTCTAGCTGAAGTCACCCAGCTAATGTCACAGATCTTGACAGAATCCGAATTCAATCATTTTGAAAGTGCTGTAAATCATTCTGAGTTTCAACAAGCTAGTAAAGATGATTTGAGAGAAGGAGTTCTGAGAGTGTTACAGAATATTGTTGGACCAAAAGTGGACTGGTCAAAGGTCACTAGTTGTGTACAGAAGAAGGATGAAACTGTAAGTGAATACACTGAAAGGTTTTGTCAGTCAGCTGCAGCATACAGTGGAATAGCTGACACTCCAGAAAAGGTATTGGATCATAAAGGACCACTAGTTCGAACATGGTTTGATGGCCTTTTATCAGAGTACAGATCTGCTTTGCCATTCTTAGATCTCACATGGTCAACTGAAAGCCTGCAAAACAATTTGGACAGGTTAGCTACTTGGGAAAGAGACTCTGATGTTAAAACCAGAGTAAAGATTGCAGCAGCATCCTTTCAGGTCAACACAGAGAACCGACAGAAACGTAAATGTCCTAAGAGGGAGGGCAGTTGTCATTACTGTGGGAAGCCTGGACACTGGATGAAAGAGTGTAGGAAAAGCAAGAAGACACTAGGAGAAATTAACAGCTTTACTCAGCTCCTTCTTAGTTTGCTTGCTACTCTGAAGCAGCCCTTCCCCACTTCACCGAACTGTTGGAGCAGCTTGCTCAGGTGTTAACTGTTAGGGCTGTGAGTGCTTAATTACCCCAGTAATCTACAACAAAGATGAAAGATTCTTTGTAAATAGAACAAAAGGAAGTGACTATCACTTCCTCCCACTAGAGGACTCTGGTTAAGTACACTCACAGCCATAAAAAATATACTACAACACTCCAGTCACTTACCCATCCTCTATGAGTTATGATGTTTGCTATGACTGATGTTTCATTGGAGGATGAAGAAGTTGCACAATAAAGTTTGCAAATAAATACAGGGACAGACTAGGACACACAGACCAGTGAGGAGCCCAGGAAAGAACCGATGTGCAACAGGCCTCGGGGGCCAATCCTGCGGTGAAGATTTCCCTAATAGGTTTTTCCCTTTTCCATAGATTATCCTCACCTCACTGGTCCATAGGTGTCAAATGACTTAAGACTAGGTCAACAAAACCACTATACGATCACAGGACTTAAAAAAGTAAAACCACTATACGATCAAGAGACGTATGAAAGGATGAAGTCTATGAATGAATACTGCTGTTCTGCTGTTTCTTTGTTTTCTTGTGTTGCAGGTATGTGTATATGCCATGATGTCATCATAACGGGCACCCTGGTGTAAAGCTTCACCTCAGACATCCATGAACAAGCTTCATTAGGACAAAGAGTCATCTGAGCGAATCTACGTGGGAAATGGACTACAGAAAGCAGATGTCACAGCTATTCAGGCACCATGGACTTCAGGACTTTCACTCTTATGCTACATGTTTTTCTGTGTCATCATGTAGTTTGTACGACATGTTACATCCCTCGTCGTATATGTATCAACAGTTATGGTTCTGAAAAGAATTATTACACCTAAGTAAATCTAGGTAAAGACACAGAATAAGTTATATGTGCCTGTAACTTTTTCAAGTTACATGACTGCAAGATGGGGCTTATGTGAACAAACATAGGCTATAGAATGGACTTATGGAGGTTTACTGTAAATTTGTATTATTTGAGAGTTATTAGAACTCTCAAAGGGGGGACTGTGGGATTACAAATTTATAAAATGGTAAATCTAGCTTCCAATGTAATAGTACATTGTGTTTTACATTTTGAGGTAAAGATGATGACATTCTAAGAAGATCAAGTCAGGCAGCGCAGGTGTCTCAGACATTAACCTTTTGTCTTTATGCACTTCCTGACCATTGAGTAGAGTCCCAAGTTAAAGGTGAATGCTAAGCTCAAGGCACAGCTGTGCCTTTGTCTCTATGATAATGTGAAGGTATGGGCGATACTATCAGGCTGATTGGATTAGCACCTATGCATTTGAATGACACTGTTATGCTGATGAGATCAGGGCTGGGGAAATTCAGGTAACGGGCTGATTCCTGTTTGATTGTCTCCACCTCTATGTATCCCTCCCCCTTGAAAGGTATAAACTCTACTGTGTTGAGCTATAGTCAGACTTGGATGACTGCAGCGACGCACAACGAGTTCTCAATAAAGAGTAACTTCTGCTTGAAAGATATCCCAACATCTCCTGGTCTCTGCTTCGAAGAGGAAAAAAAGTTTCCTACACATGCTAGTCACTTGCTAGTCATGCTAGCAAACATGCTAGTCACTTCCTAATCATGCTAAAAACATGCTAGTCATGCTAACAACATGCTAGTCACTTGCTAGTCATGCTAGTAACATGCTAGTCACTTGCTAGTTATGCTAGCAACATGCTAGTCACTTGCTAGTCATGCTAACAACATGCTAGTCACTTGCTAGTCATGCTAGCAAACATGTCAGTCACTTGCTAGTCATGCTAGCAACATGCTAGTCACTTGGTAGTCATGTTAACAACATGCTAGTCGCTTTGCTACTCATGCTAACAATATGCTAGTCACTTGCTAGCAAACATGCTAGTCACTTGCTAATCATGCTAGTAACATGCTAGTAACTTGTTAACGACATGCTAACAACTTGCTAATCATGCTTGTTACATGTTAGTAACTTGCTAACGACATGGTAGCAACTTGCTAATCATGTTAACAACATGCTTGTCAAGCTAGCAACATGCTAGTCATTTGCTAGTCATTCAAACAACATGCTAGTCACTTGGTAGTCATGCTAGCAAAATGCTAGAAACATGCTAACAACATACTAGCAACTTGCTAATCATGCTGACAACATGCTACCAACTTTCTAATCACGCTAGCAACATGCTTGTCTCAACAAACACCAACTGTCAAACTTTCAAATGTAAACACACTGAAGCCTATTGGACTCAATTAAGCTTCACTTCTATGTACTATTTCTAATCCATTTCAACTCATTTCAGCTTCCACTCTATTTAATATTTCTAATTTAAATCATGCTAGCAACATGCTAGTAACATGCTAATCATGCTAGAAACATGCTAATAACATGTTAATAATGCTGGAAACATGCTAGCAAACATGCTAGTCGCTTGCTAGTCATGCTAGCAAACATGCTAGTCACATGTTAGTCATGCTAGCAAACATGCTAGTCACTTGCTAGTCATGCTAGCAACATGCTAGTCACTTGCTAGTCATGCTAGCAAAATGCTAGTCATGCTAGCAAACATGCCAGTCACGTGCTAGTCATGCTAGCAACATGCTAGTCATTTGCTAGTCATTCTAACAACATGCTAGTCACTTGGTAGTCATGCTAGCAACATGCTAGTCACTTGCTAGTCATGTTAACAACATGCTAGTCACTTTGCTAATCATGCTAGTAACATGCTAATCACTTGCTAGTCATGTTAGCAACGTGCTAGTCACTTGCTAGTCATGCTAACAACGTGCTAGTCAATTGCTAATCATGCTAGTAACATGCTAGTCACTTGCTAGTTATGCTAGCAAACATGCTAGTCACTTGCTAGTCATGCTAAAAACATGCTAGTCATGCTAACAACATGCTAGTCACTTGCTAGTCAATTTAACAACATGCTAGTCACTTAGGCTAATCATGCTAGTAACATGCTAGTAACTTGTTAATGACATGCTAGCAACTAGCTATTCATGTTAATGACATGCTAACAACATGCAAGATACTTGCTAATCATGCTAACAACAGAATAGTCACTTGCTAGTCATGCTAGCAACATGCTAGTCACTTGTTAGTCAAGCTAACAACATGCTAGTCACTTGCTAGTCATGCTAGTAAATGCTAGTCACTTGCTAGTCATTCTAACAACGTGGTAGTCACTTGCTAATCATGCTTGTAACATGCTAGTCACTTGCTAGTCATGCTAGCAAACATGCTAGTCACTTCCTAATCATGCTAAAAACATGCTTGTCATGCTAACAACATGCTAGTCACTTTCTAGTCATGCTAGTAACATGCTAGTCACTTGCTAGTTATGCTAGCAACATGCTAGTCACTTGCTAGTCATGCTAACAACATGCTAGTCACTTGCTAGTCATGCTAGCAAACATGCCAGTCACTTGCTAATCATGCTGACAACATGCTACCAACTTGCTAATCACGCTAGCAACATGCTTGTCACTTGCTAGAAACCGCAAAAATCTGTTTATCTGTCTGTCTGTCCGTGACTATCTGTTTTTCTGGTAAATTGTGTGGTTTTCAAATATTTAAAACTTCAAACTTTAAAACTACTTTAAACTTCAAAATAGTTAAAACTGAAAACCTTCAAACTTTCAGCTTTGAAAACTATTTCAAACTTTCTGGCTAGGCTTTTTCAAGCCAACTTAAAGTTCGTCTACGAACTTTACTATCTAGTTCTTCTTCTTCTTCTTCTTCTTCTTCTGAGACCAAATTTTAAAACGTATCTCCTCCTAGACCTTTAAAGCTACAACCACCAAACTCGGCCCAGACCTTCAGACTGGTCTGACTCAGGTTGCTATATCTTTTCTAACTGATCCGGCTTACGGTTTTCGTAAAAATTACGATCAAAACTGCGAAAAATCCCATAGACTTACATTGATGGAATGTTCAGACGAGTCAAGACTCAACAAACACCACCTGTCAAACTTTCAAATGTAAACACACTGAAGCCTATTGGACTAAATTAAGCTTCACTTCTATGTACTATTTATAATCCATTTCAACTCATTTCAGCTTCCACTCTATTTAATATTTCTAATTTAAATCATGCTAGCAACATGCTAGTAACATGCTAATCATGCTAGAAACATGCTAATAACATGTTAATAATGCTGGAAACATGCTAGCAAACATGCTAGTCTCTTGCTAGTCATGCTAGCAACATGCTAGTCACTTGCTAGTCATGCTAACAATATGCTAGTCACTTGGTAGTCATGCTAGTCACATGCTAGTCACATGCTAGTCATGCTAGCAAACATGCTAGTCACTTGCTAGTCATGCTAGCAACATGCTAGTCACATGCTAGTCATGCTAGCAACATGCTAGTCATGCTAGCAAACATGCCAGTCACTTGCTAGTCATGCTAGCAACATGCTAGTCACTTGCTAATCATGCTAGTAACATGCTAGTCACTTGCTAGTCATGTTAACAACATGCTAGTCACTTGCTAATCATTATAGCAACATGCTAGTCACCTGCTAGTCATGCTAGCAAACATGCTAGTCACTTGCTAATCATGCTAGTAATATGCTAGTCACTTGCTAGTCATGCTAGCAAACATGCCAGTCACTTGCTAATCATGCTGACAACATGCTACCAACTTGCTAATCACGCTAGCAACATGCTTGTCACTTGCTAGAAACCGCAAAAATCTGTTTATCTGTCTGTCTGTCCGTGACTATCTGTTTTTCTGGTAAATTGTGTGGTTTTCAAATATTTAAAACTTCAAACTTTAAAACTACTTTAAACTTCAAAATAGTTAAAACTGAAAACCTTCAAACTTTCAGCTTTGAAAACTATTTCAAACTTTCTGGCTAGGCTTTTTCAAGCCAACTTAAAGTTTGTCTACGAACTTTACTATCTAGTTCTTCTTCTTCTTCTTCTTCTTCTTCTGAGACCAAATTTTAAAACGTATCTCCTCCTAGACCTTTAAAGCTACAACCACCAAACTCGGCCCAGACCTTCAGACTGGTCTGACTCAGGTTGCTATATCTTTTCTAACTGATCCGGCTTACGGTTTTCGTAAAAATTACGATCAAAACTGCGAAAAATCCCATAGACTTACATTGATGGAATGTTCAGACGAGTCAAGACTCAACAAACACCACCTGTCAAACTTTCAAATGTAAACACACTGAAGCCTATTGGACTAAATTAAGCTTCACTTCTATGTACTATTTATAATCCATTTCAACTCATTTCAGCTTCCACTCTATTTAATATTTCTAATTTAAATCATGCTAGCAACATGCTAGTAACATGCTAATCATGCTAGAAACATGCTAATAACATGTTAATAATGCTGGAAACATGCTAGCAAACATGCTAGTCTCTTGCTAGTCATGCTAGCAACATGCTAGTCACTTGCTAGTCATGCTAACAATATGCTAGTCACTTGGTAGTCATGCTAGTCACATGCTAGTCACATGCTAGTCATGCTAGCAAACATGCTAGTCACTTGCTAGTCATGCTAGCAACATGCTAGTCACTTGCTAGTCATGCTAACAATATGCTAGTCACTTGGTAGTCATGCTAGTCACATGCTAGTCACATGCTAGTCATGCTAGCAAACATGCTAGTCACTTGCTAGTCATGCTAGCAACATGCTAGTCACATGCTAGTCATGCTAGCAACATGCTAGTCATGCTAGCAAACATGCCAGTCACTTGCTAGTCATGCTAGCAACATGCTAGTCACTTGCTAATCATGCTAGTAACATGCTAGTCACTTGCTAGTCATGTTAACAACATGCTAGTCACTTGCTAATCATTATAGCAACATGCTAGTCACCTGCTAGTCATGCTAGCAAACATGCTAGTCACTTGCTTATCATGCTAGTAATATGCTAGTCACTTGCTAGTCATGCTAGCAAACATGATTGTCACTTGCTAGTCATGCTAGCAACATGCTAATCACTTGCTAGTTATGCTAACAACATGCTAGTCATGCTAGCAAACATGCTAGTCACTTGCTAGTCATGCTAGCAACATGCTAGTCACTTGCTAATCATGCTAGTAACATGCTAGTCACTTGCTAGTCATGTTAACAACATGCTAGTCACTTGCTAGTCATGCTAGCAACATGCTAGTCACTTGCTGGTCATGCTAACAACATGCTAGTGTTGCTATGCAGTTGCTAGTCACTTGCTAATCATGCTAGTAACATGCTAGTCACTTGCTAGTCATGCTAGCAAACGTGCTAGTCACTTGCTAGTAATGCTAGCAACATGGTAGTCACTTGCTAATCATGATAGCAACATGCTAGTCACTTGCTAGTCATGCTAGCAAACATGCTAGTCACTTGCTAGTCATACTAACAACATGTTAGTCACTTGCTAATCATGCTAACAACATGCTAGTTACTTGCTAGTCATGCTAACAAACATGCTAGTCACTTGCTAATCATGCTAGTAACATGCTAGTCACTTGCTAGTCATGCTAGCAAAATGCTAGTCACTTGCTAGTCATGCTAGCAACATGTTAGTCACTTGCTAATCATGCTAGTAACATGCTAGTCACTTGCTAGTCATGCTAGCAAACATGCTAGTCACTTGCTAGTCATACTAACAACATGTTAGTTACTTGCTAATCATGCTAACAACATGCTAGTTACTTGCTAGTCATGCTAGCAAACATGCTAGTCACTTGCTAATCATGCTAGTAACATGCTAGTCACTTGCTAGTCATGCAAGCAACATGCTAGTCACTTGTTAGTCATGCTAACAACATGCTAGTGTTGCTATGCAGTTGCTAGTCACTTGCTAATCATGCTAGTAACATGCTAGTCACTTGCTAGTCATGCTAGCAACATGCTAATCACTTGCTAGTTATGTTAACAACATGCTATTCATGTTAGCAATCACGTTAGTCACTTGCTAATCATTATAGCAACATGCTAGTCACCTGCTAGTCATGCTAGCAAACATGCTAGTCACTTGCTAATCATGCTAGTAATATGCTAGTCACTTGCTAGTCATGCTAGCAAACATGATTGTCACTTGCTAGTCATGCTAGCAACATGCTAATCACTTGCTAGTTATGCTAACAACATGCTAGTCATGCTAGCAAACATGCTAGTCACTTGCTAGTCATGCTAGCAAGATGCTAGTCACTTGCTAGTCATGCTAGCAAACATGCTAGTCACTAGGTAGTCATGCTAGCAAACATGCTTGTCACTTGCTAGTCATGCTAGCAACATGCTAATCACTTGCTAGTTATAATAACAACATGCTAGTCATGCTAGCAAACATTTTAGTCACTTGCTAGTCATGGTAATAACATGCTAGTCACTTGCTAGTCATGCTAGCAAACATGCTAGTCACTTGCTAGTTATGCTAGCAACATGCTAGTCACTTGCTAGTCATGCTAACAACATGCTAGTCATGCTAGCAAACATGCTAGTCACTTGCTAGTCATGCTAGCAACATGCTAATCACTTGCTAGTTATAATAACAACATGCTAGTCATGCTAGCAAACATTTTAGTCACTTGCTAGTCATGCTAATAACATGCTAGTCATGCTAGCAAACATGCTAGTCACTTGCTAGTCATGCTAGCAAACATGCTAGTCACTTCCTAATCATGCTAAAAACAAGCTAGTTATGCTAACAACATGCTAGTCACTTGCTAGTCATGCTAGTAACATGCTAGTCACTTGCTAGTTATGCTAGCAACATGCTAGTCACTTGCTAATCATGCTAAGAACAAGCTAGTCACTTGCTAGTCATGCTAGCAAATATGCTTGTCACTTGCTAGTCATGCTAGCAACATGTTAATCACTTGCTAATCATGCTAGCAATATGGTAGTCACTTGCTAGTAATGCTAGCAAAGATGCTTGTCACTTGCTTGTCATGCTAGCAACATGCTAGTAACTTGCTAGTCATGCTAGCAAAAATGCTAGTCACTTGCTAGTCATGCTAACAACATGCTAGTCACTTGCAAGTCATGCTAGCAACATGTTAGTCACTTGCTAGAAATGCTGACAACATGCTAGTTGCTTGCTAGTCATGCTATCAAACATGCTAGTAACTTGCTAGTCATGCTAGCAACATGCTAGTCATGCTAACAACATGCTAGCAACTTGCTAATCATGCAAACAACATGCTAGTAACTTGCTAATCATGCTAACAACATGCTAGTCACATGCTAATCATGCTAGTGACATGCTAGTAACTTGCTAATGACATGCTAGCAACAAGCTAGATACTTGCTAATCATGCTAACAACATGCTAGTCACTTGCTAGTCATGCTAACAACGTGCTAGTCACTTGCTAATCATGCTAGCAACATGCTAGTCACTTGCTAGTTATGCTAGCAAACATGCTAGTCACTTGCTAGTCATGCTAAAAACATGCTAGTCATGTTAACAACATGCTAGTCACATGCTAGTCATGTTAAAAACATGCTAGTCACTTCGGCTAATCATGCTAGTAACATGCTAGTCATGCTAGCAAACATGCTATTCACTTGTTAGTCATGCTAGCAACATGCTTGTCACTTGCTAGTCATGCAAACAACGTGCTAGTCACTTGCTAATCATGCTAGTAACATGCTAGTTACTTGCTAGTCATGCTAGCAAACATGCAGGTCACTTACTAGTCATGCTAACAATATGCTAGTCACTTGGTAGTCATGCTAGTCACATGCTAGTCACATGCTAGTCATGCTAGCAAACATGCTAGTCACTTGCTAGTCATGCTAGCAACATGCTAGTCACATGCTAGTCATGCTAGCAACATGCTAGTCATGCTAGCAAACATGCCAGTCACTTGCTAGTCATGCTAGCAACATGCTAGTCACTTGCTAATCATGCTAGTAACATGCTAGTCACTTGCTAGTCATGTTAACAACATGCTAGTCACTTGCTAATCATTATAGCAACATGCTAGTCACCTGCTAGTCATGCTAGCAAACATGCTAGTCACTTGCTTATCATGCTAGTAATATGCTAGTCACTTGCTAGTCATGCTAGCAAACATGATTGTCACTTGCTAGTCATGCTAGCAACATGCTAATCACTTGCTAGTTATGCTAACAACATGCTAGTCATGCTAGCAAACATGCTAGTCACTTGCTAGTCATGCTAGCAACATGCTAGTCACTTGCTAATCATGCTAGTAACATGCTAGTCACTTGCTAGTCATGTTAACAACATGCTAGTCACTTGCTAGTCATGCTAGCAACATGCTAGTCACTTGCTGGTCATGCTAACAACATGCTAGTGTTGCTATGCAGTTGCTAGTCACTTGCTAATCATGCTAGTAACATGCTAGTCACTTGCTAGTCATGCTAGCAAACGTGCTAGTCACTTGCTAGTAATGCTAGCAACATGGTAGTCACTTGCTAATCATGATAGCAACATGCTAGTCACTTGCTAGTCATGCTAGCAAACATGCTAGTCACTTGCTAGTCATACTAACAACATGTTAGTCACTTGCTAATCATGCTAACAACATGCTAGTTACTTGCTAGTCATGCTAACAAACATGCTAGTCACTTGCTAATCATGCTAGTAACATGCTAGTCACTTGCTAGTCATGCTAGCAAAATGCTAGTCACTTGCTAGTCATGCTAGCAACATGTTAGTCACTTGCTAATCATGCTAGTAACATGCTAGTCACTTGCTAGTCATGCTAGCAAACATGCTAGTCACTTGCTAGTCATACTAACAACATGTTAGTCACTTGCTAATCATGCTAACAACATGCTAGTTACTTGCTAGTCATGCTAGCAAACATGCTAGTCACTTGCTAATCATGCTAGTAACATGCTAGTCACTTGCTAGTCATGCAAGCAACATGCTAGTCACTTGTTAGTCATGCTAACAACATGCTAGTGTTGCTATGCAGTTGCTAGTCACTTGCTAATCATGCTAGTAACATGCTAGTCACTTGCTAGTCATGCTAGCAACATGCTAATCACTTGCTAGTTATGTTAACAACATGCTATTCATGTTAGCAATCACGTTAGTCACTTGCTAATCATTATAGCAACATGCTAGTCACCTGCTAGTCATGCTAGCAAACATGCTAGTCACTTGCTAATCATGCTAGTAATATGCTAGTCACTTGCTAGTCATGCTAGCAAACATGATTGTCACTTGCTAGTCATGCTAGCAACATGCTAATCACTTGCTAGTTATGCTAACAACATGCTAGTCATGCTAGCAAACATGCTAGTCACTTGCTAGTCATGCTAGCAAGATGCTAGTCACTTGCTAGTCATGCTAGCAAACATGCTAGTCACTAGGTAGTCATGCTAGCAAACATGCTTGTCACTTGCTAGTCATGCTAGCAACATGCTAATCACTTGCTAGTTATAATAACAACATGCTAGTCATGCTAGCAAACATTTTAGTCACTTGCTAGTCATGGTAATAACATGCTAGTCACTTGCTAGTCATGCTAGCAAACATGCTAGTCACTTGCTAGTTATGCTAGCAACATGCTAGTCACTTGCTAGTCATGCTAACAACATGCTAGTCATGCTAGCAAACATGCTAGTCACTTGCTAGTCATGCTAGCAACATGCTAATCACTTGCTAGTTATAATAACAACATGCTAGTCATGCTAGCAAACATTTTAGTCACTTGCTAGTCATGCTAATAACATGCTAGTCATGCTAGCAAACATGCTAGTCACTTGCTAGTCATGCTAGCAAACATGCTAGTCACTTCCTAATCATGCTAAAAACAAGCTAGTTATGCTAACAACATGCTAGTCACTTGCTAGTCATGCTAGTAACATGCTAGTCACTTGCTAGTTATGCTAGCAACATGCTAGTCACTTGCTAATCATGCTAAGAACAAGCTAGTCACTTGCTAGTCATGCTAGCAAATATGCTTGTCACTTGCTAGTCATGCTAGCAACATGTTAATCACTTGCTAATCATGCTAGCAATATGGTAGTCACTTGCTAGTAATGCTAGCAAACATGCTTGTCACTTGCTTGTCATGCTAGCAACATGCTAGTAACTTGCTAGTCATGCTAGCAAAAATGCTAGTCACTTGCTAGTCATGCTAACAACATGCTAGTCACTTGCAAGTCATGCTAGCAACATGTTAGTCACTTGCTAGAAATGCTGACAACATGCTAGTTGCTTGCTAGTCATGCTATCAAACATGCTAGTAACTTGCTAGTCATGCTAGCAACATGCTAGTCATGCTAACAACATGCTAGCAACTTGCTAATCATGCAAACAACATGCTAGTAACTTGCTAATCATGCTAACAACATGCTAGTCACATGCTAATCATGCTAGTGACATGCTAGTAACTTGCTAATGACATGCTAGCAACAAGCTAGATACTTGCTAATCATGCTAACAACATGCTAGTCACTTGCTAGTCATGCTAACAACGTGCTAGTCACTTGCTAATCATGCTAGCAACATGCTAGTCACTTGCTAGTTATGCTAGCAAACATGCTAGTCACTTGCTAGTCATGCTAAAAACATGCTAGTCATGTTAACAACATGCTAGTCACATGCTAGTCATGTTAAAAACATGCTAGTCACTTCGGCTAATCATGCTAGTAACATGCTAGTCATGCTAGCAAACATGCTATTCACTTGTTAGTCATGCTAGCAACATGCTTGTCACTTGCTAGTCATGCAAACAACGTGCTAGTCACTTGCTAATCATGCTAGTAACATGCTAGTTACTTGCTAGTCATGCTAGCAAACATGCAGGTCACTTACTAGTCATGCTAAAAACATGCTAGTCATGCTAACAACATGCTAGTCACTTGCTACTCATGCTAGCAAATTGCTAGAAACATGCTAACAACATACTAACAACTTGCTAATCATGCTAACAACATGCTAGTCACTTGCTAATCATGCTAGTGACATGCTAGTAACTTGTTAATGACATGCTAGCAACTAGCTATTCATGTTAATGACATGGTAACAACATGCAAGATACTTGCAAGTTATGTTAGCAACATGCTAGTCACTTGCTAGTCATGCTAACACCATGCTAGTCACTTGCTAGTCATGCTAGTAACATGCTAGTCACTTGCTAGTCATGCTACCAAACATGCAAGTCACTTGCTAGTCATGCTAGCAACATACTAGTCACTTGTTAGTCAAGCTAACAACATGCTATTCTCTTGCTAGTCATGCAAGTAAAATGCTAGTCACTTGCTAGTCATTCTAACAATGTGCTAGTCACTTCCTAATCATGCTAAAAACATGCTAGTCATGCTAACAACATGCTAGTCACTTGCTAGTCATGCTAATAACATGCTAGTCACTTGCTAGTTATGCTAGCAACATGCTAGTCACTTGCAAGTCATGCTAACAACATGCTAGTCACTTGCTAGTCATGCTAGCAAACATGCCAGTCACTTGCTAGTCATGCTAGCAACATGCTAGTCACTTGGTAGTCATGTTAACAACATGGTAGTCACTTTGCTAGTCATGCTAACAATATGCAAACATGCTAGTCACTTCCTAATCATGCTAAAAACATGCTAGTCATGCTAACAACATGCTAGTCACTTGCTAGTCATGCTAGTAACATGCTAGTCACTTGCTAGTTATGCTAGCAACATGCTAGTCACTTGCTAGTCATGCTAACAACATGCTAGTCACTTGCTAGTCATGCTAGCAAACATGCCAGTCACTTGCTAGTCATGCTAGCAACATGCTAGTCACTTGGTAGTCATGTTAACATGGTAGTCACTTTGCTAGTCATGCTAACAATATGCTAGTCACTTGCTAGCAAACATGCTAGTCACTTGCTAATCATGCTAGTAACATGCTAGTAACTTGTTAACGACATGCTAACAACTTGCTAATCATGTTTGTTACATGTTAGTAACTTGCTAACGACATGGTAGCAACTTGCTAATCATGTTAACAACATGCTTGTCAAGCTAGCAACATGCTAGTCATTTGCTAGTCATTCTAACAACATGCTAGTCACTTGGTAGTCATGCTAGCAAAATGCTAGAAACATGCTAACAACATACTAGCAACTTGCTAATCATGCTGACAACATGCTACCAACTTTCTAATCACGCTAGCAACATGCTTGTCTCAACAAACACCAACTGTCAAACTTTCAAATGTAAACACACTGAAGCCTATTGGACTCAATTAAGCTTCACTTCTATGTACTATTTCTAATCCATTTCAACTCATTTCAGCTTCCACTCTATTTAATATTTCTAATTTAAATCATGCTAGCAACATGCTAGTAACATGCTAATCATGCTAGAAACATGCTAATAACATGTTAATAATGCTGGAAACATGCTAGCAAACATGCTAGTCACTTGCTAGTCATGCTAGCAACATGCTAGTCACTTGCTAGTCATGCTAACAACATGCTAGTCACTTGCTAGTCATGCTAGCAAACATGCTAGTCACATGCTAGTCATGCTAAAAACATGCTAGTCATGCTAACAACATGCTAGTCACTTGCTAGTCATGCTAGTAACATGCTAGTCACTTGCTAGTCATGCTAGCAACATGCTAGTCACTTGCTAATCATGCTAGTAACATGCTAGTCACTTGCTAGTCATGTTAACAACATGCTAGTCACTTGCTAGTCATGCTAGCAACATGCTAGTCACTTGCTGGTCATGCTAACAACATGCTAGTGTTGCTATGCAGTTGCTAGTCACTTGTTAATCATGCTAGTAACATGCTAGTCACTTGCTAGTCATGCTAGCAAACGTGCTAGTCACGTGCTAGTAACGCTAACAATATGTTAGTCACTTGCTAATCATGCTAACAACATGCTAGTCACTTGCTAGTCATGCTAACAAACATGCTAGTCACTTGCTAGTTATGTTAGCAACATGCTAGTCACTTGCTAGTCATGCTAAAAACATGCTAGTCACTTGCTAGTCATGCTAGTAACATGCTAGTCACTTGCTAGTCATTCTAACAACGTGGTAGTCACTTGCTAATCATGCTTGTAACATGCTAGTCACTTGCTAGTCATGCTAGTCACTTGCTAGTCATGCTAGCAAACATGCTAGTCACTTTCTAATCATACTAAAGACATGCTAGTCATGCTAACAACATGCTAGTCACTTACTAGTCATGCTAGTAACATGCTAGTCACTTGCTAGTTATGCTAGCATCATGCTAGTTACTTGCTAGTCATGCTAACAACATGCTAGTCACTTGCTAGTCATGCTAGCAAACATGCCAGTCACTTGCTAGTCATGCTAGCAACATGCTAGTCACTTGGTAGTCATGTTAACAACATGCTAGTCACTTTGCTAGTCATGCTAACAATATGCTAGTCACTTTGCTAATCATGCTAGTAACATGCTAGTCACTTGCTAGTCATGTTAGCAACGTGCTAGTCACTTGCTAGTCATGCTAGCAACATGCTAGTCACTTGCTAGTTATGCTAGCAAACATGCTAGTCACTTGCTAGTCATGCTAAATACATGCTAGTCATGCTAACAACATGCTAGTCACTTGCTAGTCATGTTAACATCATGCTAGTAACATGCTAATCATGCTAGCAAACATGCTATTCACTTGTTAGTCATGCTGGCAAAATGCTTGTCACTTGCTAGTCATGCTAACAACGTGCTAGTCACTTGCTAATCATGCTAGTAACATGCTAGTTACTTGGTAGTCATGCTAAAAACATGCTAGTCACTTGCTAGTCATGCTAAAAACATGCTAGTCATGCTAGCAACATACTCACAACTTGCTAATCATGCTAACAACATGCTAGTCACTTGCTAATCATGCTAACAACATAATAGTCACTTGCTAGTCATGCTAGCAACATGCTAGTCACTTGTTAGTCAAGCTAACAACATGCTAGTAACTTGTTAATGACATGCTAGCAACTAGCTAATCATGTTAATGACATGCTAACAACATGCAAGATACTTGCTAATCATGCTAACAACATAATAGTCACTTGCTAGTCATGCTAGCAACATGCTAGTCACTTGTTAGTCAAGCTAACAACATGCAAGTCACTTGCTAGTCATGCTAGTAAAATGCTAGTCACTTGCTAGTCATTCTAACAACGTGGTAGTCACTTGCTAATCATGCTTGTAACATGCTAGTCACTTGCTAGTCATGCTAGCAAACATGCTAGTCACTTCCTAATCATTCTAAAAACATGCTAGTCATGCTAACAACATGCTAGTCACTTGCTAGTCATGCTAGTAACATGCTAGTCACTTGCTAGTTATGCTAGCAACATGCTAGTCACTTGCTAATCATACTAGAAACATGCTAATAACGTTAATAATGCTGGAAACATGCTAGCAAACATACTAGTAACTTGCTAGTCATGCTAGCAACATGCTAGTCACTTGCTAGTCATGCTAACAACATGCTAGTCACTTGCTAGTCATGCTAGCAAACATGCTAGTCACATGCTAGTCATGCTAGCAACATGCTAGTCACTTGCTAGTCATGCTAGCAAACATGCTAGTCACATGCTAGTCATGCTAGCAACATGCTAGTCATGCTAGCAAACATGCCAGTCACTTGCTAATCATGCTAACAACGTGCTAGTCAGTTGCTACTCATGCTAACAACATGCTAGTCAGTTGCTAGTCATGGTAGCAAACATGCTAGTCACTTGCTAGTCATGCTAACAACATGCTATTCTCTTGCTAGTCATGCAAGTAAAATGCTAGTCACTTGCTAGTCATTCTAACAATGTGGTAGTCACTTGCTAATCATGCTGGTAACATGCTAGTCACTTGCTAGTCATGCTAGCAAACATGCTAGTCACTTCCTAATCATGCTAAAAACATGCTAGTCATGCTAACAACATGCTAGTAACATGCTAGTCATGCTAGTAACATGCTAATAACATGTTAATAATGCTGGAAACATGCTAGCAAACATGCTAGTCACTTGCTAGTCATGCTAGCAAACATGCTAGTCACATGTTAGTCATGCTAGCAAACATGCTAGTCACTTGCTAGTCATGCTAGCAACATGCTAGTCACTTGCTAGTCATGCTAGCAAAATGCTAGTCATGCTAGCAAACATGCCAGTCACTTGCTAGTCATGCTAGCAACATGCTAGTCATTTGCTAGTCATTCTAACAACATGCTAGTCACTTGGTAGTCATGCTAGCAACATGCTAGTCACTTGCTAGTCATGTTAACAACATGCTAGTCACTTTGCTAATCATGCTAGTAACATGCTAATCACTTGCTAGTCATGTTAGCAACGTGCTAGTCACTTGCTAGTCATGCTAGCAACATGCTAGTCACTTGCTAGTCATGCTAACAATGTGCTAGTCAATTGCTAATCATGCTAGTAACATGCTAGTCACTTGCTAGTTATGCTAGCAAACATGCTAGTCACTTGCTAGTCATGCTAAAAACATGCTAGTCATGCTAACAACATGCTAGTCACTTGCTAGTCAAGTTAACAACATGCTAGTCACTTAGGCTAATCATGCTAGTAACATGCTAGTAACTTGTTAATGACATGCTAGCAACTAGCTATTCATGTTAATGACATGCTAACAACATGCAAGATACTTGCTAATCATGCTAACAACATAATAGTCACTTGCTAGTCATGCTAGTAAATGCTAGTCACTTGCTAGTCATTCTAACAACGTGGTAGTCACTTGCTAATCATGCTTGTAACATGCTAGTCACTTGCTAGTCATGCTAGCAAACATGCTAGTCACTTCCTAATCATGCTAAAAACATGCTTGTCATGCTAACAACATGCTAGTCACTTGCTAGTCATGCTAGTAACATGCTAGTCACTTGCTAGTTATGCTAGCAACATGCTAGTCACTTGCTAGTCATGCTAACAACATGCTAGTCACTTGCTAGTCATGCTAGCAAACATGCCAGTCACTTGCTAATCATGCTGACAACATGCTACCAACTTGCTAATCACGCTAGCAACATGCTTGTCACTTGCTAGAAACCGCAAAAATCTGTTTATCTGTCTGTCTGTCCGTGACTATCTGTTTTTCTGGTAAATTGTGTGGTTTTCAAATATTTAAAACTTCAAACTTTAAAACTACTTTAAACTTCAAAATAGTTAAAACTGAAAACCTTCAAACTTTCAGCTTTGCGAACTATTTCAAACTTTCTGGCTAGGCTTTTTCAAGCCAACTTAAAGTTTGTCTACGAACTTTACTATCTAGTTCTTCTTCTTCTTCTTCTTCTTCTTCTGAGACCAAATTTTAAAACGTATCTCCTCCTAGACCTTTAAAGCTACAACCACCAAACTCGGCCCAGACCTTCAGACTGGTCTGACTCAGGTTGCTATATCTTTTCTAACTGATCCGGCTTACGGTTTTCGTAAAAATTACGATCAAAACTGCGAAAAATCCCATAGACTTACATTGATGGAATGTTCAGACGAGTCAAGACTCAACAAACACCACCTGTCAAACTTTCAAATGTAAACACACTGAAGCCTATTGGACTAAATTAAGCTTCACTTCTATGTACTATTTATAATCCATTTCAACTCATTTCAGCTTCCACTCTATTTACTATTTCTAATTTAAATCATGCTAGCAACATGCTAGTAACATGCTAATCATGCTAGAAACATGCTAATAACATGTTAATAATGCTGGAAACATGCTAGCAAACATGCTAGTCTCTTGCTAGTCATGCTAGCAACATGCTAGTCACTTGCTAGTCATGCTAACAACATGCTAGTCACTTGCTAGTCATGCTAACAACGTGCTAGTCACTTGCTAATTATGCTAGTAACATGCTAGTCACTTGCTAGTTATGCTAGCAAACATGCTAGTCACTTGCTAGTCATGCTAAAAACATGCTAGTCATGTTAACAACATGCTAGTCACATGCTAGTCATGTTAACAACATGCTAGTCACTTAGGCTAATCATGCTAGTGACATGCTAGTAACTTGCTAATGACATGCTAGCAACAAGCTAGATAGTTGCTAATCATGCTAACAACATGCTAGTCACTTGCTAGTCATGCTAACAACGTGCTAGTCACTTGCTAATCATGCTAGTAACATGCTAGTCACTTGCTAGTTATGCTAGCAAACATGCTAGTCACTTGCTAGTCATGCTAAAAACATGCTAGTCATGTTAACAACATGCTAGTCACATGCTAATCATGTTAACAACATGCTAGTCACTTAGGCTAATCATGCTAGTAACATGCTAGTCATGCTAGCAAACATGTTATTCACTTGTTAGTCATGCTAGCAACATGCTTGTCACTTGCTAGTCATGCTAACAACGTGTTAGTCACTTGCTAATCATGCTAGTAACATGCTAGTTACTTGCTAGTCATGCCAGCAAACATGCTAGTCACTTGCTAGTCATGCTAAAAACATGCTAGTCATGCTAACAACATGCTAGTCACATGCTAGTCATGCTAGCAAATTGCTAGAAACATGCTAACAACATACTAACAACTTGCTAATCATGCTAACAACATGCTAGTCACTTGCTAATCATGCTAGTGACATGCTAGTAACTTGTTAATGACATGCTAGCAACTAGCTATTCATGTTAATGACATGCTAACAACATGCAAGTTACTTGCTAATCATGCTAACAACATAATAGTCACTTGCTAGTCATGCTAGCAACATGCTAGTCACTTGCTAGTTATGCTAGCAAACATGCTAGTCACTTGCTAGTCATGCTAAATACATGCTAGTCATGCTAACAACATGCTAGTCACTTGCTAGTCATGTTAACATCATGCTAGTAACATGCTAATCATGCTAGCAAACATGCTATTCACTTGTTAGTCATGCTGGCAAAATGCTTGTCACTTGCTAGTCATGCTAACAACGTGCTAGTCACTTGCTAATCATGCTAGTAACATGCTAGTTACTTGCTAGTCATGCTAAAAACATGCTAGTCACTTGCTAGTCATGCTAAAAACATGCTAGTCATGCTAGCAACATACTCACAACTTGCTAATCATGCTAACAACATGCTAGTCACTTGCTAATCATGCTAACAACATAATAGTCACTTGCTAGTCATGCTAGCAACATGCTAGTCACTTGTTAGTCAAGCTAACAACATGCTAGTAACTTGTTAATGACATGCTAGCAACTAGCTAATCATGTTAATGACATGCTAACAACATGCAAGATACTTGCTAATCATGCTAACAACATAATAGTCACTTGCTAGTCATGCTAGCAACATGCTAGTCACTTGTTAGTCATGCTAACAACATGCTAGTCACTTGCTAGTCATGCTAGCAAACATGCTAGTCACATGCTAGTCATGCTAAAAACATGCTAGTCATGCTAACAACATGCTAGTCACTTGCTAGTCATGCTAGTAACATGCTAGTCACTTGCTAGTCATGCTAGCAACATGCTAGTCACTTGCTAATCATGCTAGTAACATGCTAGTCACTTGCTAGTTATGTTAACAACATGCTATTCATGTTAGCAATCACGTTAGTCACTTGCTAATCATTATAGCAACATGCTAGTCACCTGCTAGTCATGCTAGCAAACATGCTAGTCACTTGCTAATCATGCTAGTAATATGCTAGTCACTTGCTAGTCATGCTAGCAAACATGATTGTCACTTGCTAGTCATGCTAGCAACATGCTAATCACTTGCTAGTTATGCTAACAACATGCTAGTCATGCTAGCAAACATGCTAGTCACTTGCTAGTCATGCTAGCAAGATGCTAGTCACTTGCTAGTCATGCTAGCAAACATGCTAGTCACTAGGTAGTCATGCTAGCAAACATGCTTGTCACTTGCTAGTCATGCTAGCAACATGCTAATCACTTGCTAGTTATAATAACAACATGCTAGTCATGCTAGCAAACATTTTAGTCACTTGCTAGTCATGGTAATAACATGCTAGTCACTTGCTAGTCATGCTAGCAAACATGCTAGTCACTTGCTAGTTATGCTAGCAACATGCTAGTCACTTGCTAGTCATGCTAACAACATGCTAGTCATGCTAGCAAACATGCTAGTCACTTGCTAGTCATGCTAGCAACATGCTAATCACTTGCTAGTTATAATAACAACATGCTAGTCATGCTAGCAAACATTTTAGTCACTTGCTAGTCATGCTAATAACATGCTAGTCATGCTAGCAAACATGCTAGTCACTTGCTAGTCATGCTAGCAAACATGCTAGTCACTTCCTAATCATGCTAAAAACAAGCTAGTTATGCTAACAACATGCTAGTCACTTGCTAGTCATGCTAGTAACATGCTAGTCACTTGCTAGTTATGCTAGCAACATGCTAGTCACTTGCTAATCATGCTAAGAACAAGCTAGTCACTTGCTAGTCATGCTAGCAAATATGCTTGTCACTTGCTAGTCATGCTAGCAACATGTTAATCACTTGCTAATCATGCTAGCAATATGGTAGTCACTTGCTAGTAATGCTAGCAAACATGCTTGTCACTTGCTTGTCATGCTAGCAACATGCTAGTAACTTGCTAGTCATGCTAGCAAAAATGCTAGTCACTTGCTAGTCATGCTAACAACATGCTAGTCACTTGCAAGTCATGCTAGCAACATGTTAGTCACTTGCTAGAAATGCTGACAACATGCTAGTTGCTTGCTAGTCATGCTATCAAACATGCTAGTAACTTGCTAGTCATGCTAGCAACATGCTAGTCATGCTAACAACATGCTAGCAACTTGCTAATCATGCAAACAACATGCTAGTAACTTGCTAATCATGCTAACAACATGCTAGTCACATGCTAATCATGCTAGTGACATGCTAGTAACTTGCTAATGACATGCTAGCAACAAGCTAGATACTTGCTAATCATGCTAACAACATGCTAGTCACTTGCTAGTCATGCTAACAACGTGCTAGTCACTTGCTAATCATGCTAGCAACATGCTAGTCACTTGCTAGTTATGCTAGCAAACATGCTAGTCACTTGCTAGTCATGCTAAAAACATGCTAGTCATGTTAACAACATGCTAGTCACATGCTAGTCATGTTAAAAACATGCTAGTCACTTCGGCTAATCATGCTAGTAACATGCTAGTCATGCTAGCAAACATGCTATTCACTTGTTAGTCATGCTAGCAACATGCTTGTCACTTGCTAGTCATGCAAACAACGTGCTAGTCACTTGCTAATCATGCTAGTAACATGCTAGTTACTTGCTAGTCATGCTAGCAAACATGCAGGTCACTTACTAGTCATGCTAAAAACATGCTAGTCATGCTAACAACATGCTAGTCACTTGCTACTCATGCTAGCAAATTGCTAGAAACATGCTAACAACATACTAACAACTTGCTAATCATGCTAACAACATGCTAGTCACTTGCTAATCATGCTAGTGACATGCTAGTAACTTGTTAATGACATGCTAGCAACTAGCTATTCATGTTAATGACATGGTAACAACATGCAAGATACTTGCAAGTTATGTTAGCAACATGCTAGTCACTTGCTAGTCATGCTAACACCATGCTAGTCACTTGCTAGTCATGCTAGTAACATGCTAGTCACTTGCTAGTCATGCTACCAAACATGCAAGTCACTTGCTAGTCATGCTAGCAACATACTAGTCACTTGTTAGTCAAGCTAACAACATGCTATTCTCTTGCTAGTCATGCAAGTAAAATGCTAGTCACTTGCTAGTCATTCTAACAATGTGCTAGTCACTTCCTAATCATGCTAAAAACATGCTAGTCATGCTAACAACATGCTAGTCACTTGCTAGTCATGCTAATAACATGCTAGTCACTTGCTAGTTATGCTAGCAACATGCTAGTCACTTGCAAGTCATGCTAACAACATGCTAGTCACTTGCTAGTCATGCTAGCAAACATGCCAGTCACTTGCTAGTCATGCTAGCAACATGCTAGTCACTTGGTAGTCATGTTAACAACATGGTAGTCACTTTGCTAGTCATGCTAACAATATGCAAACATGCTAGTCACTTCCTAATCATGCTAAAAACATGCTAGTCATGCTAACAACATGCTAGTCACTTGCTAGTCATGCTAGTAACATGCTAGTCACTTGCTAGTTATGCTAGCAACATGCTAGTCACTTGCTAGTCATGCTAACAACATGCTAGTCACTTGCTAGTCATGCTAGCAAACATGCCAGTCACTTGCTAGTCATGCTAGCAACATGCTAGTCACTTGGTAGTCATGTTAACATGGTAGTCACTTTGCTAGTCATGCTAACAATATGCTAGTCACTTGCTAGCAAACATGCTAGTCACTTGCTAATCATGCTAGTAACATGCTAGTAACTTGTTAACGACATGCTAACAACTTGCTAATCATGTTTGTTACATGTTAGTAACTTGCTAACGACATGGTAGCAACTTGCTAATCATGTTAACAACATGCTTGTCAAGCTAGCAACATGCTAGTCATTTGCTAGTCATTCTAACAACATGCTAGTCACTTGGTAGTCATGCTAGCAAAATGCTAGAAACATGCTAACAACATACTAGCAACTTGCTAATCATGCTGACAACATGCTACCAACTTTCTAATCACGCTAGCAACATGCTTGTCTCAACAAACACCAACTGTCAAACTTTCAAATGTAAACACACTGAAGCCTATTGGACTCAATTAAGCTTCACTTCTATGTACTATTTCTAATCCATTTCAACTCATTTCAGCTTCCACTCTATTTAATATTTCTAATTTAAATCATGCTAGCAACATGCTAGTAACATGCTAATCATGCTAGAAACATGCTAATAACATGTTAATAATGCTGGAAACATGCTAGCAAACATGCTAGTCACTTGCTAGTCATGCTAGCAACATGCTAGTCACTTGCTAGTCATGCTAACAACATGCTAGTCACTTGCTAGTCATGCTAGCAAACATGCTAGTCACATGCTAGTCATGCTAAAAACATGCTAGTCATGCTAACAACATGCTAGTCACTTGCTAGTCATGCTAGTAACATGCTAGTCACTTGCTAGTCATGCTAGCAACATGCTAGTCACTTGCTAATCATGCTAGTAACATGCTAGTCACTTGCTAGTCATGTTAACAACATGCTAGTCACTTGCTAGTCATGCTAGCAACATGCTAGTCACTTGCTGGTCATGCTAACAACATGCTAGTGTTGCTATGCAGTTGCTAGTCACTTGTTAATCATGCTAGTAACATGCTAGTCACTTGCTAGTCATGCTAGCAAACGTGCTAGTCACGTGCTAGTAACGCTAACAATATGTTAGTCACTTGCTAATCATGCTAACAACATGCTAGTCACTTGCTAGTCATGCTAACAAACATGCTAGTCACTTGCTAGTTATGTTAGCAACATGCTAGTCACTTGCTAGTCATGCTAAAAACATGCTAGTCACTTGCTAGTCATGCTAGTAACATGCTAGTCACTTGCTAGTCATTCTAACAACGTGGTAGTCACTTGCTAATCATGCTTGTAACATGCTAGTCACTTGCTAGTCATGCTAGTCACTTGCTAGTCATGCTAGCAAACATGCTAGTCACTTTCTAATCATACTAAAGACATGCTAGTCATGCTAACAACATGCTAGTCACTTACTAGTCATGCTAGTAACATGCTAGTCACTTGCTAGTTATGCTAGCATCATGCTAGTTACTTGCTAGTCATGCTAACAACATGCTAGTCACTTGCTAGTCATGCTAGCAAACATGCCAGTCACTTGCTAGTCATGCTAGCAACATGCTAGTCACTTGGTAGTCATGTTAACAACATGCTAGTCACTTTGCTAGTCATGCTAACAATATGCTAGTCACTTTGCTAATCATGCTAGTAACATGCTAGTCACTTGCTAGTCATGTTAGCAACGTGCTAGTCACTTGCTAGTCATGCTAGCAACATGCTAGTCACTTGCTAGTTATGCTAGCAAACATGCTAGTCACTTGCTAGTCATGCTAAATACATGCTAGTCATGCTAACAACATGCTAGTCACTTGCTAGTCATGTTAACATCATGCTAGTAACATGCTAATCATGCTAGCAAACATGCTATTCACTTGTTAGTCATGCTGGCAAAATGCTTGTCACTTGCTAGTCATGCTAACAACGTGCTAGTCACTTGCTAATCATGCTAGTAACATGCTAGTTACTTGGTAGTCATGCTAAAAACATGCTAGTCACTTGCTAGTCATGCTAAAAACATGCTAGTCATGCTAGCAACATACTCACAACTTGCTAATCATGCTAACAACATGCTAGTCACTTGCTAATCATGCTAACAACATAATAGTCACTTGCTAGTCATGCTAGCAACATGCTAGTCACTTGTTAGTCAAGCTAACAACATGCTAGTAACTTGTTAATGACATGCTAGCAACTAGCTAATCATGTTAATGACATGCTAACAACATGCAAGATACTTGCTAATCATGCTAACAACATAATAGTCACTTGCTAGTCATGCTAGCAACATGCTAGTCACTTGTTAGTCAAGCTAACAACATGCAAGTCACTTGCTAGTCATGCTAGTAAAATGCTAGTCACTTGCTAGTCATTCTAACAACGTGGTAGTCACTTGCTAATCATGCTTGTAACATGCTAGTCACTTGCTAGTCATGCTAGCAAACATGCTAGTCACTTCCTAATCATTCTAAAAACATGCTAGTCATGCTAACAACATGCTAGTCACTTGCTAGTCATGCTAGTAACATGCTAGTCACTTGCTAGTTATGCTAGCAACATGCTAGTCACTTGCTAATCATACTAGAAACATGCTAATAACGTTAATAATGCTGGAAACATGCTAGCAAACATACTAGTAACTTGCTAGTCATGCTAGCAACATGCTAGTCACTTGCTAGTCATGCTAACAACATGCTAGTCACTTGCTAGTCATGCTAGCAAACATGCTAGTCACATGCTAGTCATGCTAGCAACATGCTAGTCACTTGCTAGTCATGCTAGCAAACATGCTAGTCACATGCTAGTCATGCTAGCAACATGCTAGTCATGCTAGCAAACATGCCAGTCACTTGCTAATCATGCTAACAACGTGCTAGTCAGTTGCTACTCATGCTAACAACATGCTAGTCAGTTGCTAGTCATGGTAGCAAACATGCTAGTCACTTGCTAGTCATGCTAACAACATGCTATTCTCTTGCTAGTCATGCAAGTAAAATGCTAGTCACTTGCTAGTCATTCTAACAATGTGGTAGTCACTTGCTAATCATGCTGGTAACATGCTAGTCACTTGCTAGTCATGCTAGCAAACATGCTAGTCACTTCCTAATCATGCTAAAAACATGCTAGTCATGCTAACAACATGCTAGTAACATGCTAGTCATGCTAGTAACATGCTAATAACATGTTAATAATGCTGGAAACATGCTAGCAAACATGCTAGTCACTTGCTAGTCATGCTAGCAAACATGCTAGTCACATGTTAGTCATGCTAGCAAACATGCTAGTCACTTGCTAGTCATGCTAGCAACATGCTAGTCACTTGCTAGTCATGCTAGCAAAATGCTAGTCATGCTAGCAAACATGCCAGTCACTTGCTAGTCATGCTAGCAACATGCTAGTCATTTGCTAGTCATTCTAACAACATGCTAGTCACTTGGTAGTCATGCTAGCAACATGCTAGTCACTTGCTAGTCATGTTAACAACATGCTAGTCACTTTGCTAATCATGCTAGTAACATGCTAATCACTTGCTAGTCATGTTAGCAACGTGCTAGTCACTTGCTAGTCATGCTAGCAACATGCTAGTCACTTGCTAGTCATGCTAACAATGTGCTAGTCAATTGCTAATCATGCTAGTAACATGCTAGTCACTTGCTAGTTATGCTAGCAAACATGCTAGTCACTTGCTAGTCATGCTAAAAACATGCTAGTCATGCTAACAACATGCTAGTCACTTGCTAGTCAAGTTAACAACATGCTAGTCACTTAGGCTAATCATGCTAGTAACATGCTAGTAACTTGTTAATGACATGCTAGCAACTAGCTATTCATGTTAATGACATGCTAACAACATGCAAGATACTTGCTAATCATGCTAACAACATAATAGTCACTTGCTAGTCATGCTAGTAAATGCTAGTCACTTGCTAGTCATTCTAACAACGTGGTAGTCACTTGCTAATCATGCTTGTAACATGCTAGTCACTTGCTAGTCATGCTAGCAAACATGCTAGTCACTTCCTAATCATGCTAAAAACATGCTTGTCATGCTAACAACATGCTAGTCACTTGCTAGTCATGCTAGTAACATGCTAGTCACTTGCTAGTTATGCTAGCAACATGCTAGTCACTTGCTAGTCATGCTAACAACATGCTAGTCACTTGCTAGTCATGCTAGCAAACATGCCAGTCACTTGCTAATCATGCTGACAACATGCTACCAACTTGCTAATCACGCTAGCAACATGCTTGTCACTTGCTAGAAACCGCAAAAATCTGTTTATCTGTCTGTCTGTCCGTGACTATCTGTTTTTCTGGTAAATTGTGTGGTTTTCAAATATTTAAAACTTCAAACTTTAAAACTACTTTAAACTTCAAAATAGTTAAAACTGAAAACCTTCAAACTTTCAGCTTTGCGAACTATTTCAAACTTTCTGGCTAGGCTTTTTCAAGCCAACTTAAAGTTTGTCTACGAACTTTACTATCTAGTTCTTCTTCTTCTTCTTCTTCTTCTTCTGAGACCAAATTTTAAAACGTATCTCCTCCTAGACCTTTAAAGCTACAACCACCAAACTCGGCCCAGACCTTCAGACTGGTCTGACTCAGGTTGCTATATCTTTTCTAACTGATCCGGCTTACGGTTTTCGTAAAAATTACGATCAAAACTGCGAAAAATCCCATAGACTTACATTGATGGAATGTTCAGACGAGTCAAGACTCAACAAACACCACCTGTCAAACTTTCAAATGTAAACACACTGAAGCCTATTGGACTAAATTAAGCTTCACTTCTATGTACTATTTATAATCCATTTCAACTCATTTCAGCTTCCACTCTATTTACTATTTCTAATTTAAATCATGCTAGCAACATGCTAGTAACATGCTAATCATGCTAGAAACATGCTAATAACATGTTAATAATGCTGGAAACATGCTAGCAAACATGCTAGTCTCTTGCTAGTCATGCTAGCAACATGCTAGTCACTTGCTAGTCATGCTAACAACATGCTAGTCACTTGCTAGTCATGCTAACAACGTGCTAGTCACTTGCTAATTATGCTAGTAACATGCTAGTCACTTGCTAGTTATGCTAGCAAACATGCTAGTCACTTGCTAGTCATGCTAAAAACATGCTAGTCATGTTAACAACATGCTAGTCACATGCTAGTCATGTTAACAACATGCTAGTCACTTAGGCTAATCATGCTAGTGACATGCTAGTAACTTGCTAATGACATGCTAGCAACAAGCTAGATAGTTGCTAATCATGCTAACAACATGCTAGTCACTTGCTAGTCATGCTAACAACGTGCTAGTCACTTGCTAATCATGCTAGTAACATGCTAGTCACTTGCTAGTTATGCTAGCAAACATGCTAGTCACTTGCTAGTCATGCTAAAAACATGCTAGTCATGTTAACAACATGCTAGTCACATGCTAATCATGTTAACAACATGCTAGTCACTTAGGCTAATCATGCTAGTAACATGCTAGTCATGCTAGCAAACATGTTATTCACTTGTTAGTCATGCTAGCAACATGCTTGTCACTTGCTAGTCATGCTAACAACGTGTTAGTCACTTGCTAATCATGCTAGTAACATGCTAGTTACTTGCTAGTCATGCCAGCAAACATGCTAGTCACTTGCTAGTCATGCTAAAAACATGCTAGTCATGCTAACAACATGCTAGTCACATGCTAGTCATGCTAGCAAATTGCTAGAAACATGCTAACAACATACTAACAACTTGCTAATCATGCTAACAACATGCTAGTCACTTGCTAATCATGCTAGTGACATGCTAGTAACTTGTTAATGACATGCTAGCAACTAGCTATTCATGTTAATGACATGCTAACAACATGCAAGTTACTTGCTAATCATGCTAACAACATAATAGTCACTTGCTAGTCATGCTAGCAACATGCTAGTCACTTGCTAGTTATGCTAGCAAACATGCTAGTCACTTGCTAGTCATGCTAAATACATGCTAGTCATGCTAACAACATGCTAGTCACTTGCTAGTCATGTTAACATCATGCTAGTAACATGCTAATCATGCTAGCAAACATGCTATTCACTTGTTAGTCATGCTGGCAAAATGCTTGTCACTTGCTAGTCATGCTAACAACGTGCTAGTCACTTGCTAATCATGCTAGTAACATGCTAGTTACTTGCTAGTCATGCTAAAAACATGCTAGTCACTTGCTAGTCATGCTAAAAACATGCTAGTCATGCTAGCAACATACTCACAACTTGCTAATCATGCTAACAACATGCTAGTCACTTGCTAATCATGCTAACAACATAATAGTCACTTGCTAGTCATGCTAGCAACATGCTAGTCACTTGTTAGTCAAGCTAACAACATGCTAGTAACTTGTTAATGACATGCTAGCAACTAGCTAATCATGTTAATGACATGCTAACAACATGCAAGATACTTGCTAATCATGCTAACAACATAATAGTCACTTGCTAGTCATGCTAGCAACATGCTAGTCACTTGTTAGTCATGCTAACAACATGCTAGTCACTTGCTAGTCATGCTAGCAAACATGCTAGTCACATGCTAGTCATGCTAAAAACATGCTAGTCATGCTAACAACATGCTAGTCACTTGCTAGTCATGCTAGTAACATGCTAGTCACTTGCTAGTCATGCTAGCAACATGCTAGTCACTTGCTAATCATGCTAGTAACATGCTAGTCACTTGCTAGTCATGTTAACAACATGCTAGTCACTTGCTAGTCATGCTAGCAACATGCTAGTCACTTGCTGGTCATGCTAACAACATGCTAGTGTTGCTATGCAGTTGCTAGTCACTTGTTAATCATGCTAGTAACATGCTAGTCACTTGCTAGTCATGCTAGCAAACGTGCTAGTCACGTGCTAGTAACGCTAACAATATGTTAGTCACTTGCTAATCATGCTAACAACATGCTAGTCACTTGCTAGTCATGCTAACAAACATGCTAGTCACTTGCTAGTTATGTTAGCAACATGCTAGTCACTTGCTAGTCATGCTAAAAACATGCTAGTCACTTGCTAGTCATGCTAGTAACATGCTAGTCACTTGCTAGTCATTCTAACAACGTGGTAGTCACTTGCTAATCATGCTTGTAACATGCTAGTCACTTGCTAGTCATGCTAGTCACTTGCTAGTCATGCTAGCAAACATGCTAGTCACTTTCTAATCATACTAAAGACATGCTAGTCATGCTAACAACATGCTAGTCACTTACTAGTCATGCTAGTAACATGCTAGTCACTTGCTAGTTATGCTAGCATCATGCTAGTTACTTGCTAGTCATGCTAACAACATGCTAGTCACTTGCTAGTCATGCTAGCAAACATGCCAGTCACTTGCTAGTCATGCTAGCAACATGCTAGTCACTTGGTAGTCATGTTAACAACATGCTAGTCACTTTGCTAGTCATGCTAACAATATGCTAGTCACTTTGCTAATCATGCTAGTAACATGCTAGTCACTTGCTAGTCATGTTAGCAACGTGCTAGTCACTTGCTAGTCATGCTAGCAACATGCTAGTCACTTGCTAGTTATGCTAGCAAACATGCTAGTCACTTGCTAGTCATGCTAAATACATGCTAGTCATGCTAACAACATGCTAGTCACTTGCTAGTCATGTTAACATCATGCTAGTAACATGCTAATCATGCTAGCAAACATGCTATTCACTTGTTAGTCATGCTGGCAAAATGCTTGTCACTTGCTAGTCATGCTAACAACGTGCTAGTCACTTGCTAATCATGCTAGTAACATGCTAGTTACTTGCTAGTCATGCTAAAAACATGCTAGTCACTTGCTAGTCATGCTAAAAACATGCTAGTCATGCTAGCAACATACTCACAACTTGCTAATCATGCTAACAACATGCTAGTCACTTGCTAATCATGCTAACAACATAATAGTCACTTGCTAGTCATGCTAGCAACATGCTAGTCACTTGTTAGTCAAGCTAACAACATGCTAGTAACTTGTTAATGACATGCTAGCAACTAGCTAATCATGTTAATGACATGCTAACAACATGCAAGATACTTGCTAATCATGCTAACAACATAATAGTCACTTGCTAGTCATGCTAGCAACATGCTAGTCACTTGTTAGTCAAGCTAACAACATGCAAGTCACTTGCTAGTCATGCTAGTAAAATGCTAGTCACTTGCTAGTCATTCTAACAACGTGGTAGTCACTTGCTAATCATGCTTGTAACATGCTAGTCACTTGCTAGTCATGCTAGCAAACATGCTAGTCACTTCCTAATCATTCTAAAAACATGCTAGTCATGCTAACAACATGCTAGTCACTTGCTAGTCATGCTAGTAACATGCTAGTCACTTGCTAGTTATGCTAGCAACATGCTAGTCACTTGCTAATCATACTAGAAACATGCTAATAACGTTAATAATGCTGGAAACATGCTAGCAAACATACTAGTAACTTGCTAGTCATGCTAGCAACATGCTAGTCACTTGCTAGTCATGCTAACAACATGCTAGTCACTTGCTAGTCATGCTAGCAAACATGCTAGTCACATGCTAGTCATGCTAGCAACATGCTAGTCACTTGCTAGTCATGCTAGCAAACATGCTAGTCACATGCTAGTCATGCTAGCAACATGCTAGTCATGCTAGCAAACATGCCAGTCACTTGCTAATCATGCTAACAACGTGCTAGTCAGTTGCTACTCATGCTAACAACATGCTAGTCAGTTGCTAGTCATGGTAGCAAACATGCTAGTCACTTGCTAGTCATGCTAACAACATGCTATTCTCTTGCTAGTCATGCAAGTAAAATGCTAGTCACTTGCTAGTCATTCTAACAATGTGGTAGTCACTTGCTAATCATGCTGGTAACATGCTAGTCACTTGCTAGTCATGCTAGCAAACATGCTAGTCACTTCCTAATCATGCTAAAAACATGCTAGTCATGCTAACAACATGCTAGTAACATGCTAGTCATGCTAGTAACATGCTAATAACATGTTAATAATGCTGGAAACATGCTAGCAAACATGCTAGTCACTTGCTAGTCATGCTAGCAAACATGCTAGTCACATGTTAGTCATGCTAGCAAACATGCTAGTCACTTGCTAGTCATGCTAGCAACATGCTAGTCACTTGCTAGTCATGCTAGCAAAATGCTAGTCATGCTAGCAAACATGCCAGTCACTTGCTAGTCATGCTAGCAACATGCTAGTCATTTGCTAGTCATTCTAACAACATGCTAGTCACTTGGTAGTCATGCTAGCAACATGCTAGTCACTTGCTAGTCATGTTAACAACATGCTAGTCACTTTGCTAATCATGCTAGTAACATGCTAATCACTTGCTAGTCATGTTAGCAACGTGCTAGTCACTTGCTAGTCATGCTAGCAACATGCTAGTCACTTGCTAGTCATGCTAACAATGTGCTAGTCAATTGCTAATCATGCTAGTAACATGCTAGTCACTTGCTAGTTATGCTAGCAAACATGCTAGTCACTTGCTAGTCATGCTAAAAACATGCTAGTCATGCTAACAACATGCTAGTCACTTGCTAGTCAAGTTAACAACATGCTAGTCACTTAGGCTAATCATGCTAGTAACATGCTAGTAACTTGTTAATGACATGCTAGCAACTAGCTATTCATGTTAATGACATGCTAACAACATGCAAGATACTTGCTAATCATGCTAACAACATAATAGTCACTTGCTAGTCATGCTAGTAAATGCTAGTCACTTGCTAGTCATTCTAACAACGTGGTAGTCACTTGCTAATCATGCTTGTAACATGCTAGTCACTTGCTAGTCATGCTAGCAAACATGCTAGTCACTTCCTAATCATGCTAAAAACATGCTTGTCATGCTAACAACATGCTAGTCACTTGCTAGTCATGCTAGTAACATGCTAGTCACTTGCTAGTTATGCTAGCAACATGCTAGTCACTTGCTAGTCATGCTAACAACATGCTAGTCACTTGCTAGTCATGCTAGCAAACATGCCAGTCACTTGCTAATCATGCTGACAACATGCTACCAACTTGCTAATCACGCTAGCAACATGCTTGTCACTTGCTAGAAACCGCAAAAATCTGTTTATCTGTCTGTCTGTCCGTGACTATCTGTTTTTCTGGTAAATTGTGTGGTTTTCAAATATTTAAAACTTCAAACTTTAAAACTACTTTAAACTTCAAAATAGTTAAAACTGAAAACCTTCAAACTTTCAGCTTTGCGAACTATTTCAAACTTTCTGGCTAGGCTTTTTCAAGCCAACTTAAAGTTTGTCTACGAACTTTACTATCTAGTTCTTCTTCTTCTTCTTCTTCTTCTTCTGAGACCAAATTTTAAAACGTATCTCCTCCTAGACCTTTAAAGCTACAACCACCAAACTCGGCCCAGACCTTCAGACTGGTCTGACTCAGGTTGCTATATCTTTTCTAACTGATCCGGCTTACGGTTTTCGTAAAAATTACGATCAAAACTGCGAAAAATCCCATAGACTTACATTGATGGAATGTTCAGACGAGTCAAGACTCAACAAACACCACCTGTCAAACTTTCAAATGTAAACACACTGAAGCCTATTGGACTAAATTAAGCTTCACTTCTATGTACTATTTATAATCCATTTCAACTCATTTCAGCTTCCACTCTATTTACTATTTCTAATTTAAATCATGCTAGCAACATGCTAGTAACATGCTAATCATGCTAGAAACATGCTAATAACATGTTAATAATGCTGGAAACATGCTAGCAAACATGCTAGTCTCTTGCTAGTCATGCTAGCAACATGCTAGTCACTTGCTAGTCATGCTAACAACATGCTAGTCACTTGCTAGTCATGCTAACAACGTGCTAGTCACTTGCTAATTATGCTAGTAACATGCTAGTCACTTGCTAGTTATGCTAGCAAACATGCTAGTCACTTGCTAGTCATGCTAAAAACATGCTAGTCATGTTAACAACATGCTAGTCACATGCTAGTCATGTTAACAACATGCTAGTCACTTAGGCTAATCATGCTAGTGACATGCTAGTAACTTGCTAATGACATGCTAGCAACAAGCTAGATAGTTGCTAATCATGCTAACAACATGCTAGTCACTTGCTAGTCATGCTAACAACGTGCTAGTCACTTGCTAATCATGCTAGTAACATGCTAGTCACTTGCTAGTTATGCTAGCAAACATGCTAGTCACTTGCTAGTCATGCTAAAAACATGCTAGTCATGTTAACAACATGCTAGTCACATGCTAATCATGTTAACAACATGCTAGTCACTTAGGCTAATCATGCTAGTAACATGCTAGTCATGCTAGCAAACATGTTATTCACTTGTTAGTCATGCTAGCAACATGCTTGTCACTTGCTAGTCATGCTAACAACGTGTTAGTCACTTGCTAATCATGCTAGTAACATGCTAGTTACTTGCTAGTCATGCCAGCAAACATGCTAGTCACTTGCTAGTCATGCTAAAAACATGCTAGTCATGCTAACAACATGCTAGTCACATGCTAGTCATGCTAGCAAATTGCTAGAAACATGCTAACAACATACTAACAACTTGCTAATCATGCTAACAACATGCTAGTCACTTGCTAATCATGCTAGTGACATGCTAGTAACTTGTTAATGACATGCTAGCAACTAGCTATTCATGTTAATGACATGCTAACAACATGCAAGTTACTTGCTAATCATGCTAACAACATAATAGTCACTTGCTAGTCATGCTAGCAACATGCTAGTCACTTGCTAGTTATGCTAGCAAACATGCTAGTCACTTGCTAGTCATGCTAAATACATGCTAGTCATGCTAACAACATGCTAGTCACTTGCTAGTCATGTTAACATCATGCTAGTAACATGCTAATCATGCTAGCAAACATGCTATTCACTTGTTAGTCATGCTGGCAAAATGCTTGTCACTTGCTAGTCATGCTAACAACGTGCTAGTCACTTGCTAATCATGCTAGTAACATGCTAGTTACTTGCTAGTCATGCTAAAAACATGCTAGTCACTTGCTAGTCATGCTAAAAACATGCTAGTCATGCTAGCAACATACTCACAACTTGCTAATCATGCTAACAACATGCTAGTCACTTGCTAATCATGCTAACAACATAATAGTCACTTGCTAGTCATGCTAGCAACATGCTAGTCACTTGTTAGTCAAGCTAACAACATGCTAGTAACTTGTTAATGACATGCTAGCAACTAGCTAATCATGTTAATGACATGCTAACAACATGCAAGATACTTGCTAATCATGCTAACAACATAATAGTCACTTGCTAGTCATGCTAGCAACATGCTAGTCACTTGTTAGTCAAGCTAACAACATGCTAGTCACTTGCTAGTCATGCTAGTAAAATGCTAGTCACTTGCTAGTCATTCTAACAACGTGGTAGTCACTTGCTAATCATGCTTGTAACATGCTAGTCACTTGCTAGTCATGCTAGCAAACATGCTAGTCACTTCCTAATCATTCTAAAAACATGCTAGTCATGCTAACAACATGCTAGTCACTTGCTAGTCATGCTAGTAACATGCTAGTCACTTGCTAGTTATGCTAGCAACATGCTAGTCACTTGCTAATCATACTAGAAACATGCTAATAACGTTAATAATGCTGGAAACATGCTAGCAAACATACTAGTAACTTGCTAGTCATGCTAGCAACATGCTAGTCACTTGCTAGTCATGCTAACAACATGCTAGTCACTTGCTAGTCATGCTAGCAAACATGCTAGTCACATGCTAGTCATGCTAGCAACATGCTAGTCACTTGCTAGTCATGCTAGCAAACATGCTAGTCACATGCTAGTCATGCTAGCAACATGCTAGTCATGCTAGCAAACATGCCAGTCACTTGCTAATCATGCTAACAACGTGCTAGTCAGTTGCTACTCATGCTAACAACATGCTAGTCAGTTGCTAGTCATGGTAGCAAACATGCTAGTCACTTGCTAGTCATGCTAACAACATGCTATTCTCTTGCTAGTCATGCAAGTAAAATGCTAGTCACTTGCTAGTCATTCTAACAATGTGGTAGTCACTTGCTAATCATGCTGGTAACATGCTAGTCACTTGCTAGTCATGCTAGCAAACATGCTAGTCACTTCCTAATCATGCTAAAAACATGCTAGTCATGCTAACAACATGTTAGTAACATGCTAGTCATGCTAGTAACATGCTAATAACATGTTAATAATGCTGGAAACATGCTAGCAAACATGCTAGTCACTTGCTAGTCATGCTAGCAAACATGCTAGTCACATGTTAGTCATGCTAGCAAACATGCTAGTCACTTGCTAGTCATGCTAGCAACATGCTAGTCACTTGCTAGTCATGCTAGCAAACATGCCAGTCACTTGCTAGTCATGCTAGCAACATGCTAGTCATTTGCTAGTCATTCTAACAACATGCTAGTCACTTGGTAGTCATGCTAGCAACATGCTAGTCACTTGCTAGTCATGTTAACAACATGCTAGTCACTTTGCTAATCATGCTAGTAACATGCTAATCACTTGCTAGTCATGTTAGCAACGTGCTAGTCACTTGCTAGTCATGCTAGCAACATGCTAGTCACTTGCTAGTCATGCTAACAACGTGCTAGTCAATTGCTAATCATGCTAGTAACATGCTAGTCACTTGCTAGTTATGCTAGCAAACATGCTAGTCACTTGCTAGTCATGCTAAAAACATGCTAGTCATGCTAACAACATGCTAGTCACTTGCTAGTCAAGTTAACAACATGCTAGTCACTTAGGCTAATCATGCTAGTAACATGCTAGTAACTTGTTAATGACATGCTAGCAACTAGCTATTCATGTTAATGACATGCTAACAACATGCAAGATACTTGCTAATCATGCTAACAACATAATAGTCACTTGCTAGTCATGCTAGTAAATGCTAGTCACTTGCTAGTCATTCTAACAACGTGGTAGTCACTTGCTAATCATGCTTGTAACATGCTAGTCACTTGCTAGTCATGCTAGCAAACATGCTAGTCACTTCCTAATCATGCTAAAAACATGCTTGTCATGCTAACAACATGCTAGTCACTTGCTAGTCATGCTAGTAACATGCTAGTCACTTGCTAGTTATGCTAGCAACATGCTAGTCACTTGCTAGTCATGCTAACAACATGCTAGTCACTTGCTAATCATGCTGACAACATGCTACCAACTTGCTAATCACGCTAGCAACATGCTTGTCACTTGCTAGAAACCGCAAAAATCTGTTTATCTGTCTGTCTGTCCGTGACTATCTGTTTTTCTGGTAAATTGTGTGGTTTTCAAATATTTAAAACTTCAAACTTTAAAACTACTTTAAACTTCAAAATAGTTAAAACTGAAAACCTTCAAACTTTCAGCTTTGCGAACTATTTCAAACTTTCTGGCTAGGCTTTTTCAAGCCAACTTAAAGTTTGTCTACGAACTTTACTATCTAGTTATTCTTCTTCTTCTTCTTCTTCTTCTGAGACCAAATTTTAAAACGTATCTCCTCCTAGACCTTTAAAGCTACAACCACCAAACTCGGCCCAGACCTTCAGACTGGTCTGACTCAGGTTGCTATATCTTTTCTAACTGATCCGGCTTACGGTTTTCGTAAAAATTACGATCAAAACTGCGAAAAATCCCATAGACTTACATTGATGGAATGTTCAGACGAGTCAAGACTCAACAAACACCACCTGTCAAACTTTCAAATGTAAACACACTGAAGCCTATTGGACTAAATTAAGCTTCACTTCTATGTACTATTTATAATCCATTTCAACTCATTTCAGCTTCCACTCTATTTAATATTTCTAATTTAAATCATGCTAGCAACATGCTAGTAACATGCTAATCATGCTAGAAACATGCTAATAACATGTTAATAATGCTGGAAACATGCTAGCAAACATGCTAGTCTCTTGCTAGTCATGCTAGCAACATGCTAGTCACTTGCTAGTCATGCTAACAACATGCTAGTCACTTGCTAGTCATGCTAACAACGTGCTAGTCACTTGCTAATTATGCTAGTAACATGCTAGTCACTTGCTAGTTATGCTAGCAAACATGCTAGTCACTTGCTAGTCATGCTAAAAACATGCTAGTCATGTTAACAACATGCTAGTCACATGCTAGTCATGTTAACAACATGCTAGTCACTTAGGCTAATCATGCTAGTGACATGCTAGTAACTTGCTAATGACATGCTAGCAACAAGCTAGATAGTTGCTAATCATGCTAACAACATGCTAGTCACTTGCTAGTCATGCTAACAACGTGCTAGTCACTTGCTAATCATGCTAGTAACATGCTAGTCACTTGCTAGTTATGCTAGCAAACATGCTAGTCACTTGCTAGTCATGCTAAAAACATGCTAGTCATGTTAACAACATGCTAGTCACATGTTAATCATGTTAACAACATGCTAGTCACTTAGGCTAATCATGCTAGTAACATGCTAGTCATGCTAGCAAACATGTTATTCACTTGTTAGTCATGCTAGCAACATGCTTGTCACTTGCTAGTCATGCTAACAACGTGTTAGTCACTTGCTAATCATGCTAGTAACATGCTAGTTACTTGCTAGTCATGCCAGCAAACATGCTAGTCACTTGCTAGTCATGCTAAAAACATGCTAGTCATGCTAACAACATGCTAGTCACATGCTAGTCATGCTAGCAAATTGCTAGAAACATGCTAACAACATACTAACAACTTGCTAATCATGCTAACAACATGCTAGTCACTTGCTAATCATGCTAGTGACATGCTAGTAACTTGTTAATGACATGCTAGCAACTAGCTATTCATGTTAATGACATGCTAACAACATGCAAGTTACTTGCTAATCATGCTAACAACATAATAGTCACTTGCTAGTCATGCTAACAAACATGCTAGTCACTTGCTAGTTATGTTAGCAACATGCTAGTCACTTGCTAGTCATGCTAAAAACATGCTAGTCACTTGCTAGTCATGCTAGTAACATGCTAGTCACTTGCTAGTCATTCTAACAACGTGGTAGTCACTTGCTAATCATGCTTGTAACATGCTAGTCACTTGCTAGTCATGCTAGTCACTTGCTAGTCATGCTAGCAAACATGCTAGTCACTTTCTAATCATACTAAAAACATGCTAGTCATGCTAACAACATGCTAGTCACTTGCTAGTCATGCTAGTAACATGCTAGTCACTTGCTAGTTATGCTAGCATCATGCTAGTTACTTGCTAGTCATGCTAACAACATGCTAGTCACTTGCTAGTCATGCTAGCAAACATGCCAGTCACTTGCTAGTCATGCTAGCAACATGCTAGTCACTTGGTAGTCATGTTAACAACATGCTAGTCACTTTGCTAGTCATGCTAACAATATGCTAGTCACTTGCTAGCAAACATGCTAGTCACTTGCTAATCATGCTGGTAACATGCTAGTAACTTGCTAACGACATGCTAACAACTTGCTAATCATGCTTGTTACATGTTAGTAACTTGCTAACGACATGGTAGCAACTTGCTAATCATGCTAACAACATGCTAGTCATGCTAGCAACATGTTAGTCATTTGCTAGTCATTCCAACAACATGCTAGTCACTTGGTAGTCATGCTAGCAAAATGCTAGAAACATGCTAACAACATACTAGCAACTTGCTAATCATGCTGACAACATGCTACCAACTTGCTAATCACGCTAGCAACATGCTTGTCTCAACAAACACCAACTGTCAAACTTTCAAATGTAAACACACTGAAGCCTATTGGACTCAATTAAGCTTCACTTCTATGTACTATTTCTAATCCATTTCAACTCATTTCAGCTTCCAGTCTATTTAATATTTCTAATTTAAATCATGCTAGCAACATGCTAGTAACATGCTAATCATGATAGAAACATGCTAATAACATGTTAATAATGCTGGAAACATGCTAGCAAACATGCTAGTCACTTGCTAGTCATGCTAGCAACATGCTAGTCACTTGCTAGTCATACTAGCAACATGCTAGTCACATGCTAGTCATGCTAGCAACATGCTAGTCATGCTAGCAAACATGCCATTCACTTGCTAGTCATGCTAGCAACATGCTAGTCACATGCTAATCATGCTAGCAAACATGCTAGTCACTTGCTAGTAATGCTAGCAACATGCTAGTCACTTGCTAGTCATGTTAACAAACATGCTAGTCACTTTGCTAATCATGCTAGTAACATGCTAGTCACTTGCTAGTCATGTTAGCAACGTGCTAGTCACTTGCTAGTCATGCTAGCAACATGCTAGTCACTTGCTAGTTATGCTAGCAAACATGCTAGTCACTTGCTAGTCATGCTAAATACATGCTAGTCATGCTAACAACATGCTAGTCACTTGCTAGTCATGTTAACATCATGCTAGTAACATGCTAATCATGCTAGCAAACATGCTATTCACTTGTTAGTCATGCTGGCAAAATGCTTGTCACTTGCTAGTCATGCTAACAACGTGCTAGTCACTTGCTAATCATGCTAGTAACATGCTAGTTACTTGCTAGTCATGCTAAAAACATGCTAGTCACTTGCTAGTCATGCTAAAAACATGCTAGTCATGCTAACAACATACTCACAACTTGCTAATCATGCTAACAACATGCTAGTCACTTGCTAATCATGCTAGTGACATGCTAGTAACTTGTTAATGACATGCTAGCAACTAGCTAATCATGTTAATGACATGCTAACAAAATGCAAGATAATTGCTAATCATGCTAACAACATAATAGTCACTTGCTAGTCATGCTAGCAACATGCTAGTCACTTGTTAGTCAAGCTAACAACATGCTAGTCACTTGCTAGTCATGCTAGTAAAATGCTAGTCACTTGCTAGTCATTCTAACAACGTGGTAGTCACTTGCTAATCATGCTTGTAACATGGTAGTCACTTGCTAGTCATGCTAGCAAACATGCTAGTCACTTCCTAATCATTCTAAAAACATGCTAGTCATGCTAACAACATGCTAGTCACTTGCTAGTCATGCTAGTAACATGCTAGTCACTTGCTAGTTATGCTAGCAACATGCTAGTCACTTGCTAATCATACTAGAAACATGCTAATAACGTTAATAATGCTGGAAACATGCTAGCAAACATACTAGTAACTTGCTAGTCATGCTAGCAACATGCTAGTCACTTGCTAGTCATGCTAACAACATGCTAGTCACTTGCTAGTCATGCTAGCAAACATGCTAGTCACATGCTAGTCATGCTAGCAACATGCTAGTCACTTGCTAGTCATGCTAGCAAACATGCTAGTCACATGCTAGTCATGCTAGCAACATGCTAGTCATGCTAGCAAACATGCCAGTCACTTGCTAATCATGCTAACAACGTGCTAGTCAGTTGCTACTCATGCTAACAACATGCTAGTCAGTTGCTAGTCATGGTAGCAAACATGCTAGTCACTTGCTAGTCATGCTAACAACATGCTATTCTCTTGCTAGTCATGCAAGTAAAATGCTAGTCACTTGCTAGTCATTCTAACAATGTGGTAGTCACTTGCTAATCATGCTGGTAACATGTGTGGGATTACAAATTTATAAAATGGTAAATCTAGCTTCCAATGTAATAGTACATTGTGTTTTACATTTTGAGGTAAAGATGATGACATTCTAAGAAGATCAAGTCAGGCAGCGCAGGTGTCTCAGACATTAACCTTTTGTCTTTATGCACTTCCTGACCATTGAGTAGAGTCCCAAGTTAAAGGTGAATGCTAAGCTCAAGGCACAGCTGTGCCTTTGTCTCTATGATAATGTGAAGGTATGGGCGATACTATCAGGCTGATTGGATTAGCACCTATGCATTTGAATGACACTGTTATGCTGATGAGATCAGGGCTGGGGAAATTCAGGTAACGGGCTGATTCCTGTTTGATTGTCTCCACCTCTATGTATCCCTCCCCCTTGAAAGGTATAAACTCTACTGTGTTGAGCTATAGTCAGACTTGGATGACTACAGCGACGCACACCGAGTTCTCAATAAAGAGAAACTTCTGCTTGAAAGATATCCCAACGTCTCCTGGTCTCTGCTTCGAGGAAAAAAAAAAGTTTCCTACAGTTTTGGTGCCGTGACCCGGATGGAGCTCCTCACCTGAATCCAGATTGAAACTTCAAGCTCAACAAAGATCTGACTTTGTTCCAGACTGAATCTTTCTGTACAACCAAGGGTTGGTGAGTGCCACTCTATCCAAAAGAACCTTTAAGACCAGTACAAATTTTTTATCCTCTGCACCATCAGAGAAGAGTTAACAGACAGCTGTAGGGTTTGGTTAACTAAGTTATCCTCTAAAATGTCTTTTTAGAGATGAAGGTTATTCTCTGTTCAGGCAGGGAAGATTAGCTTTACGTGCTAATATTTTGTTACCCTCTGTTTCGGCAGGGAAGAATTGGTTATCCTCTGTTCAGGCAGGGAAGATTAGCATCACGTGCTAATATTGGTTAAGCCTCTGTTCAGGCAGGGAAGATTAACATTACATGTTAATATTTGTTACCCTCTGTTTCAGCAGAGAAGAATTGGTTACCCTCTGTTTCGGCAGGGAAGATTAGCGTAAAGTGCTAGTAATTTGTGTTATCCTCTGCTTTGCCAGGGAAGGTTAACAGACTAGTTATCCTCTGCTTGCCCAGGGAAGAAAGTTCATCCTCTGTTCAGTCAGGGAAGGTTAGCAACAGTTACAGTGTGTGTTAACGTATTGGTTATCCTCTGCTTTGCCAGAGAAGGTTGAATACATTATGATGTGTCTTAACTAGCTTATCCTCTACTTTGTCAGAGAAGTTATTGGTGTATCCTCTGCTTTACCAGGGAAAGTTAACAGTTTTTATGTGTTAACAAGTGTTATCCTCTGCTGGCCAGGGAGGTGTTAGAAGTGTTCTGTTGTGTCAGAAAGACATTACAACATGTTTAGAAGGAATTCTAGGCTGATTCCAACAACTGAGAAAGGTGGACTAGCTACCCCTTCATGGACAGACAGTGAGTTTAAATCATTGTTAGGAGATCACATGGACTCTATTGTGACAGAGTCAGTTAGACTGGATTTAACAAAGAAATTTGGTATTCATCCAGAAAATGTATGGACAATTGAAGAATGCAAGAAGGTGTTAGGTGCATGTATTCGGAAGAAAAATATAAAAGGCATTATCTGCTGCCACAGAGAGTTTAGTTTAGCGATAGCACAAGAACAAGCTCAATGTATTGCTAAGTTAAAAGAACAAAACAAACAGCTGCACAGTCGAGTGTCTTGTTTCACTAAAAAGGTGGGCCATAACAAGGCCTCAACCAAAAGTGATTTAAACAACCAACAGTCAGGTGAAAGTTATTCTGACTTACAGTCTTCGTGTGGACAAGAGGACAATTGCAATATTGGAAGGATAGAGAAAGATGTAGATGTAGTTGAAGTATGTGGAGCGAGACAAGGGGCTCAGAGTAGGGTAGAAGGGGTTGAAACTGTTCCATTTGCAACCCCCATACTCCAGTTACAAGCAGTCCGTACAGCTCTTGGTCCTGAGGCCATAGAAAGACTTGCTGAGAGTTTGCCATTGGTACATGGAAATTTTTCTGAGTTTAGGAGAGAATTGTCCAGAAAGATGCGACTCTATGATATGTCTCTAGCTGAAGTCACCCAGCTAATGTCACAGATCTTGACAGAATCCGAATTCAATCATTTTGAAAGTGCTGTAAATCATTCTGAGTTTCAACAAGCTAGTAAAGATGATTTGAGAGAAGGAGTTCTGAGAGTGTTACAGAATATTGTTGGACCAAAAGTGGACTGGTCAAAGGTCACTAGTTGTGTACAGAAGAAGGATGAAACTGTAAGTGAATACACTGAAAGGTTTTGTCAGTCAGCTGCAGCATACAGTGGAATAGCTGACACTCCAGAAAAGGTATTGGATCATAAAGGACCACTAGTTCGAACATGGTTTGATGGCCTTTTATCAGAGTACAGATCTGCTTTGCCATTCTTAGATCTCACATGGTCAACTGAAAGCCTGCAAAACAATTTGGACAGGTTAGCTACTTGGGAAAGAGACTCTGATGTTAAAACCAGAGTAAAGATTGCAGCAGCATCCTTTCAGGTCAACACAGAGAACCGACAGAAACGTAAATGTCCTAAGAGGGAGGGCAGTTGTCATTACTGTGGGAAGCCTGGACACTGGATGAAAGAGTGTAGGAAAAGCAAGAAGACACTAGGAGAAATTAACAGCTTTACTCAGCTCCTTCTTAGTTTGCTTGCTACTCTGAAGCAGCCCTTCCCCACTTCACCGAACTGTTGGAGCAGCTTGCTCAGGTGTTAACTGTTAGGGCTGTGAGTGCTTAATTACCCCAGTAATCTACAACAAAGATGAAAGATTCTTTGTAAATAGAACAAAAGGAAGTGACTATCACTTCCTCCCACTAGAGGACTCTGGTTAAGTACACTCACAGCCATAAAAAATATACTACAACACTCCAGTCACTTACCCATCCTCTATGAGTTATGATGTTTGCTATGACTGATGTTTCATTGGAGGATGAAGAAGTTGCACAATAAAGTTTGCAAATAAATACAGGGACAGACTAGGACACACAGACCAGTGAGGAGCCCAGGAAAGAACCGATGTGCAACAGGCCTCGGGGGCCAATCCTGCGGTGAAGATTTCCCTAATAGGTTTTTCCCTTTTCCATAGATTATCCTCACCTCACTGGTCCATAGGTGTCAAATGACTTAAGACTAGGTCAACAAAACCACTATACGATCACAGGACTTAAAAAAGTAAAACCACTATACGATCAAGAGACGTATGAAAGGATGAAGTCTATGAATGAATACTGCTGTTCTGCTGTTTCTTTGTTTTCTTGTGTTGCAGGTATGTGTATATGCCATGATGTCATCATAACGGGCACCCTGGTGTAAAGCTTCACCTCAGACATCCATGAACAAGCTTCATTAGGACAAAGAGTCATCTGAGCGAATCTACGTGGGAAATGGACTACAGAAAGCAGATGTCACAGCTATTCAGGCACCATGGACTTCAGGACTTTCACTCTTATGCTACATGTTTTTCTGTGTCATCATGTAGTTTGTACGACATGTTACATCCCTCGTCGTATATGTATCAACAGTTATGGTTCTGAAAAGAATTATTACACCTAAGTAAATCTAGGTAAAGACACAGAATAAGTTATATGTGCCTGTAACTTTTTCAAGTTACATGACTGCAAGATGGGGCTTATGTGAACAAACATAGGCTATAGAATGGACTTATGGAGGTTTACTGTAAATTTGTATTATGTGAGAGTTATTAGAACTCTCAAAGGGGGGACTGTGGGATTACAAATTTATAAAATGGTAAATCTAGCTTCCAATGTAATAGTACATTGTGTTTTACATTTTGAGGTAAAGATGATGACATTCTAAGAAGATCAAGTCAGGCAGCGCAGGTGTCTCAGACATTAACCTTTTGTCTTTATGCACTTCCTGACCATTGAGTAGAGTCCCAAGTTAAAGGTGAATGCTAAGCTCAAGGCACAGCTGTGCCTTTGTCTCTATGATAATGTGAAGGTATGGGCGATACTATTAGGCTGATTGGATTAGCACCTATGCATTTGAATGACACTGTTATGCTGATGAGATCAGGGCTGGGGAAATTCAGGTAACGGGCTGATTCCTGTTTGATTGTCTCCACCTCTATGTATCCCTCCCCCTTGAAAGGTATAAACTCTACTGTGTTGAGCTATAGTCAGACTTGGATGACTGCAGCGACGCACAACGAGTTCTCAATAAAGAGTAACTTCTGCTTGAAAGATATCCCAACATCTCCTGGTCTCTGCTTCGAAGAGGAAAAAAAGTTTCCTACACATGCTAGTCACTTGCTAGTCATGCTAGCAAACATGCTAGTCACTTCCTAATCATGCTAAAAACATGCTAGTCATGCTAACAACATGCTAGTCACTTGCTAGTCATGCTAGTAACATGCTAGTCACTTGCTAGTTATGCTAGCAACATGCTAGTCACTTGCTAGTCATGCTAACAACATGCTAGTCACTTGCTAGTCATGCTAGCAAACATGTCAGTCACTTGCTAGTCATGCTAGCAACATGCTAGTCACTTGGTAGTCATGTTAACAACATGCTAGTCGCTTTGCTACTCATGCTAACAATATGCTAGTCACTTGCTAGCAAACATGCTAGTCACTTGCTAATCATGCTAGTAACATGCTAGTAACTTGTTAACGACATGCTAACAACTTGCTAATCATGCTTGTTACATGTTAGTAACTTGCTAACGACATGGTAGCAACTTGCTAATCATGTTAACAACATGCTTGTCAAGCTAGCAACATGCTAGTCATTTGCTAGTCATTCAAACAACATGCTAGTCACTTGGTAGTCATGCTAGCAAAATGCTAGAAACATGCTAACAACATACTAGCAACTTGCTAATCATGCTGACAACATGCTACCAACTTTCTAATCACGCTAGCAACATGCTTGTCTCAACAAACACCAACTGTCAAACTTTCAAATGTAAACACACTGAAGCCTATTGGACTCAATTAAGCTTCACTTCTATGTACTATTTCTAATCCATTTCAACTCATTTCAGCTTCCACTCTATTTAATATTTCTAATTTAAATCATGCTAGCAACATGCTAGTAACATGCTAATCATGCTAGAAACATGCTAATAACATGTTAATAATGCTGGAAACATGCTAGCAAACATGCTAGTCGCTTGCTAGTCATGCTAGCAAACATGCTAGTCACATGTTAGTCATGCTAGCAAACATGCTAGTCACTTGCTAGTCATGCTAGCAACATGCTAGTCACTTGCTAGTCATGCTAGCAAAATGCTAGTCATGCTAGCAAACATGCCAGTCACGTGCTAGTCATGCTAGCAACATGCTAGTCATTTGCTAGTCATTCTAACAACATGCTAGTCACTTGGTAGTCATGCTAGCAACATGCTAGTCACTTGCTAGTCATGTTAACAACATGCTAGTCACATGCTAGTCATGCTAGCAACATGCTAGTCATGCTAGCAAACATGCCAGTCACTTGCTAATCATGCTAACAACGTGCTAGTCAGTTGCTACTCATGCTAACAACATGCTAGTCAGTTGCTAGTCATGGTAGCAAACATGCTAGTCACTTGCTAGTCATGCTAACAACATGCTATTCTCTTGCTAGTCATGCAAGTAAAATGCTAGTCACTTGCTAGTCATTCTAACAATGTGGTAGTCACTTGCTAATCATGCTGGTAACATGCTAGTCACTTGCTAGTCATGCTAGCAAACATGCTAGTCACTTCCTAATCATGCTAAAAACATGCTAGTCATGCTAACAACATGCTAGTAACATGCTAGTCATGCTAGTAACATGCTAATAACATGTTAATAATGCTGGAAACATGCTAGCAAAAATGCTAGTCACTTGCTAGTCATGCTAGCAAACATGCTAGTCACATGTTAGTCATGCTAGCAAACATGCTAGTCACTTGCTAGTCATGCTAGCAACATGCTAGTCACTTGCTAGTCATGCTAGCAAAATGCTAGTCATGCTAGCAAACATGCCAGTCACTTGCTAGTCATGCTAGCAACATGCTAGTCATTTGCTAGTCATTCTAACAACATGCTAGTCACTTGGTAGTCATGCTAGCAACATGCTAGTCACTTGCTAGTCATGTTAACAACATGCTAGTCACTTTGCTAATCATGCTAGTAACATGCTAATCACTTGCTAGTCATGTTAGCAACGTGCTAGTCACTTGCTAGTCATGCTAGCAACATGCTAGTCACTTGCTAGTCATGCTAACAACGTGCTAGTCAATTGCTAATCATGCTAGTAACATGCTAGTCACTTGCTAGTTATGCTAGCAAACATGCTAGTCACTTGCTAGTCATGCTAAAAACATGCTAGTCATGCTAACAACATGCTAGTCACTTGCTAGTCAAGTTAACAACATGCTAGTCACTTAGGCTAATCATGCTAGTAACATGCTAGTAACTTGTTAATGACATGCTAGCAACTAGCTATTCATGTTAATGACATGCTAACAACATGCAAGATACTTGCTAATCATGCTAACAACATAATAGTCACTTGCTAGTCATGCTAGTAAATGCTAGTCACTTGCTAGTCATTCTAACAACGTGGTAGTCACTTGCTAATCATGCTTGTAACATGCTAGTCACTTGCTAGTCATGCTAGCAAACATGCTAGTCACTTCCTAATCATGCTAAAAACATGCTTGTCATGCTAACAACATGCTAGTCACTTGCTAGTCATGCTAGTAACATGCTAGTCACTTGCTAGTTATGCTAGCAACATGCTAGTCACTTGCTAGTCATGCTAACAACATGCTAGTCACTTGCTAGTCATGCTAGTAACATGCTAGTCACTTGCTAGTTATGCTAGCAACATGCTAGTCACTTGCTAATCATACTAGAAACATGCTAATAACGTTAATAATGCTGGAAACATGCTAGCAAACATACTAGTAACTTGCTAGTCATGCTAGCAACATGCTAGTCACTTGCTAGTCATGCTAACAACATGCTAGTCACTTGCTAGTCATGCTAGCAAACATGCTAGTCACATGCTAGTCATGCTAGCAACATGCTAGTCATTTGCTAGTCATTCTAACAACATGCTAGTCACTTGGTAGTCATGCTAGCAACATGCTAGTCACTTGCTAGTCATGTTAACAACATGCTAGTCACTTTGCTAATCATGCTAGTAACATGCTAATCACTTGCTAGTCATGTTAGCAACGTGCTAGTCACTTGCTAGTCATGCTAACAACGTGCTAGTCAATTGCTAATCATGCTAGTAACATGCTAGTCACTTGCTAGTTATGCTAGCAAACATGCTAGTCACTTGCTAGTCATGCTAAAAACATGCTAGTCATGCTAACAACATGCTAGTCACTTGCTAGTCAATTTAACAACATGCTAGTCACTTAGGCTAATCATGCTAGTAACATGCTAGTAACTTGTTAATGACATGCTAGCAACTAGCTATTCATGTTAATGACATGCTAACAACATGCAAGATACTTGCTAATCATGCTAACAACAGAATAGTCACTTGCTAGTCATGCTAGCAACATGCTAGTCACTTGTTAGTCAAGCTAACAACATGCTAGTCACTTGCTAGTCATGCTAGTAAATGCTAGTCACTTGCTAGTCATTCTAACAACGTGGTAGTCACTTGCTAATCATGCTTGTAACATGCTAGTCACTTGCTAGTCATGCTAGCAAACATGCTAGTCACTTCATAATCATGCTAAAAACATGCTTGTCATGCTAACAACATGCTAGTCACTTTCTAGTCATGCTAGTAACATGCTAGTCACTTGCTAGTTATGCTAGCAACATGCTAGTCACTTGCTAGTCATGCTAACAACATGCTAGTCACTTGCTAGTCATGCTAGCAAACATGCCAGTCACTTGCTAATCATGCTGACAACATGCTACCAACTTGCTAATCACGCTAGCAACATGCTTGTCACTTGCTAGAAACCGCAAAAATCTGTTTATCTGTCTGTCTGTCCGTGACTATCTGTTTTTCTGGTAAATTGTGTGGTTTTCAAATATTTAAAACTTCAAACTTTAAAACTACTTTAAACTTCAAAATAGTTAAAACTGAAAACCTTCAAACTTTCAGCTTTGAAAACTATTTCAAACTTTCTGGCTAGGCTTTTTCAAGCCAACTTAAAGTTTGTCTACGAACTTTACTATCTAGTTCTTCTTCTTCTTCTTCTTCTTCTTCTGAGACCAAATTTTAAAACGTATCTCCTCCTAGACCTTTAAAGCTACAACCACCAAACTCGGCCCAGACCTTCAGACTGGTCTGACTCAGGTTGCTATATCTTTTCTAACTGATCCGGCTTACGGTTTTCGTAAAAATTACGATCAAAACTGCGAAAAATCCCATAGACTTACATTGATGGAATGTTCAGACGAGTCAAGACTCAACAAACACCACCTGTCAAACTTTCAAATGTAAACACACTGAAGCCTATTGGACTAAATTAAGCTTCACTTCTATGTACTATTTATAATCCATTTCAACTCATTTCAGCTTCCACTCTATTTAATATTTCTAATTTAAATCATGCTAGCAACATGCTAGTAACATGCTAATCATGCTAGAAACATGCTAATAACATGTTAATAATATTGGAAACATGCTAGCAAACATGCTAGTCTCTTGCTAGTCATGCTAGCAACATGCTAGTCACTTGCTAGTCATGCTAACAATATGCTAGTCACTTGGTAGTCATGCTAGTCACATGCTAGTCACATGCTAGTCATGCTAGCAAACATGCTAGTCACTTGCTAGTCATGCTAGCAACATGCTAGTCACATGCTAGTCATGCTAGCAACATGCTAGTCATGCTAGCAAACATGCCAGTCACTTGCTAGTCATGCTAGCAACATGCTAGTCACTTGCTAATCATGCTAGTAACATGCTAGTCACTTGCTAGTCATGTTAACAACATGCTAGTCACTTGCTAATCATTATAGCAACATGCTAGTCACCTGCTAGTCATGCTAGCAAACATGCTAGTCACTTGCTAATCATGCTAGTAATATGCTAGTCACTTGCTAGTCATGCTAGCAAACATGCCAGTCACTTGCTAATCATGCTGACAACATGCTACCAACTTGCTAATCACGCTAGCAACATGCTTGTCACTTGCTAGAAACCGCAAAAATCTGTTTATCTGTCTGTCTGTCCGTGACTATCTGTTTTTCTGGTAAATTGTGTGGTTTTCAAATATTTAAAACTTCAAACTTTAAAACTACTTTAAACTTCAAAATAGTTAAAACTGAAAACCTTCAAACTTTCAGCTTTGAAAACTATTTCAAACTTTCTGGCTAGGCTTTTTCAAGCCAACTTAAAGTTTGTCTACGAACTTTACTATCTAGTTCTTCTTTTTCTTCTTCTTCTTCTTCTGAGACCAAATTTTAAAACGTATCTCCTCCTAGACCTTTAAAGCTACAACCACCAAACTCGGCCCAGACCTTCAGACTGGTCTGACTCAGGTTGCTATATCTTTTCTAACTGATCCGGCTTACGGTTTTCGTAAAAATTACGATCAAAACTGCGAAAAATCCCATAGACTTACATTGATGGAATGTTCAGACGAGTCAAGACTCAACAAACACCACCTGTCAAACTTTCAAATGTAAACACACTGAAGCCTATTGGACTAAATTAAGCTTCACTTCTATGTACTATTTATAATCCATTTCAACTCATTTCAGCTTCCACTCTATTTAATATTTCTAATTTAAATCATGCTAGCAACATGCTAGTAACATGCTAATCATGCTAGAAACATGCTAATAACATGTTAATAATGCTGGAAACATGCTAGCAAACATGCTAGTCTCTTGCTAGTCATGCTAGCAACATGCTAGTCACTTGCTAGTCATGCTAACAATATGCTAGTCACTTGGTAGTCATGCTAGTCACATGCTAGTCACATGCTAGTCATGCTAGCAAACATGCTAGTCACTTGCTAGTCATGCTAGCAACATGCTAGTCACTTGCTAGTCATGCTAACAATATGCTAGTCACTTGGTAGTCATGCTAGTCACATGCTAGTCACATGCTAGTCATGCTAGCAAACATGCTAGTCACTTGCTAGTCATGCTAGCAACATGCTAGTCACATGCTAGTCATGCTAGCAACATGCTAGTCATGCTAGCAAACATGCCAGTCACTTGCTAGTCATGCTAGCAACATGCTAGTCACTTGCTAATCATGCTAGTAACATGCTAGTCACTTGCTAGTCATGTTAACAACATGCTAGTCACTTGCTAATCATTATAGCAACATGCTAGTCACCTGCTAGTCATGCTAGCAAACATGCTAGTCACTTGCTTATCATGCTAGTAATATGCTAGTCACTTGCTAGTCATGCTAGCAAACATGATTGTCACTTGCTAGTCATGCTAGCAACATGCTAGTAACATGCTAATCATGCTAGAAACATGCTAATAACATGTTAATAATGCTGGAAACATGCTAGCAAACATGCTAGTCTCTTGCTAGTCATGCTAGCAACATGCTAGTCACTTGCTAGTCATGCTAACAACATGCTAGTCACTTGCTAGTCATGCTAACATTGTGCTAGTCACTTGCTAATTATGCTAGTAACATGCTAGTCACTTGCTAGTTATGCTAGCAAACATGCTAGTCACTTGCTAGTCATGCTAAAAACATGCTAGTCATGTTAACAACATGCTAGTCACATGCTAGTCATGTTAACAACATGCTAGTCACTTAGGCTAATCATGCTAGTGACATGCTAGTAACTTGCTAATGACATGCTAGCAACAAGCTAGATAGTTGCTAATCATGCTAACAACATGCTAGTCACTTGCTAGTCATGCTAACAACGTGCTAGTCACTTGCTAATCATGCTAGTAACATGCTAGTCACTTGCTAGTTATGCTAGCAAACATGCTAGTCACTTGCTAGTCATGCTAAAAACATGCTAGTCATGTTAACAACATGCTAGTCACATGCTAATCATGTTAACAACATGCTAGTCACTTAGGCTAATCATGCTAGTAACATGCTAGTCATGCTAGCAAACATGTTATTCACTTGTTAGTCATGCTAGCAACATGCTTGTCACTTGCTAGTCATGCTAACAACGTGTTAGTCACTTGCTAATCATGCTAGTAACATGCTAGTTACTTGCTAGTCATGCCAGCAAACATGCTAGTCACTTGCTAGTCATGCTAAAAACATGCTAGTCATGCTAACAACATGCTAGTCACATGCTAGTCATGCTAGCAAATTGCTAGAAACATGCTAACAACATACTAACAACTTGCTAATCATGCTAACAACATGCTAGTCACTTGCTAATCATGCTAGTGACATGCTAGTAACTTGTTAATGACATGCTAGCAACTAGCTATTCATGTTAATGACATGCTAACAACATGCAAGTTACTTGCTAATCATGCTAACAACATAATAGTCACTTGCTAGTCATGCTAGCAACATGCTAGTCACTTGCTAGTTATGCTAGCAAACATGCTAGTCACTTGCTAGTCATGCTAAATACATGCTAGTCATGCTAACAACATGCTAGTCACTTGCTAGTCATGTTAACATCATGCTAGTAACATGCTAATCATGCTAGCAAACATGCTATTCACTTGTTAGTCATGCTGGCAAAATGCTTGTCACTTGCTAGTCATGCTAACAACGTGCTAGTCACTTGCTAATCATGCTAGTAACATGCTAGTTACTTGCTAGTCATGCTAAAAACATGCTAGTCACTTGCTAGTCATGCTAAAAACATGCTAGTCATGCTAGCAACATACTCACAACTTGCTAATCATGCTAACAACATGCTAGTCACTTGCTAATCATGCTAACAACATAATAGTCACTTGCTAGTCATGCTAGCAACATGCTAGTCACTTGTTAGTCAAGCTAACAACATGCTAGTAACTTGTTAATGACATGCTAGCAACTAGCTAATCATGTTAATGACATGCTAACAACATGCAAGATACTTGCTAATCATGCTAACAACATAATAGTCACTTGCTAGTCATGCTAGCAACATGCTAGTCACTTGTTAGTCATGCTAACAACATGCTAGTCACTTGCTAGTCATGCTAGCAAACATGCTAGTCACATGCTAGTCATGCTAAAAACATGCTAGTCATGCTAACAACATGCTAGTCACTTGCTAGTCATGCTAGTAACATGCTAGTCACTTGCTAGTCATGCTAGCAACATGCTAGTCACTTGCTAATCATGCTAGTAACATGCTAGTCACTTGCTAGTCATGTTAACAACATGCTAGTCACTTGCTAGTCATGCTAGCAACATGCTAGTCACTTGCTGGTCATGCTAACAACATGCTAGTGTTGCTATGCAGTTGCTAGTCACTTGTTAATCATGCTAGTAACATGCTAGTCACTTGCTAGTCATGCTAGCAAACGTGCTAGTCACGTGCTAGTAACGCTAACAATATGTTAGTCACTTGCTAATCATGCTAACAACATGCTAGTCACTTGCTAGTCATGCTAACAAACATGCTAGTCACTTGCTAGTTATGTTAGCAACATGCTAGTCACTTGCTAGTCATGCTAAAAACATGCTAGTCACTTGCTAGTCATGCTAGTAACATGCTAGTCACTTGCTAGTCATTCTAACAACGTGGTAGTCACTTGCTAATCATGCTTGTAACATGCTAGTCACTTGCTAGTCATGCTAGTCACTTGCTAGTCATGCTAGCAAACATGCTAGTCACTTTCTAATCATACTAAAGACATGCTAGTCATGCTAACAACATGCTAGTCACTTACTAGTCATGCTAGTAACATGCTAGTCACTTGCTAGTCATGCTAGCATCATGCTAGTTACTTGCTAGTCATGCTAACAACATGCTAGTCACTTGCTAGTCATGCTAGCAAACATGCCAGTCACTTGCTAGTCATGCTAGCAACATGCTAGTCACTTGGTAGTCATGTTAACAACATGCTAGTCACTTTGCTAGTCATGCTAACAATATGCTAGTCACTTTGCTAATCATGCTAGTAACATGCTAGTCACTTGCTAGTCATGTTAGCAACGTGCTAGTCACTTGCTAGTCATGCTAGCAACATGCTAGTCACTTGCTAGTTATGCTAGCAAACATGCTAGTCACTTGCTAGTCATGCTAAATACATGCTAGTCATGCTAACAACATGCTAGTCACTTGCTAGTCATGTTAACATCATGCTAGTAACATGCTAATCATGCTAGCAAACATGCTATTCACTTGTTAGTCATGCTGGCAAAATGCTTGTCACTTGCTAGTCATGCTAACAACGTGCTAGTCACTTGCTAATCATGCTAGTAACATGCTAGTTACTTGCTAGTCATGCTAAAAACATGCTAGTCACTTGCTAGTCATGCTAAAAACATGCTAGTCATGCTAGCAACATACTCACAACTTGCTAATCATGCTAACAACATGCTAGTCACTTGCTAATCATGCTAACAACATAATAGTCACTTGCTAGTCATGCTAGCAACATGCTAGTCACTTGTTAGTCAAGCTAACAACATGCTAGTAACTTGTTAATGACATGCTAGCAACTAGCTAATCATGTTAATGACATGCTAACAACATGCAAGATACTTGCTAATCATGCTAACAACATAATAGTCACTTGCTAGTCATGCTAGCAACATGCTAGTCACTTGTTAGTCAAGCTAACAACATGCAAGTCACTTGCTAGTCATGCTAGTAAAATGCTAGTCACTTGCTAGTCATTCTAACAACGTGGTAGTCACTTGCTAATCATGCTTGTAACATGCTAGTCACTTGCTAGTCATGCTAGCAAACATGCTAGTCACTTCCTAATCATTCTAAAAACATGCTAGTCATGCTAACAACATGCTAGTCACTTGCTAGTCATGCTAGTAACATGCTAGTCACTTGCTAGTTATGCTAGCAACATGCTAGTCACTTGCTAATCATACTAGAAACATGCTAATAACGTTAATAATGCTGGAAACATGCTAGCAAACATACTAGTAACTTGCTAGTCATGCTAGCAACATGCTAGTCACTTGCTAGTCATGCTAACAACATGCTAGTCACTTGCTAGTCATGCTAGCAAACATGCTAGTCACATGCTAGTCATGCTAGCAACATGCTAGTCACTTGCTAGTCATGCTAGCAAACATGCTAGTCACATGCTAGTCATGCTAGCAACATGCTAGTCATGCTAGCAAACATGCCAGTCACTTGCTAATCATGCTAACAACGTGCTAGTCAGTTGCTACTCATGCTAACAACATGCTAGTCAGTTGCTAGTCATGGTAGCAAACATGCTAGTCACTTGCTAGTCATGCTAACAACATGCTATTCTCTTGCTAGTCATGCAAGTAAAATGCTAGTCACTTGCTAGTCATTCTAACAATGTGGTAGTCACTTGCTAATCATGCTGGTAACATGCTAGTCACTTGCTAGTCATGCTAGCAAACATGCTAGTCACTTCCTAATCATGCTAAAAACATGCTAGTCATGCTAACAACATGCTAGTAACATGCTAGTCATGCTAGTAACATGCTAATAACATGTTAATAATGCTGGAAACATGCTAGCAAACATGCTAGTCACTTGCTAGTCATGCTAGCAAACATGCTAGTCACATGTTAGTCATGCTAGCAAACATGCTAGTCACTTGCTAGTCATGCTAGCAACATGCTAGTCACTTGCTAGTCATGCTAGCAAAATGCTAGTCATGCTAGCAAACATGCCAGTCACTTGCTAGTCATGCTAGCAACATGCTAGTCATTTGCTAGTCATTCTAACAACATGCTAGTCACTTGGTAGTCATGCTAGCAACATGCTAGTCACTTGCTAGTCATGTTAACAACATGCTAGTCACTTTGCTAATCATGCTAGTAACATGCTAATCACTTGCTAGTCATGTTAGCAACGTGCTAGTCACTTGCTAGTCATGCTAGCAACATGCTAGTCACTTGCTAGTCATGCTAACAATGTGCTAGTCAATTGCTAATCATGCTAGTAACATGCTAGTCACTTGCTAGTTATGCTAGCAAACATGCTAGTCACTTGCTAGTCATGCTAAAAACATGCTAGTCATGCTAACAACATGCTAGTCACTTGCTAGTCAAGTTAACAACATGCTAGTCACTTAGGCTAATCATGCTAGTAACATGCTAGTAACTTGTTAATGACATGCTAGCAACTAGCTATTCATGTTAATGACATGCTAACAACATGCAAGATACTTGCTAATCATGCTAACAACATAATAGTCACTTGCTAGTCATGCTAGTAAATGCTAGTCACTTGCTAGTCATTCTAACAACGTGGTAGTCACTTGCTAATCATGCTTGTAACATGCTAGTCACTTGCTAGTCATGCTAGCAAACATGCTAGTCACTTCCTAATCATGCTAAAAACATGCTTGTCATGCTAACAACATGCTAGTCACTTGCTAGTCATGCTAGTAACATGCTAGTCACTTGCTAGTTATGCTAGCAACATGCTAGTCACTTGCTAGTCATGCTAACAACATGCTAGTCACTTGCTAGTCATGCTAGCAAACATGCCAGTCACTTGCTAATCATGCTGACAACATGCTACCAACTTGCTAATCACGCTAGCAACATGCTTGTCACTTGCTAGAAACCGCAAAAATCTGTTTATCTGTCTGTCTGTCCGTGACTATCTGTTTTTCTGGTAAATTGTGTGGTTTTCAAATATTTAAAACTTCAAACTTTAAAACTACTTTAAACTTCAAAATAGTTAAAACTGAAAACCTTCAAACTTTCAGCTTTGCGAACTATTTCAAACTTTCTGGCTAGGCTTTTTCAAGCCAACTTAAAGTTTGTCTACGAACTTTACTATCTAGTTCTTCTTCTTCTTCTTCTTCTTCTTCTGAGACCAAATTTTAAAACGTATCTCCTCCTAGACCTTTAAAGCTACAACCACCAAACTCGGCCCAGACCTTCAGACTGGTCTGACTCAGGTTGCTATATCTTTTCTAACTGATCCGGCTTACGGTTTTCGTAAAAATTACGATCAAAACTGCGAAAAATCCCATAGACTTACATTGATGGAATGTTCAGACGAGTCAAGACTCAACAAACACCACCTGTCAAACTTTCAAATGTAAACACACTGAAGCCTATTGGACTAAATTAAGCTTCACTTCTATGTACTATTTATAATCCATTTCAACTCATTTCAGCTTCCACTCTATTTACTATTTCTAATTTAAATCATGCTAGCAACATGCTAGTAACATGCTAATCATGCTAGAAACATGCTAATAACATGTTAATAATGCTGGAAACATGCTAGCAAACATGCTAGTCTCTTGCTAGTCATGCTAGCAACATGCTAGTCACTTGCTAGTCATGCTAACAACATGCTAGTCACTTGCTAGTCATGCTAACAACGTGCTAGTCACTTGCTAATTATGCTAGTAACATGCTAGTCACTTGCTAGTTATGCTAGCAAACATGCTAGTCACTTGCTAGTCATGCTAAAAACATGCTAGTCATGTTAACAACATGCTAGTCACATGCTAGTCATGTTAACAACATGCTAGTCACTTAGGCTAATCATGCTAGTGACATGCTAGTAACTTGCTAATGACATGCTAGCAACAAGCTAGATAGTTGCTAATCATGCTAACAACATGCTAGTCACTTGCTAGTCATGCTAACAACGTGCTAGTCACTTGCTAATCATGCTAGTAACATGCTAGTCACTTGCTAGTTATGCTAGCAAACATGCTAGTCACTTGCTAGTCATGCTAAAAACATGCTAGTCATGTTAACAACATGCTAGTCACATGCTAATCATGTTAACAACATGCTAGTCACTTAGGCTAATCATGCTAGTAACATGCTAGTCATGCTAGCAAACATGTTATTCACTTGTTAGTCATGCTAGCAACATGCTTGTCACTTGCTAGTCATGCTAACAACGTGTTAGTCACTTGCTAATCATGCTAGTAACATGCTAGTTACTTGCTAGTCATGCCAGCAAACATGCTAGTCACTTGCTAGTCATGCTAAAAACATGCTAGTCATGCTAACAACATGCTAGTCACATGCTAGTCATGCTAGCAAATTGCTAGAAACATGCTAACAACATACTAACAACTTGCTAATCATGCTAACAACATGCTAGTCACTTGCTAATCATGCTAGTGACATGCTAGTAACTTGTTAATGACATGCTAGCAACTAGCTATTCATGTTAATGACATGCTAACAACATGCAAGTTACTTGCTAATCATGCTAACAACATAATAGTCACTTGCTAGTCATGCTAGCAACATGCTAGTCACTTGCTAGTTATGCTAGCAAACATGCTAGTCACTTGCTAGTCATGCTAAATACATGCTAGTCATGCTAACAACATGCTAGTCACTTGCTAGTCATGTTAACATCATGCTAGTAACATGCTAATCATGCTAGCAAACATGCTATTCACTTGTTAGTCATGCTGGCAAAATGCTTGTCACTTGCTAGTCATGCTAACAACGTGCTAGTCACTTGCTAATCATGCTAGTAACATGCTAGTTACTTGCTAGTCATGCTAAAAACATGCTAGTCACTTGCTAGTCATGCTAAAAACATGCTAGTCATGCTAGCAACATACTCACAACTTGCTAATCATGCTAACAACATGCTAGTCACTTGCTAATCATGCTAACAACATAATAGTCACTTGCTAGTCATGCTAGCAACATGCTAGTCACTTGTTAGTCAAGCTAACAACATGCTAGTAACTTGTTAATGACATGCTAGCAACTAGCTAATCATGTTAATGACATGCTAACAACATGCAAGATACTTGCTAATCATGCTAACAACATAATAGTCACTTGCTAGTCATGCTAGCAACATGCTAGTCACTTGTTAGTCAAGCTAACAACATGCTAGTCACTTGCTAGTCATGCTAGTAAAATGCTAGTCACTTGCTAGTCATTCTAACAACGTGGTAGTCACTTGCTAATCATGCTTGTAACATGCTAGTCACTTGCTAGTCATGCTAGCAAACATGCTAGTCACTTCCTAATCATTCTAAAAACATGCTAGTCATGCTAACAACATGCTAGTCACTTGCTAGTCATGCTAGTAACATGCTAGTCACTTGCTAGTTATGCTAGCAACATGCTAGTCACTTGCTAATCATACTAGAAACATGCTAATAACGTTAATAATGCTGGAAACATGCTAGCAAACATACTAGTAACTTGCTAGTCATGCTAGCAACATGCTAGTCACTTGCTAGTCATGCTAACAACATGCTAGTCACTTGCTAGTCATGCTAGCAAACATGCTAGTCACATGCTAGTCATGCTAGCAACATGCTAGTCACTTGCTAGTCATGCTAGCAAACATGCTAGTCACATGCTAGTCATGCTAGCAACATGCTAGTCATGCTAGCAAACATGCCAGTCACTTGCTAATCATGCTAACAACGTGCTAGTCAGTTGCTACTCATGCTAACAACATGCTAGTCAGTTGCTAGTCATGGTAGCAAACATGCTAGTCACTTGCTAGTCATGCTAACAACATGCTATTCTCTTGCTAGTCATGCAAGTAAAATGCTAGTCACTTGCTAGTCATTCTAACAATGTGGTAGTCACTTGCTAATCATGCTGGTAACATGCTAGTCACTTGCTAGTCATGCTAGCAAACATGCTAGTCACTTCCTAATCATGCTAAAAACATGCTAGTCATGCTAACAACATGTTAGTAACATGCTAGTCATGCTAGTAACATGCTAATAACATGTTAATAATGCTGGAAACATGCTAGCAAACATGCTAGTCACTTGCTAGTCATGCTAGCAAACATGCTAGTCACATGTTAGTCATGCTAGCAAACATGCTAGTCACTTGCTAGTCATGCTAGCAACATGCTAGTCACTTGCTAGTCATGCTAGCAAACATGCCAGTCACTTGCTAGTCATGCTAGCAACATGCTAGTCATTTGCTAGTCATTCTAACAACATGCTAGTCACTTGGTAGTCATGCTAGCAACATGCTAGTCACTTGCTAGTCATGTTAACAACATGCTAGTCACTTTGCTAATCATGCTAGTAACATGCTAATCACTTGCTAGTCATGTTAGCAACGTGCTAGTCACTTGCTAGTCATGCTAGCAACATGCTAGTCACTTGCTAGTCATGCTAACAACGTGCTAGTCAATTGCTATTCATGCTAGTAACATGCTAGTCACTTGCTAGTTATGCTAGCAAACATGCTAGTCACTTGCTAGTCATGCTAAAAACATGCTAGTCATGCTAACAACATGCTAGTCACTTGCTAGTCAAGTTAACAACATGCTAGTCACTTAGGCTAATCATGCTAGTAACATGCTAGTAACTTGTTAATGACATGCTAGCAACTAGCTATTCATGTTAATGACATGCTAACAACATGCAAGATACTTGCTAATCATGCTAACAACATAATAGTCACTTGCTAGTCATGCTAGTAAATGCTAGTCACTTGCTAGTCATTCTAACAACGTGGTAGTCACTTGCTAATCATGCTTGTAACATGCTAGTCACTTGCTAGTCATGCTAGCAAACATGCTAGTCACTTCCTAATCATGCTAAAAACATGCTTGTCATGCTAACAACATGCTAGTCACTTGCTAGTCATGCTAGTAACATGCTAGTCACTTGCTAGTTATGCTAGCAACATGCTAGTCACTTGCTAGTCATGCTAACAACATGCTAGTCACTTGCTAGTCATGCTAGCAAACATGCCAGTCACTTGCTAATCATGCTGACAACATGCTACCAACTTGCTAATCACGCTAGCAACATGCTTGTCACTTGCTAGAAACCGCAAAAATCTGTTTATCTGTCTGTCTGTCCGTGACTATCTGTTTTTCTGGTAAATTGTGTGGTTTTCAAATATTTAAAACTTCAAACTTTAAAACTACTTTAAACTTCAAAATAGTTAAAACTGAAAACCTTCAAACTTTCAGCTTTGCGAACTATTTCAAACTTTCTGGCTAGGCTTTTTCAAGCCAACTTAAAGTTTGTCTACGAACTTTACTATCTAGTTATTCTTCTTCTTCTTCTTCTTCTTCTGAGACCAAATTTTAAAACGTATCTCCTCCTAGACCTTTAAAGCTACAACCACCAAACTCGGCCCAGACCTTCAGACTGGTCTGACTCAGGTTGCTATATCTTTTCTAACTGATCCGGCTTACGGTTTTCGTAAAAATTACGATCAAAACTGCGAAAAATCCCATAGACTTACATTGATGGAATGTTCAGACGAGTCAAGACTCAACAAACACCACCTGTCAAACTTTCAAATGTAAACACACTGAAGCCTATTGGACTAAATTAAGCTTCACTTCTATGTACTATTTATAATCCATTTCAACTCATTTCAGCTTCCACTCTATTTAATATTTCTAATTTAAATCATGCTAGCAACATGCTAGTAACATGCTAATCATGCTAGAAACATGCTAATAACATGTTAATAATGCTGGAAACATGCTAGCAAACATGCTAGTCTCTTGCTAGTCATGCTAGCAACATGCTAGTCACTTGCTAGTCATGCTAACAACATGCTAGTCACTTGCTAGTCATGCTAACAACGTGCTAGTCACTTGCTAATTATGCTAGTAACATGCTAGTCACTTGCTAGTTATGCTAGCAAACATGCTAGTCACTTGCTAGTCATGCTAAAAACATGCTAGTCATGTTAACAACATGCTAGTCACATGCTAGTCATGTTAACAACATGCTAGTCACTTAGGCTAATCATGCTAGTGACATGCTAGTAACTTGCTAATGACATGCTAGCAACAAGCTAGATAGTTGCTAATCATGCTAACAACATGCTAGTCACTTGCTAGTCATGCTAACAACGTGCTAGTCACTTGCTAATCATGCTAGTAACATGCTAGTCACTTGCTAGTTATGCTAGCAAACATGCTAGTCACTTGCTAGTCATGCTAAAAACATGCTAGTCATGTTAACAACATGCTAGTCACATGTTAATCATGTTAACAACATGCTAGTCACTTAGGCTAATCATGCTAGTAACATGCTAGTCATGCTAGCAAACATGTTATTCACTTGTTAGTCATGCTAGCAACATGCTTGTCACTTGCTAGTCATGCTAACAACGTGTTAGTCACTTGCTAATCATGCTAGTAACATGCTAGTTACTTGCTAGTCATGCCAGCAAACATGCTAGTCACTTGCTAGTCATGCTAAAAACATGCTAGTCATGCTAACAACATGCTAGTCACATGCTAGTCATGCTAGCAAATTGCTAGAAACATGCTAACAACATACTAACAACTTGCTAATCATGCTAACAACATGCTAGTCACTTGCTAATCATGCTAGTGACATGCTAGTAACTTGTTAATGACATGCTAGCAACTAGCTATTCATGTTAATGACATGCTAACAACATGCAAGTTACTTGCTAATCATGCTAACAACATAATAGTCACTTGCTAGTCATGCTAACAAACATGCTAGTCACTTGCTAGTTATGTTAGCAACATGCTAGTCACTTGCTAGTCATGCTAAAAACATGCTAGTCACTTGCTAGTCATGCTAGTAACATGCTAGTCACTTGCTAGTCATTCTAACAACGTGGTAGTCACTTGCTAATCATGCTTGTAACATGCTAGTCACTTGCTAGTCATGCTAGTCACTTGCTAGTCATGCTAGCAAACATGCTAGTCACTTTCTAATCATACTAAAAACATGCTAGTCATGCTAACAACATGCTAGTCACTTGCTAGTCATGCTAGTAACATGCTAGTCACTTGCTAGTTATGCTAGCATCATGCTAGTTACTTGCTAGTCATGCTAACAACATGCTAGTCACTTGCTAGTCATGCTAGCAAACATGCCAGTCACTTGCTAGTCATGCTAGCAACATGCTAGTCACTTGGTAGTCATGTTAACAACATGCTAGTCACTTTGCTAGTCATGCTAACAATATGCTAGTCACTTGCTAGCAAACATGCTAGTCACTTGCTAATCATGCTGGTAACATGCTAGTAACTTGCTAACGACATGCTAACAACTTGCTAATCATGCTTGTTACATGTTAGTAACTTGCTAACGACATGGTAGCAACTTGCTAATCATGCTAACAACATGCTAGTCATGCTAGCAACATGTTAGTCATTTGCTAGTCATTCCAACAACATGCTAGTCACTTGGTAGTCATGCTAGCAAAATGCTAGAAACATGCTAACAACATACTAGCAACTTGCTAATCATGCTGACAACATGCTACCAACTTGCTAATCACGCTAGCAACATGCTTGTCTCAACAAACACCAACTGTCAAACTTTCAAATGTAAACACACTGAAGCCTATTGGACTCAATTAAGCTTCACTTCTATGTACTATTTCTAATCCATTTCAACTCATTTCAGCTTCCAGTCTATTTAATATTTCTAATTTAAATCATGCTAGCAACATGCTAGTAACATGCTAATCATGATAGAAACATGCTAATAACATGTTAATAATGCTGGAAACATGCTAGCAAACATGCTAGTCACTTGCTAGTCATGCTAGCAACATGCTAGTCACTTGCTAGTCATACTAGCAACATGCTAGTCACATGCTAGTCATGCTAGCAACATGCTAGTCATGCTAGCAAACATGCCATTCACTTGCTAGTCATGCTAGCAACATGCTAGTCACATGCTAATCATGCTAGCAAACATGCTAGTCACTTGCTAGTAATGCTAGCAACATGCTAGTCACTTGCTAGTCATGTTAACAAACATGCTAGTCACTTTGCTAATCATGCTAGTAACATGCTAGTCACTTGCTAGTCATGTTAGCAACGTGCTAGTCACTTGCTAGTCATGCTAGCAACATGCTAGTCACTTGCTAGTTATGCTAGCAAACATGCTAGTCACTTGCTAGTCATGCTAAATACATGCTAGTCATGCTAACAACATGCTAGTCACTTGCTAGTCATGTTAACATCATGCTAGTAACATGCTAATCATGCTAGCAAACATGCTATTCACTTGTTAGTCACGCTGGCAAAATGCTTGTCACTTGCTAGTCATGCTAACAACGTGCTAGTCACTTGCTAATCATGCTAGTAACATGCTAGTTACTTGCTAGTCATGCTAAAAACATGCTAGTCACTTGCTAGTCATGCTAAAAACATGCTAGTCATGCTAACAACATACTCACAACTTGCTAATCATGCTAACAACATGCTAGTCACTTGCTAATCATGCTAGTGACATGCTAGTAACTTGTTAATGACATGCTAGCAACTAGCTAATCATGTTAATGACATGCTAACAAAATGCAAGATAATTGCTAATCATGCTAACAACATAATAGTCACTTGCTAGTCATGCTAGCAACATGCTAGTCACTTGTTAGTCAAGCTAACAACATGCTAGTCACTTGCTAGTCATGCTAGTAAAATGCTAGTCACTTGCTAGTCATTCTAACAACGTGGTAGTCACTTGCTAATCATGCTTGTAACATGGTAGTCACTTGCTAGTCATGCTAGCAAACATGCTAGTCACTTCCTAATCATTCTAAAAACATGCTAGTCATGCTAACAACATGCTAGTCACTTGCTAGTCATGCTAGTAACATGCTAGTCACTTGCTAGTTATGCTAGCAACATGCTAGTCACTTGCTAATCATACTAGAAACATGCTAATAACGTTAATAATGCTGGAAACATGCTAGCAAACATACTAGTAACTTGCTAGTCATGCTAGCAACATGCTAGTCACTTGCTAGTCATGCTAACAACATGCTAGTCACTTGCTAGTCATGCTAGCAAACATGCTAGTCACATGCTAGTCATGCTAGCAACATGCTAGTCACTTGCTAGTCATGCTAGCAAACATGCTAGTCACATGCTAGTCATGCTAGCAACATGCTAGTCATGCTAGCAAACATGCCAGTCACTTGCTAATCATGCTAACAACGTGCTAGTCAGTTGCTACTCATGCTAACAACATGCTAGTCAGTTGCTAGTCATGGTAGCAAACATGCTAGTCACTTGCTAGTCATGCTAACAACATGCTATTCTCTTGCTAGTCATGCAAGTAAAATGCTAGTCACTTGCTAGTCATTCTAACAATGTGGTAGTCACTTGCTAATCATGCTGGTAACATGTGTGGGATTACAAATTTATAAAATGGTAAATCTAGCTTCCAATGTAATAGTACATTGTGTTTTACATTTTGAGGTAAAGATGATGACATTCTAAGAAGATCAAGTCAGGCAGCGCAGGTGTCTCAGACATTAACCTTTTGTCTTTATGCACTTCCTGACCATTGAGTAGAGTCCCAAGTTAAAGGTGAATGCTAAGCTCAAGGCACAGCTGTGCCTTTGTCTCTATGATAATGTGAAGGTATGGGCGATACTATCAGGCTGATTGGATTAGCACCTATGCATTTGAATGACACTGTTATGCTGATGAGATCAGGGCTGGGGAAATTCAGGTAACGGGCTGATTCCTGTTTGATTGTCTCCACCTCTATGTATCCCTCCCCCTTGAAAGGTATAAACTCTACTGTGTTGAGCTATAGTCAGACTTGGATGACTACAGCGACGCACACCGAGTTCTCAATAAAGAGAAACTTCTGCTTGAAAGATATCCCAACGTCTCCTGGTCTCTGCTTCGAGGAAAAAAAAAAGTTTCCTACAGTTTTGGTGCCGTGACCCGGATGGAGCTCCTCACCTGAATCCAGATTGAAACTTCAAGCTCAACAAAGATCTGACTTTGTTCCAGACTGAATCTTTCTGTACAACCAAGGGTTGGTGAGTGCCACTCTATCCAAAAGAACCTTTAAGACCAGTACAAATTTTTTATCCTCTGCACCATCAGAGAAGAGTTAACAGACAGCTGTAGGGTTTGGTTAACTAAGTTATCCTCTAAAATGTCTTTTTAGAGATGAAGGTTATTCTCTGTTCAGGCAGGGAAGATTAGCTTTACGTGCTAATATTTTGTTACCCTCTGTTTCGGCAGGGAAGAATTGGTTATCCTCTGTTCAGGCAGGGAAGATTAGCATCACGTGCTAATATTGGTTAAGCCTCTGTTCAGGCAGGGAAGATTAACATTACATGTTAATATTTGTTACCCTCTGTTTCAGCAGAGAAGAATTGGTTACCCTCTGTTTCGGCAGGGAAGATTAGCGTAAAGTGCTAGTAATTTGTGTTATCCTCTGCTTTGCCAGGGAAGGTTAACAGACTAGTTATCCTCTGCTTGCCCAGGGAAGAAAGTTCATCCTCTGTTCAGTCAGGGAAGGTTAGCAACAGTTACAGTGTGTGTTAACGTATTGGTTATCCTCTGCTTTGCCAGAGAAGGTTGAATACATTATGATGTGTCTTAACTAGCTTATCCTCTACTTTGTCAGAGAAGTTATTGGTGTATCCTCTGCTTTACCAGGGAAAGTTAACAGTTTTTATGTGTTAACAAGTGTTATCCTCTGCTGGCCAGGGAGGTGTTAGAAGTGTTCTGTTGTGTCAGAAAGACATTACAACATGTTTAGAAGGAATTCTAGGCTGATTCCAACAACTGAGAAAGGTGGACTAGCTACCCCTTCATGGACAGACAGTGAGTTTAAATCATTGTTAGGAGATCACATGGACTCTATTGTGACAGAGTCAGTTAGACTGGATTTAACAAAGAAATTTGGTATTCATCCAGAAAATGTATGGACAATTGAAGAATGCAAGAAGGTGTTAGGTGCATGTATTCGGAAGAAAAATATAAAAGGCATTATCTGCTGCCACAGAGAGTTTAGTTTAGCGATAGCACAAGAACAAGCTCAATGTATTGCTAAGTTAAAAGAACAAAACAAACAGCTGCACAGTCGAGTGTCTTGTTTCACTAAAAAGGTGGGCCATAACAAGGCCTCAACCAAAAGTGATTTAAACAACCAACAGTCAGGTGAAAGTTATTCTGACTTACAGTCTTCGTGTGGACAAGAGGACAATTGCAATATTGGAAGGATAGAGAAAGATGTAGATGTAGTTGAAGTATGTGGAGCGAGACAAGGGGCTCAGAGTAGGGTAGAAGGGGTTGAAACTGTTCCATTTGCAACCCCCATACTCCAGTTACAAGCAGTCCGTACAGCTCTTGGTCCTGAGGCCATAGAAAGACTTGCTGAGAGTTTGCCATTGGTACATGGAAATTTTTCTGAGTTTAGGAGAGAATTGTCCAGAAAGATGCGACTCTATGATATGTCTCTAGCTGAAGTCACCCAGCTAATGTCACAGATCTTGACAGAATCCGAATTCAATCATTTTGAAAGTGCTGTAAATCATTCTGAGTTTCAACAAGCTAGTAAAGATGATTTGAGAGAAGGAGTTCTGAGAGTGTTACAGAATATTGTTGGACCAAAAGTGGACTGGTCAAAGGTCACTAGTTGTGTACAGAAGAAGGATGAAACTGTAAGTGAATACACTGAAAGGTTTTGTCAGTCAGCTGCAGCATACAGTGGAATAGCTGACACTCCAGAAAAGGTATTGGATCATAAAGGACCACTAGTTCGAACATGGTTTGATGGCCTTTTATCAGAGTACAGATCTGCTTTGCCATTCTTAGATCTCACATGGTCAACTGAAAGCCTGCAAAACAATTTGGACAGGTTAGCTACTTGGGAAAGAGACTCTGATGTTAAAACCAGAGTAAAGATTGCAGCAGCATCCTTTCAGGTCAACACAGAGAACCGACAGAAACGTAAATGTCCTAAGAGGGAGGGCAGTTGTCATTACTGTGGGAAGCCTGGACACTGGATGAAAGAGTGTAGGAAAAGCAAGAAGACACTAGGAGAAATTAACAGCTTTACTCAGCTCCTTCTTAGTTTGCTTGCTACTCTGAAGCAGCCCTTCCCCACTTCACCGAACTGTTGGAGCAGCTTGCTCAGGTGTTAACTGTTAGGGCTGTGAGTGCTTAATTACCCCAGTAATCTACAACAAAGATGAAAGATTCTTTGTAAATAGAACAAAAGGAAGTGACTATCACTTCCTCCCACTAGAGGACTCTGGTTAAGTACACTCACAGCCATAAAAAATATACTACAACACTCCAGTCACTTACCCATCCTCTATGAGTTATGATGTTTGCTATGACTGATGTTTCATTGGAGGATGAAGAAGTTGCACAATAAAGTTTGCAAATAAATACAGGGACAGACTAGGACACACAGACCAGTGAGGAGCCCAGGAAAGAACCGATGTGCAACAGGCCTCGGGGGCCAATCCTGCGGTGAAGATTTCCCTAATAGGTTTTTCCCTTTTCCATAGATTATCCTCACCTCACTGGTCCATAGGTGTCAAATGACTTAAGACTAGGTCAACAAAACCACTATACGATCACAGGACTTAAAAAAGTAAAACCACTATACGATCAAGAGACGTATGAAAGGATGAAGTCTATGAATGAATACTGCTGTTCTGCTGTTTCTTTGTTTTCTTGTGTTGCAGGTATGTGTATATGCCATGATGTCATCATAACGGGCACCCTGGTGTAAAGCTTCACCTCAGACATCCATGAACAAGCTTCATTAGGACAAAGAGTCATCTGAGCGAATCTACGTGGGAAATGGACTACAGAAAGCAGATGTCACAGCTATTCAGGCACCATGGACTTCAGGACTTTCACTCTTATGCTACATGTTTTTCTGTGTCATCATGTAGTTTGTACGACATGTTACATCCCTCGTCGTATATGTATCAACAGTTATGGTTCTGAAAAGAATTATTACACCTAAGTAAATCTAGGTAAAGACACAGAATAAGTTATATGTGCCTGTAACTTTTTCAAGTTACATGACTGCAAGATGGGGCTTATGTGAACAAACATAGGCTATAGAATGGACTTATGGAGGTTTACTGTAAATTTGTATTATGTGAGAGTTATTAGAACTCTCAAAGGGGGGACTGTGGGATTACAAATTTATAAAATGGTAAATCTAGCTTCCAATGTAATAGTACATTGTGTTTTACATTTTGAGGTAAAGATGATGACATTCTAAGAAGATCAAGTCAGGCAGCGCAGGTGTCTCAGACATTAACCTTTTGTCTTTATGCACTTCCTGACCATTGAGTAGAGTCCCAAGTTAAAGGTGAATGCTAAGCTCAAGGCACAGCTGTGCCTTTGTCTCTATGATAATGTGAAGGTATGGGCGATACTATTAGGCTGATTGGATTAGCACCTATGCATTTGAATGACACTGTTATGCTGATGAGATCAGGGCTGGGGAAATTCAGGTAACGGGCTGATTCCTGTTTGATTGTCTCCACCTCTATGTATCCCTCCCCCTTGAAAGGTATAAACTCTACTGTGTTGAGCTATAGTCAGACTTGGATGACTGCAGCGACGCACAACGAGTTCTCAATAAAGAGTAACTTCTGCTTGAAAGATATCCCAACATCTCCTGGTCTCTGCTTCGAAGAGGAAAAAAAGTTTCCTACACATGCTAGTCACTTGCTAGTCATGCTAGCAAACATGCTAGTCACTTCCTAATCATGCTAAAAACATGCTAGTCATGCTAACAACATGCTAGTCACTTGCTAGTCATGCTAGTAACATGCTAGTCACTTGCTAGTTATGCTAGCAACATGCTAGTCACTTGCTAGTCATGCTAACAACATGCTAGTCACTTGCTAGTCATGCTAGCAAACATGTCAGTCACTTGCTAGTCATGCTAGCAACATGCTAGTCACTTGGTAGTCATGTTAACAACATGCTAGTCGCTTTGCTACTCATGCTAACAATATGCTAGTCACTTGCTAGCAAACATGCTAGTCACTTGCTAATCATGCTAGTAACATGCTAGTAACTTGTTAACGACATGCTAACAACTTGCTAATCATGCTTGTTACATGTTAGTAACTTGCTAACGACATGGTAGCAACTTGCTAATCATGTTAACAACATGCTTGTCAAGCTAGCAACATGCTAGTCATTTGCTAGTCATTCAAACAACATGCTAGTCACTTGGTAGTCATGCTAGCAAAATGCTAGAAACATGCTAACAACATACTAGCAACTTGCTAATCATGCTGACAACATGCTACCAACTTTCTAATCACGCTAGCAACATGCTTGTCTCAACAAACACCAACTGTCAAACTTTCAAATGTAAACACACTGAAGCCTATTGGACTCAATTAAGCTTCACTTCTATGTACTATTTCTAATCCATTTCAACTCATTTCAGCTTCCACTCTATTTAATATTTCTAATTTAAATCATGCTAGCAACATGCTAGTAACATGCTAATCATGCTAGAAACATGCTAATAACATGTTAATAATGCTGGAAACATGCTAGCAAACATGCTAGTCGCTTGCTAGTCATGCTAGCAAACATGCTAGTCACATGTTAGTCATGCTAGCAAACATGCTAGTCACTTGCTAGTCATGCTAGCAACATGCTAGTCACTTGCTAGTCATGCTAGCAAAATGCTAGTCATGCTAGCAAACATGCCAGTCACGTGCTAGTCATGCTAGCAACATGCTAGTCATTTGCTAGTCATTCTAACAACATGCTAGTCACTTGGTAGTCATGCTAGCAACATGCTAGTCACTTGCTAGTCATGTTAACAACATGCTAGTCACATGCTAGTCATGCTAGCAACATGCTAGTCATGCTAGCAAACATGCCAGTCACTTGCTAATCATGCTAACAACGTGCTAGTCAGTTGCTACTCATGCTAACAACATGCTAGTCAGTTGCTAGTCATGGTAGCAAACATGCTAGTCACTTGCTAGTCATGCTAACAACATGCTATTCTCTTGCTAGTCATGCAAGTAAAATGCTAGTCACTTGCTAGTCATTCTAACAATGTGGTAGTCACTTGCTAATCATGCTGGTAACATGCTAGTCACTTGCTAGTCATGCTAGCAAACATGCTAGTCACTTCCTAATCATGCTAAAAACATGCTAGTCATGCTAACAACATGCTAGTAACATGCTAGTCATGCTAGTAACATGCTAATAACATGTTAATAATGCTGGAAACATGCTAGCAAAAATGCTAGTCACTTGCTAGTCATGCTAGCAAACATGCTAGTCACATGTTAGTCATGCTAGCAAACATGCTAGTCACTTGCTAGTCATGCTAGCAACATGCTAGTCACTTGCTAGTCATGCTAGCAAAATGCTAGTCATGCTAGCAAACATGCCAGTCACTTGCTAGTCATGCTAGCAACATGCTAGTCATTTGCTAGTCATTCTAACAACATGCTAGTCACTTGGTAGTCATGCTAGCAACATGCTAGTCACTTGCTAGTCATGTTAACAACATGCTAGTCACTTTGCTAATCATGCTAGTAACATGCTAATCACTTGCTAGTCATGTTAGCAACGTGCTAGTCACTTGCTAGTCATGCTAGCAACATGCTAGTCACTTGCTAGTCATGCTAACAACGTGCTAGTCAATTGCTAATCATGCTAGTAACATGCTAGTCACTTGCTAGTTATGCTAGCAAACATGCTAGTCACTTGCTAGTCATGCTAAAAACATGCTAGTCATGCTAACAACATGCTAGTCACTTGCTAGTCAAGTTAACAACATGCTAGTCACTTAGGCTAATCATGCTAGTAACATGCTAGTAACTTGTTAATGACATGCTAGCAACTAGCTATTCATGTTAATGACATGCTAACAACATGCAAGATACTTGCTAATCATGCTAACAACATAATAGTCACTTGCTAGTCATGCTAGTAAATGCTAGTCACTTGCTAGTCATTCTAACAACGTGGTAGTCACTTGCTAATCATGCTTGTAACATGCTAGTCACTTGCTAGTCATGCTAGCAAACATGCTAGTCACTTCCTAATCATGCTAAAAACATGCTTGTCATGCTAACAACATGCTAGTCACTTGCTAGTCATGCTAGTAACATGCTAGTCACTTGCTAGTTATGCTAGCAACATGCTAGTCACTTGCTAGTCATGCTAACAACATGCTAGTCACTTGCTAGTCATGCTAGTAACATGCTAGTCACTTGCTAGTTATGCTAGCAACATGCTAGTCACTTGCTAATCATACTAGAAACATGCTAATAACGTTAATAATGCTGGAAACATGCTAGCAAACATACTAGTAACTTGCTAGTCATGCTAGCAACATGCTAGTCACTTGCTAGTCATGCTAACAACATGCTAGTCACTTGCTAGTCATGCTAGCAAACATGCTAGTCACATGCTAGTCATGCTAGCAACATGCTAGTCATTTGCTAGTCATTCTAACAACATGCTAGTCACTTGGTAGTCATGCTAGCAACATGCTAGTCACTTGCTAGTCATGTTAACAACATGCTAGTCACTTTGCTAATCATGCTAGTAACATGCTAATCACTTGCTAGTCATGTTAGCAACGTGCTAGTCACTTGCTAGTCATGCTAACAACGTGCTAGTCAATTGCTAATCATGCTAGTAACATGCTAGTCACTTGCTAGTTATGCTAGCAAACATGCTAGTCACTTGCTAGTCATGCTAAAAACATGCTAGTCATGCTAACAACATGCTAGTCACTTGCTAGTCAATTTAACAACATGCTAGTCACTTAGGCTAATCATGCTAGTAACATGCTAGTAACTTGTTAATGACATGCTAGCAACTAGCTATTCATGTTAATGACATGCTAACAACATGCAAGATACTTGCTAATCATGCTAACAACAGAATAGTCACTTGCTAGTCATGCTAGCAACATGCTAGTCACTTGTTAGTCAAGCTAACAACATGCTAGTCACTTGCTAGTCATGCTAGTAAATGCTAGTCACTTGCTAGTCATTCTAACAACGTGGTAGTCACTTGCTAATCATGCTTGTAACATGCTAGTCACTTGCTAGTCATGCTAGCAAACATGCTAGTCACTTCCTAATCATGCTAAAAACATGCTTGTCATGCTAACAACATGCTAGTCACTTTCTAGTCATGCTAGTAACATGCTAGTCACTTGCTAGTTATGCTAGCAACATGCTAGTCACTTGCTAGTCATGCTAACAACATGCTAGTCACTTGCTAGTCATGCTAGCAAACATGCCAGTCACTTGCTAATCATGCTGACAACATGCTACCAACTTGCTAATCACGCTAGCAACATGCTTGTCACTTGCTAGAAACCGCAAAAATCTGTTTATCTGTCTGTCTGTCCGTGACTATCTGTTTTTCTGGTAAATTGTGTGGTTTTCAAATATTTAAAACTTCAAACTTTAAAACTACTTTAAACTTCAAAATAGTTAAAACTGAAAACCTTCAAACTTTCAGCTTTGAAAACTATTTCAAACTTTCTGGCTAGGCTTTTTCAAGCCAACTTAAAGTTTGTCTACGAACTTTACTATCTAGTTCTTCTTCTTCTTCTTCTTCTTCTTCTGAGACCAAATTTTAAAACGTATCTCCTCCTAGACCTTTAAAGCTACAACCACCAAACTCGGCCCAGACCTTCAGACTGGTCTGACTCAGGTTGCTATATCTTTTCTAACTGATCCGGCTTACGGTTTTCGTAAAAATTACGATCAAAACTGCGAAAAATCCCATAGACTTACATTGATGGAATGTTCAGACGAGTCAAGACTCAACAAACACCACCTGTCAAACTTTCAAATGTAAACACACTGAAGCCTATTGGACTAAATTAAGCTTCACTTCTATGTACTATTTATAATCCATTTCAACTCATTTCAGCTTCCACTCTATTTAATATTTCTAATTTAAATCATGCTAGCAACATGCTAGTAACATGCTAATCATGCTAGAAACATGCTAATAACATGTTAATAATGCTGGAAACATGCTAGCAAACATGCTAGTCTCTTGCTAGTCATGCTAGCAACATGCTAGTCACTTGCTAGTCATGCTAACAATATGCTAGTCACTTGGTAGTCATGCTAGTCACATGCTAGTCACATGCTAGTCATGCTAGCAAACATGCTAGTCACTTGCTAGTCATGCTAGCAACATGCTAGTCACATGCTAGTCATGCTAGCAACATGCTAGTCATGCTAGCAAACATGCCAGTCACTTGCTAGTCATGCTAGCAACATGCTAGTCACTTGCTAATCATGCTAGTAACATGCTAGTCACTTGCTAGTCATGTTAACAACATGCTAGTCACTTGCTAATCATTATAGCAACATGCTAGTCACCTGCTAGTCATGCTAGCAAACATGCTAGTCACTTGCTAATCATGCTAGTAATATGCTAGTCACTTGCTAGTCATGCTAGCAAACATGCCAGTCACTTGCTAATCATGCTGACAACATGCTACCAACTTGCTAATCACGCTAGCAACATGCTTGTCACTTGCTAGAAACCGCAAAAATCTGTTTATCTGTCTGTCTGTCCGTGACTATCTGTTTTTCTGGTAAATTGTGTGGTTTTCAAATATTTAAAACTTCAAACTTTAAAACTACTTTAAACTTCAAAATAGTTAAAACTGAAAACCTTCAAACTTTCAGCTTTGAAAACTATTTCAAACTTTCTGGCTAGGCTTTTTCAAGCCAACTTAAAGTTTGTCTACGAACTTTACTATCTAGTTCTTCTTTTTCTTCTTCTTCTTCTTCTGAGACCAAATTTTAAAACGTATCTCCTCCTAGACCTTTAAAGCTACAACCACCAAACTCGGCCCAGACCTTCAGACTGGTCTGACTCAGGTTGCTATATCTTTTCTAACTGATCCGGCTTACGGTTTTCGTAAAAATTACGATCAAAACTGCGAAAAATCCCATAGACTTACATTGATGGAATGTTCAGACGAGTCAAGACTCAACAAACACCACCTGTCAAACTTTCAAATGTAAACACACTGAAGCCTATTGGACTAAATTAAGCTTCACTTCTATGTACTATTTATAATCCATTTCAACTCATTTCAGCTTCCACTCTATTTAATATTTCTAATTTAAATCATGCTAGCAACATGCTAGTAACATGCTAATCATGCTAGAAACATGCTAATAACATGTTAATAATGCTGGAAACATGCTAGCAAACATGCTAGTCTCTTGCTAGTCATGCTAGCAACATGCTAGTCACTTGCTAGTCATGCTAACAATATGCTAGTCACTTGGTAGTCATGCTAGTCACATGCTAGTCACATGCTAGTCATGCTAGCAAACATGCTAGTCACTTGCTAGTCATGCTAGCAACATGCTAGTCACTTGCTAGTCATGCTAACAATATGCTAGTCACTTGGTAGTCATGCTAGTCACATGCTAGTCACATGCTAGTCATGCTAGCAAACATGCTAGTCACTTGCTAGTCATGCTAGCAACATGCTAGTCACATGCTAGTCATGCTAGCAACATGCTAGTCATGCTAGCAAACATGCCAGTCACTTGCTAGTCATGCTAGCAACATGCTAGTCACTTGCTAATCATGCTAGTAACATGCTAGTCACTTGCTAGTCATGTTAACAACATGCTAGTCACTTGCTAATCATTATAGCAACATGCTAGTCACCTGCTAGTCATGCTAGCAAACATGCTAGTCACTTGCTTATCATGCTAGTAATATGCTAGTCACTTGCTAGTCATGCTAGCAAACATGATTGTCACTTGCTAGTCATGCTAGCAACATGCTAATCACTTGCTAGTTATGCTAACAACATGCTAGTCATGCTAGCAAACATGCTAGTCACTTGCTAGTCATGCTAGCAACATGCTAGTCACTTGCTAATCATGCTAGTAACATGCTAGTCACTTGCTAGTCATGTTAACAACATGCTAGTCACTTGCTAGTCATGCTAGCAACATGCTAGTCACTTGCTGGTCATGCTAACAACATGCTAGTGTTGCTATGCAGTTGCTAGTCACTTGCTAATCATGCTAGTAACATGCTAGTCACTTGCTAGTCATGCTAGCAAACGTGCTAGTCACTTGCTAGTAATGCTAGCAACATGGTAGTCACTTGCTAATCATGATAGCAACATGCTAGTCACTTGCTAGTCATGCTAGCAAACATGCTAGTCACTTGCTAGTCATACTAACAACATGTTAGTCACTTGCTAATCATGCTAACAACATGCTAGTTACTTGCTAGTCATGCTAACAAACATGCTAGTCACTTGCTAATCATGCTAGTAACATGCTAGTCACTTGCTAGTCATGCTAGCAAAATGCTAGTCACTTGCTAGTCATGCTAGCAACATGTTAGTCACTTGCTAATCATGCTAGTAACATGCTAGTCACTTGCTAGTCATGCTAGCAAACATGCTAGTCACTTGCTAGTCATACTAACAACATGTTAGTCACTTGCTAATCATGCTAACAACATGCTAGTTACTTGCTAGTCATGCTAGCAAACATGCTAGTCACTTGCTAATCATGCTAGTAACATGCTAGTCACTTGCTAGTCATGCAAGCAACATGCTAGTCACTTGTTAGTCATGCTAACAACATGCTAGTGTTGCTATGCAGTTGCTAGTCACTTGCTAATCATGCTAGTAACATGCTAGTCACTTGCTAGTCATGCTAGCAACATGCTAATCACTTGCTAGTTATGTTAACAACATGCTATTCATGTTAGCAATCACGTTAGTCACTTGCTAATCATTATAGCAACATGCTAGTCACCTGCTAGTCATGCTAGCAAACATGCTAGTCACTTGCTAATCATGCTAGTAATATGCTAGTCACTTGCTAGTCATGCTAGCAAACATGATTGTCACTTGCTAGTCATGCTAGCAACATGCTAATCACTTGCTAGTTATGCTAACAACATGCTAGTCATGCTAGCAAACATGCTAGTCACTTGCTAGTCATGCTAGCAACATGCTAGTCACTTGCTAGTCATGCTAGCAAACATGCTAGTCACTAGGTAGTCATGCTAGCAAACATGCTTGTCACTTGCTAGTCATGCTAGCAACATGCTAATCACTTGCTAGTTATAATAACAACATGCTAGTCATGCTAGCAAACATTTTAGTCACTTGCTAGTCATGGTAATAACATGCTAGTCACTTGCTAGTCATGCTAGCAAACATGCTAGTCACTTGCTAGTTATGCTAGCAACATGCTAGTCACTTGCTAGTCATGCTAACAACATGCTAGTCATGCTAGCAAACATGCTAGTCACTTGCTAGTCATGCTAGCAACATGCTAATCACTTGCTAGTTATAATAACAACATGCTAGTCATGCTAGCAAACATTTTAGTCACTTGCTAGTCATGCTAATAACATGCTAGTCATGCTAGCAAACATGCTAGTCACTTGCTAGTCATGCTAGCAAACATGCTAGTCACTTCCTAATCATGCTAAAAACAAGCTAGTTATGCTAACAACATGCTAGTCACTTGCTAGTCATGCTAGTAACATGCTAGTCACTTGCTAGTTATGCTAGCAACATGCTAGTCACTTGCTAATCATGCTAAGAACAAGCTAGTCACTTGCTAGTCATGCTAGCAAATATGCTTGTCACTTGCTAGTCATGCTAGCAACATGTTAATCACTTGCTAATCATGCTAGCAATATGGTAGTCACTTGCTAGTAATGCTAGCAAACATGCTTGTCACTTGCTTGTCATGCTAGCAACATGCTAGTAACTTGCTAGTCATGCTAGCAAAAATGCTAGTCACTTGCTAGTCATGCTAACAACATGCTAGTCACTTGCAAGTCATGCTAGCAACATGTTAGTCACTTGCTAGAAATGCTGACAACATGCTAGTTGCTTGCTAGTCATGCTATCAAACATGCTAGTAACTTGCTAGTCATGCTAGCAACATGCTAGTCATGCTAACAACATGCTAGCAACTTGCTAATCATGCAAACAACATGCTAGTAACTTGCTAATCATGCTAACAACATGCTAGTCACATGCTAATCATGCTAGTGACATGCTAGTAACTTGCTAATGACATGCTAGCAACAAGCTAGATACTTGCTAATCATGCTAACAACATGCTAGTCACTTGCTAGTCATGCTAACAACGTGCTAGTCACTTGCTAATCATGCTAGCAACATGCTAGTCACTTGCTAGTTATGCTAGCAAACATGCTAGTCACTTGCTAGTCATGCTAAAAACATGCTAGTCATGTTAACAACATGCTAGTCACATGCTAGTCATGTTAAAAACATGCTAGTCACTTCGGCTAATCATGCTAGTAACATGCTAGTCATGCTAGCAAACATGCTATTCACTTGTTAGTCATGCTAGCAACATGCTTGTCACTTGCTAGTCATGCAAACAACGTGCTAGTCACTTGCTAATCATGCTAGTAACATGCTAGTTACTTGCTAGTCATGCTAGCAAACATGCAGGTCACTTACTAGTCATGCTAAAAACATGCTAGTCATGCTAACAACATGCTAGTCACTTGCTACTCATGCTAGCAAATTGCTAGAAACATGCTAACAACATACTAACAACTTGCTAATCATGCTAACAACATGCTAGTCACTTGCTAATCATGCTAGTGACATGCTAGTAACTTGTTAATGACATGCTAGCAACTAGCTATTCATGTTAATGACATGGTAACAACATGCAAGATACTTGCAAGTTATGTTAGCAACATGCTAGTCACTTGCTAGTCATGCTAACACCATGCTAGTCACTTGCTAGTCATGCTAGTAACATGCTAGTCACTTGCTAGTCATGCTACCAAACATGCAAGTCACTTGCTAGTCATGCTAGCAACATACTAGTCACTTGTTAGTCAAGCTAACAACATGCTATTCTCTTGCTAGTCATGCAAGTAAAATGCTAGTCACTTGCTAGTCATTCTAACAATGTGCTAGTCACTTCCTAATCATGCTAAAAACATGCTAGTCATGCTAACAACATGCTAGTCACTTGCTAGTCATGCTAATAACATGCTAGTCACTTGCTAGTTATGCTAGCAACATGCTAGTCACTTGCAAGTCATGCTAACAACATGCTAGTCACTTGCTAGTCATGCTAGCAAACATGCCAGTCACTTGCTAGTCATGCTAGCAACATGCTAGTCACTTGGTAGTCATGTTAACAACATGGTAGTCACTTTGCTAGTCATGCTAACAATATGCAAACATGCTAGTCACTTCCTAATCATGCTAAAAACATGCTAGTCATGCTAACAACATGCTAGTCACTTGCTAGTCATGCTAGTAACATGCTAGTCACTTGCTAGTTATGCTAGCAACATGCTAGTCACTTGCTAGTCATGCTAACAACATGCTAGTCACTTGCTAGTCATGCTAGCAAACATGCCAGTCACTTGCTAGTCATGCTAGCAACATGCTAGTCACTTGGTAGTCATGTTAACAACATGGTAGTCACTTTGCTAGTCATGCTAACAATATGCTAGTCACTTGCAAGCAAACATGCTAGTCACTTGCTAATCATGCTAGTAACATGCTAGTAACTTGTTAACGACATGCTAACAACTTGCTAATCATGTTTGTTACATGTTAGTAACTTGCTAACGACATGGTAGCAACTTGCTAATCATGTTAACAACATGCTTGTCAAGCTAGCAACATGCTAGTCATTTGCTAGTCATTCTAACAACATGCTAGTCACTTGGTAGTCATGCTAGCAAAATGCTAGAAACATGCTAACAACATACTAGCAACTTGCTAATCATGCTGACAACATGCTACCAACTTTCTAATCACGCTAGCAACATGCTTGTCTCAACAAACACCAACTGTCAAACTTTCAAATGTAAACACACTGAAGCCTATTGGACTCAATTAAGCTTCACTTCTATGTACTATTTCTAATCCATTTCAACTCATTTCAGCTTCCACTCTATTTAATATTTCTAATTTAAATCATGCTAGCAACATGCTAGTAACATGCTAATCATGCTAGAAACATGCTAATAACATGTTAATAATGCTGGAAACATGCTAGCAAACATGCTAGTCACTTGCTAGTCATGCTAGCAACATGCTAGTCACTTGCTAGTCATGCTAACAACATGCTAGTCACTTGCTAGTCATGCTAGCAAACATGCTAGTCACATGCTAGTCATGCTAAAAACATGCTAGTCATGCTAACAACATGCTAGTCACTTGCTAGTCATGCTAGTAACATGCTAGTCACTTGCTAGTCATGCTAGCAACATGCTAGTCACTTGCTAATCATGCTAGTAACATGCTAGTCACTTGCTAGTCATGTTAACAACATGCTAGTCACTTGCTAGTCATGCTAGCAACATGCTAGTCACTTGCTGGTCATGCTAACAACATGCTAGTGTTGCTATGCAGTTGCTAGTCACTTGTTAATCATGCTAGTAACATGCTAGTCACTTGCTAGTCATGCTAGCAAACGTGCTAGTCACGTGCTAGTAACGCTAACAATATGTTAGTCACTTGCTAATCATGCTAACAACATGCTAGTCACTTGCTAGTCATGCTAACAAACATGCTAGTCACTTGCTAGTTATGTTAGCAACATGCTAGTCACTTGCTAGTCATGCTAAAAACATGCTAGTCACTTGCTAGTCATGCTAGTAACATGCTAGTCACTTGCTAGTCATTCTAACAACGTGGTAGTCACTTGCTAATCATGCTTGTAACATGCTAGTCACTTGCTAGTCATGCTAGTCACTTGCTAGTCATGCTAGCAAACATGCTAGTCACTTTCTAATCATACTAAAGACATGCTAGTCATGCTAACAACATGCTAGTCACTTACTAGTCATGCTAGTAACATGCTAGTCACTTGCTAGTTATGCTAGCATCATGCTAGTTACTTGCTAGTCATGCTAACAACATGCTAGTCACTTGCTAGTCATGCTAGCAAACATGCCAGTCACTTGCTAGTCATGCTAGCAACATGCTAGTCACTTGGTAGTCATGTTAACAACATGCTAGTCACTTTGCTAGTCATGCTAACAATATGCTAGTCACTTTGCTAATCATGCTAGTAACATGCTAGTCACTTGCTAGTCATGTTAGCAACGTGCTAGTCACTTGCTAGTCATGCTAGCAACATGCTAGTCACTTGCTAGTTATGCTAGCAAACATGCTAGTCACTTGCTAGTCATGCTAAATACATGCTAGTCATGCTAACAACATGCTAGTCACTTGCTAGTCATGTTAACATCATGCTAGTAACATGCTAATCATGCTAGCAAACATGCTATTCACTTGTTAGTCATGCTGGCAAAATGCTTGTCACTTGCTAGTCATGCTAACAACGTGCTAGTCACTTGCTAATCATGCTAGTAACATGCTAGTTACTTGCTAGTCATGCTAAAAACATGCTAGTCACTTGCTAGTCATGCTAAAAACATGCTAGTCATGCTAGCAACATACTCACAACTTGCTAATCATGCTAACAACATGCTAGTCACTTGCTAATCATGCTAACAACATAATAGTCACTTGCTAGTCATGCTAGCAACATGCTAGTCACTTGTTAGTCAAGCTAACAACATGCTAGTAACTTGTTAATGACATGCTAGCAACTAGCTAATCATGTTAATGACATGCTAACAACATGCAAGATACTTGCTAATCATGCTAACAACATAATAGTCACTTGCTAGTCATGCTAGCAACATGCTAGTCACTTGTTAGTCAAGCTAACAACATGCAAGTCACTTGCTAGTCATGCTAGTAAAATGCTAGTCACTTGCTAGTCATTCTAACAACGTGGTAGTCACTTGCTAATCATGCTTGTAACATGCTAGTCACTTGCTAGTCATGCTAGCAAACATGCTAGTCACTTCCTAAACATTCTAAAAACATGCTAGTCATGCTAACAACATGCTAGTCACTTGCTAGTCATGCTAGTAACATGCTAGTCACTTGCTAGTTATGCTAGCAACATGCTAGTCACTTGCTAATCATACTAGAAACATGCTAATAACGTTAATAATGCTGGAAACATGCTAGCAAACATACTAGTAACTTGCTAGTCATGCTAGCAACATGCTAGTCACTTGCTAGTCATGCTAACAACATGCTAGTCACTTGCTAGTCATGCTAGCAAACATGCTAGTCACATGCTAGTCATGCTAGCAACATGCTAGTCACTTGCTAGTCATGCTAGCAAACATGCTAGTCACATGCTAGTCATGCTAGCAACATGCTAGTCATGCTAGCAAACATGCCAGTCACTTGCTAATCATGCTAACAACGTGCTAGTCAGTTGCTACTCATGCTAACAACATGCTAGTCAGTTGCTAGTCATGGTAGCAAACATGCTAGTCACTTGCTAGTCATGCTAACAACATGCTATTCTCTTGCTAGTCATGCAAGTAAAATGCTAGTCACTTGCTAGTCATTCTAACAATGTGGTAGTCACTTGCTAATCATGCTGGTAACATGCTAGTCACTTGCTAGTCATGCTAGCAAACAAGCTAGTCACTTCCTAATCATGCTAAAAACATGCTAGTCATGCTAACAACATGCTAGTAACATGCTAGTCATGCTAGTAACATGCTAATAACATGTTAATAATGCTGGAAACATGCTAGCAAACATGCTAGTCACTTGCTAGTCATGCTAGCAAACATGCTAGTCACATGTTAGTCATGCTAGCAAACATGCTAGTCACTTGCTAGTCATGCTAGCAACATGCTAGTCACTTGCTAGTCATGCTAGCAAAATGCTAGTCATGCTAGCAAACATGCCAGTCACTTGCTAGTCATGCTAGCAACATGCTAGTCATTTGCTAGTCATTCTAACAACATGCTAGTCACTTGGTAGTCATGCTAGCAACATGCTAGTCACTTGCTAGTCATGTTAACAACATGCTAGTCACTTTGCTAATCATGCTAGTAACATGCTAATCACTTGCTAGTCATGTTAGCAACGTGCTAGTCACTTGCTAGTCATGCTAGCAACATGCTAGTCACTTGCTAGTCATGCTAACAACGTGCTAGTCAATTGCTAATCATGCTAGTAACATGCTAGTCACTTGCTAGTTATGCTAGCAAACATGCTAGTCACTTGCTAGTCATGCTAAAAACATGCTAGTCATGCTAACAACATGCTAGTCACTTGCTAGTCAAGTTAACAACATGCTAGTCACTTAGGCTAATCATGCTAGTAACATGCTAGTAACTTGTTAATGACATGCTAGCAACTAGCTATTCATGTTAATGACATGCTAACAACATGCAAGATACTTGCTAATCATGCTAACAACATAATAGTCACTTGCTAGTCATGCTAGTAAATGCTAGTCACTTGCTAGTCATTCTAACAACGTGGTAGTCACTTGCTAATCATGCTTGTAACATGCTAGTCACTTGCTAGTCATGCTAGCAAACATGCTAGTCACTTCCTAATCATGCTAAAAACATGCTTGTCATGCTAACAACATGCTAGTCACTTGCTAGTCATGCTAGTAACATGCTAGTCACTTGCTAGTTATGCTAGCAACATGCTAGTCACTTGCTAGTCATGCTAACAACATGCTAGTCACTTGCTAGTCATGCTAGCAAACATGCCAGTCACTTGCTAATCATGCTGACAACATGCTACCAACTTGCTAATCACGCTAGCAACATGCTTGTCACTTGCTAGAAACCGCAAAAATCTGTTTATCTGTCTGTCTGTCCGTGACTATCTGTTTTTCTGGTAAATTGTGTGGTTTTCAAATATTTAAAACTTCAAACTTTAAAACTACTTTAAACTTCAAAATAGTTAAAACTGAAAACCTTCAAACTTTCAGCTTTGCGAACTATTTCAAACTTTCTGGCTAGGCTTTTTCAAGCCAACTTAAAGTTTGTCTACGAACTTTACTATCTAGTTCTTCTTCTTCTTCTTCTTCTTCTTCTGAGACCAAATTTTAAAACGTATCTCCTCCTAGACCTTTAAAGCTACAACCACCAAACTCGGCCCAGACCTTCAGACTGGTCTGACTCAGGTTGCTATATCTTTTCTAACTGATCCGGCTTACGGTTTTCGTAAAAATTACGATCAAAACTGCGAAAAATCCCATAGACTTACATTGATGGAATGTTCAGACGAGTCAAGACTCAACAAACACCACCTGTCAAACTTTCAAATGTAAACACACTGAAGCCTATTGGACTAAATTAAGCTTCACTTCTATGTACTATTTATAATCCATTTCAACTCATTTCAGCTTCCACTCTATTTAATATTTCTAATTTAAATCATGCTAGCAACATGCTAGTAACATGCTAATCATGCTAGAAACATGCTAATAACATGTTAATAATGCTGGAAACATGCTAGCAAACATGCTAGTCTCTTGCTAGTCATGCTAGCAACATGCTAGTCACTTGCTAGTCATGCTAACAACATGCTAGTCACTTGCTAGTCATGCTAACAACGTGCTAGTCACTTGCTAATTATGCTAGTAACATGCTAGTCACTTGCTAGTTATGCTAGCAAACATGCTAGTCACTTGCTAGTCATGCTAAAAACATGCTAGTCATGTTAACAACATGCTAGTCACATGCTAGTCATGTTAACAACATGCTAGTCACTTAGGCTAATCATGCTAGTGACATGCTAGTAACTTGCTAATGACATGCTAGCAACAAGCTAGATAGTTGCTAATCATGCTAACAACATGCTAGTCACTTGCTAGTCATGCTAACAACGTGCTAGTCACTTGCTAATCATGCTAGTAACATGCTAGTCACTTGCTAGTTATGCTAGCAAACATGCTAGTCACTTGCTAGTCATGCTAAAAACATGCTAGTCATGTTAACAACATGCTAGTCACATGCTAATCATGTTAACAACATGCTAGTCACTTAGGCTAATCATGCTAGTAACATGCTAGTCATGCTAGCAAACATGTTATTCACTTGTTAGTCATGCTAGCAACATGCTTGTCACTTGCTAGTCATGCTAACAACGTGTTAGTCACTTGCTAATCATGCTAGTAACATGCTAGTTACTTGCTAGTCATGCCAGCAAACATGCTAGTCACTTGCTAGTCATGCTAAAAACATGCTAGTCATGCTAACAACATGCTAGTCACATGCTAGTCATGCTAGCAAATTGCTAGAAACATGCTAACAACATACTAACAACTTGCTAATCATGCTAACAACATGCTAGTCACTTGCTAATCATGCTAGTGACATGCTAGTAACTTGTTAATGACATGCTAGCAACTAGCTATTCATGTTAATGACATGCTAACAACATGCAAGTTACTTGCTAATCATGCTAACAACATAATAGTCACTTGCTAGTCATGCTAGCAACATGCTAGTCACTTGCTAGTTATGCTAGCAAACATGCTAGTCACTTGCTAGTCATGCTAAATACATGCTAGTCATGCTAACAACATGCTAGTCACTTGCTAGTCATGTTAACATCATGCTAGTAACATGCTAATCATGCTAGCAAACATGCTATTCACTTGTTAGTCATGCTGGCAAAATGCTTGTCACTTGCTAGTCATGCTAACAACGTGCTAGTCACTTGCTAATCATGCTAGTAACATGCTAGTTACTTGCTAGTCATGCTAAAAACATGCTAGTCACTTGCTAGTCATGCTAAAAACATGCTAGTCATGCTAGCAACATACTCACAACTTGCTAATCATGCTAACAACATGCTAGTCACTTGCTAATCATGCTAACAACATAATAGTCACTTGCTAGTCATGCTAGCAACATGCTAGTCACTTGTTAGTCAAGCTAACAACATGCTAGTAACTTGTTAATGACATGCTAGCAACTAGCTAATCATGTTAATGACATGCTAACAACATGCAAGATACTTGCTAATCATGCTAACAACATAATAGTCACTTGCTAGTCATGCTAGCAACATGCTAGTCACTTGTTAGTCAAGCTAACAACATGCTAGTCACTTGCTAGTCATGCTAGTAAAATGCTAGTCACTTGCTAGTCATTCTAACAACGTGGTAGTCACTTGCTAATCATGCTTGTAACATGCTAGTCACTTGCTAGTCATGCTAGCAAACATGCTAGTCACTTCCTAATCATTCTAAAAACATGCTAGTCATGCTAACAACATGCTAGTCACTTGCTAGTCATGCTAGTAACATGCTAGTCACTTGCTAGTTATGCTAGCAACATGCTAGTCACTTGCTAATCATACTAGAAACATGCTAATAACGTTAATAATGCTGGAAACATGCTAGCAAACATACTAGTAACTTGCTAGTCATGCTAGCAACATGCTAGTCACTTGCTAGTCATGCTAACAACATGCTAGTCACTTGCTAGTCATGCTAGCAAACATGCTAGTCACATGCTAGTCATGCTAGCAACATGCTAGTCACTTGCTAGTCATGCTAGCAAACATGCTAGTCACATGCTAGTCATGCTAGCAACATGCTAGTCATGCTAGCAAACATGCCAGTCACTTGCTAATCATGCTAACAACGTGCTAGTCAGTTGCTACTCATGCTAACAACATGCTAGTCAGTTGCTAGTCATGTTAGCAAACATGCTAGTCACTTGCTAGTCATGCTAACAACATGCTATTCTCTTGCTAGTCATGCAAGTAAAATGCTAGTCACTTGCTAGTCATTCTAACAATGTGGTAGTCACTTGCTAATCATGCTGGTAACATGCTAGTCACTTGCTAGTCATGCTAGCAAACATGCTAGTCACTTCCTAATCATGCTAAAAACATGCTAGTCATGCTAACAACATGCTAGTAACATGCTAGTCATGCTAGTAACATGCTAATAACATGTTAATAATGCTGGAAACATGCTAGCAAACATGCTAGTCACTTGCTAGTAATGCTAGCAAACATGCTAGTCACATGTTAGTCATGCTAGCAAACATGCTAGTCACTTGCTAGTCATGCTAGCAACATGCTAGTCACTTGCTAGTCATGCTAGCAAACATGCCAGTCACTTGCTAGTCATGCTAGCAACATGCTAGTCATTTGCTAGTCATTCTAACAACATGCTAGTCACTTGGTAGTCATGCTAGCAACATGCTAGTCACTTGCTAGTCATGTTAACAACATGCTAGTCACTTTGCTAATCATGCTAGTAACATGCTAATCACTTGCTAGTCATGTTAGCAACGTGCTAGTCACTTGCTAGTCATGCTAGCAACATGCTAGTCACTTGCTAGTCATGCTAACAACGTGCTAGTCAATTGCTAATCATGCTAGTAACATGCTAGTCACTTGCTAGTTATGCTAGCAAACATGCTAGTCACTTGCTAGTCATGCTAAAAACATGCTAGTCATGCTAACAACATGCTAGTCACTTGCTAGTCAAGTTAACAACATGCTAGTCACTTAGGCTAATCATGCTAGTAACATGCTAGTAACTTGTTAATGACATGCTAGCAACTAGCTATTCATGTTAATGACATGCTAACAACATGCAAGATACTTGCTAATCATGCTAACAACATAATAGTCACTTGCTAGTCATGCTAGTAAATGCTAGTCACTTGCTAGTCATTCTAACAACGTGGTAGTCACTTGCTAATCATGCTTGTAACATGCTAGTCACTTGCTAGTCATGCTAGCAAACATGCTAGTCACTTCCTAATCATGCTAAAAACATGCTTGTCATGCTAACAACATGCTAGTCACTTGCTAGTCATGCTAGTAACATGCTAGTCACTTGCTAGTTATGCTAGCAACATGCTAGTCACTTGCTAGTCATGCTAACAACATGCTAGTCACTTGCTAGTCATGCTAGCAAACATGCCAGTCACTTGCTAATCATGCTGACAACATGCTACCAACTTGCTAATCACGCTAGCAACATGCTTGTCACTTGCTAGAAACCGCAAAAATCTGTTTATCTGTCTGTCTGTCCGTGACTATCTGTTTTTCTGGTAAATTGTGTGGTTTTCAAATATTTAAAACTTCAAACTTTAAAACTACTTTAAACTTCAAAATAGTTAAAACTGAAAACCTTCAAACTTTCAGCTTTGCGAACTATTTCAAACTTTCTGGCTAGGCTTTTTCAAGCCAACTTAAAGTTTGTCTACGAACTTTACTATCTAGTTATTCTTCTTCTTCTTCTTCTTCTTCTGAGACCAAATTTTAAAACGTATCTCCTCCTAGACCTTTAAAGCTACAACCACCAAACTCGGCCCAGACCTTCAGACTGGTCTGACTCAGGTTGCTATATCTTTTCTAACTGATCCGGCTTACGGTTTTCGTAAAAATTACGATCAAAACTGCGAAAAATCCCATAGACTTACATTGATGGAATGTTCAGACGAGTCAAGACTCAACAAACACCACCTGTCAAACTTTCAAATGTAAACACACTGAAGCCTATTGGACTAAATTAAGCTTCACTTCTATGTACTATTTATAATCCATTTCAACTCATTTCAGCTTCCACTCTATTTAATATTTCTAATTTAAATCATGCTAGCAACATGCTAGTAACATGCTAATCATGCTAGAAACATGCTAATAACATGTTAATAATGCTGGAAACATGCTAGCAAACATGCTAGTCTCTTGCTAGTCATGCTAGCAACATGCTAGTCACTTGCTAGTCATGCTAACAACATGCTAGTCACTTGCTAGTCATGCTAACAACGTGCTAGTCACTTGCTAATTATGCTAGTAACATGCTAGTCACTTGCTAGTTATGCTAGCAAACATGCTAGTCACTTGCTAGTCATGCTAAAAACATGCTAGTCATGTTAACAACATGCTAGTCACATGCTAGTCATGTTAACAACATGCTAGTCACTTAGGCTAATCATGCTAGTGACATGCTAGTAACTTGCTAATGACATGCTAGCAACAAGCTAGATAGTTGCTAATCATGCTAACAACATGCTAGTCACTTGCTAGTCATGCTAACAACGTGCTAGTCACTTGCTAATCATGCTAGTAACATGCTAGTCACTTGCTAGTTATGCTAGCAAACATGCTAGTCACTTGCTAGTCATGCTAAAAACATGCTAGTCATGTTAACAACATGCTAGTCACATGCTAATCATGTTAACAACATGCTAGTCACTTAGGCTAATCATGCTAGTAACATGCTAGTCATGCTAGCAAACATGTTATTCACTTGTTAGTCATGCTAGCAACATGCTTGTCACTTGCTAGTCATGCTAACAACGTGTTAGTCACTTGCTAATCATGCTAGTAACATGCTAGTTACTTGCTAGTCATGCCAGCAAACATGCTAGTCACTTGCTAGTCATGCTAAAAACATGCTAGTCATGCTAACAACATGCTAGTCACATGCTAGTCATGCTAGCAAATTGCTAGAAACATGCTAACAACATACTAACAACTTGCTAATCATGCTAACAACATGCTAGTCACTTGCTAATCATGCTAGTGACATGCTAGTATCTTGTTAATGACATGCTAGCAACTAGCTATTCATGTTAATGACATGCTAACAACATGCAAGTTACTTGCTAATCATGCTAACAACATAATAGTCACTTGCTAGTCATGCTAACAAACATGCTAGTCACTTGCTAGTTATGTTAGCAACATGCTAGTCACTTGCTAGTCATGCTAAAAACATGCTAGTCACTTGCTAGTCATGCTAGTAACATGCTAGTCACTTGCTAGTCATTCTAACAACGTGGTAGTCACTTGCTAATCATGCTTGTAACATGCTAGTCACTTGCTAGTCATGCTAGTCACTTGCTAGTCATGCTAGCAAACATGCTAGTCACTTTCTAATCATACTAAAAACATGCTAGTCATGCTAACAACATGCTAGTCACTTGCTAGTCATGCTAGTAACATGCTAGTCACTTGCTAGTTATGCTAGCATCATGCTAGTTACTTGCTAGTCATGCTAACAACATGCTAGTCACTTGCTAGTCATGCTAGCAAACATGCCAGTCACTTGCTAGTCATGCTAGCAACATGCTAGTCACTTGGTAGTCATGTTAACAACATGCTAGTCTCTTTGCTAGTCATGCTAACAATATGCTAGTCACTTGCTAGCAAACATGCTAGTCACTTGCTAATCATGCTGGTAACATGCTAGTAACTTGCTAACGACATGCTAACAACTTGCTAATCATGCTTGTTACATGTTAGTAACTTGCTAACGACATGGTAGCAACTTGCTAATCATGCTAACAACATGCTAGTCATGCTAGCAACATGTTAGTCATTTGCTAGTCATTCTAACAACATGCTAGTCACTTGGTAGTCATGCTAGCAAAATGCTAGAAACATGCTAACAACATACTAGCAACTTGCTAATCATGCTGACAACATGCTACCAACTTGCTAATCACGCTAGCAACATGCTTGTCTCAACAAACACCAACTGTCAAACTTTCAAATGTAAACACACTGAAGCCTATTGGACTCAATTAAGCTTCACTTCTATGTACTATTTCTAATCCATTTCAACTCATTTCAGCTTCCAGTCTATTTAATATTTCTAATTTAAATCATGCTAGCAACATGCTAGTAACATGCTAATCATGATAGAAACATGCTAATAACATGTTAATAATGCTGGAAACATGCTAGCAAACATGCTAGTCACTTGCTAGTCATGCTAGCAACATGCTAGTCACTTGCTAGTCATACTAGCAACATGCTAGTCACATGCTAGTCATGCTAGCAACATGCTAGTCATGCTAGCAAACATGCCATTCACTTGCTAGTCATGCTAGCAACATGCTAGTCACTTGCTAATCATGCTAGCAAACATGCTAGTCACTTGCTAGTAATGCTAGCAACATGCTAGTCACTTGCTAGTCATGTTAACAAACATGCTAGTCACTTTGCTAATCATGCTAGTAACATGCTAGTCACTTGCTAGTCATGTTAGCAACGTGCTAGTCACTTGCTAGTCATGCTAGCAACATGCTAGTCACTTGCTAGTTATGCTAGCAAACATGCTAGTCACTTGCTAGTCATGCTAAATACATGCTAGTCATGCTAACAACATGCTAGTCACTTGCTAGTCATGTTAACATCATGCTAGTAACATGCTAATCATGCTAGCAAACATGCTATTCACTTGTTAGTCATGCTGGCAAAATGCTTGTCACTTGCTAGTCATGCTAACAACGTGCTAGTCACTTGCTAATCATGCTAGTAACATGCTAGTTACTTGCTAGTCATGCTAAAAACATGCTAGTCACTTGCTAGTCATGCTAAAAACATGCTAGTCATGCTAACAACATACTCACAACTTGCTAATCATGCTAACAACATGCTAGTCACTTGCTAATCATGCTAGTGACATGCTAGTAACTTGTTAATGACATGCTAGCAACTAGCTAATCATGTTAATGACATGCTAACAAAATGCAAGATAATTGCTAATCATGCTAACAACATAATAGTCACTTGCTAGTCATGCTAGCAACATGCTAGTCACTTGTTAGTCAAGCTAACAACATGCTAGTCACTTGCTAGTCATGCTAGTAAAATGCTAGTCACTTGCTAGTCATTCTAACAACGTGGTAGTCACTTGCTAATCATGCTTGTAACATGCTAGTCACTTTGCTAATCATGCTAGTAACATGCTAGTCACTTGCTAGTCATGTTAGCAACGTGCTAGTCACTTGCTAGTCATGCTAGCAACATGCTAGTCATGTTAGCAAACATGCTAGTCACTTGCTAGTCATGCTAGTAACGTGCTAGTCACTTGCTAATCATGCTAACAAATTGCTAGAAACATGCTAACAACATACTAGCAACTTGCTAATCATGCTAACAACATGCTAGTCACTTGCTAATCATGCTAGTGACATTTTAGTAACTTGCTAATGACATGCTAGCAACAAGCTAGATACTTGCTAATCATGCTAACAACATGCTAGTCACTTGCTAGTCATGCTAACAACGTGCTAGTCACTTGCTAATTATGCTAGTAACATGCTAGTCACTTGCTAGTTATGCTAGCAAACATGCTAGTCACTTGCTAGTCATGCTAAAAACATGCTAGTCATGTTAACAACATGCTAGTCACATGCTAGTCATGTTAACAACATGCTAGTCACTTAGGCTAATCATGCTAGTGACATGCTAGTAACTTGCTAATGACATGCTAGCAACAAGCTAGATAGTTGCTAATCATGCTAACAACATGCTAGTCACTTGCTAGTCATGCTAACAACGTGCTAGTCACTTGCTAATCATGCTAGTAACATGCTAGTCACTTGCTAGTTATGTTAGCAAACATGCTAGATACTTGCTAGTCATGCTAAAAACATGCTAGTCATGTTAACAACATGCTAGTCACATGCTAATCATGTTAACAACATGCTAGTCACTTAGGCTAATCATGCTAGTAACATGCTAGTCATGCTAGCAAACATGTTATTCACTTGTTAGTCATGCTAGCAACATGCTTGTCACTTGCTAGTCATGCTAACAACGTGTTAGTCACTTGCTAATCATGCTAGTAACATGCTAGTTACTTGCTAGTCATGCCAGCAAACATGCTAGTCACTTGCTAGTCATGCTAAAAACATGCTAGTCATGCTAACAACATGCTAGTCACATGCTAGTCATGCTAGCAAATTGCTAGAAACATGCTAACAACATACTAACAACTTGCTAATCATGCTAACAACATGCTAGTCACTTGCTAATCATGCTAGTGACATGCTAGTAACTTGTTAATGACATGCTAGCAACTAGCTATTCATGTTAATGACATGCTAACAACATGCAAGATACTTGCTAATCATGCTAACAACATAATAGTCACTTACTAGTCATGCTAACAAACATGCTAGTCACTTGCTAGTTATGTTAGCAACATGCTAGTCACTTGCTAGTCATGCTAAAAACATGCTAGTCACTTGCTAGTCATGCTAGTAACATGCTAGTCACTTGCTAGTCATTCTAACAACGTGGTAGTCACTTGCTAATCATGCTTGTAACATGCTAGTCACTTGCTAGTCATGCTAGTCACTTGCTAGTCATGCTAGCAAACATGCTAGTCACTTTCTAATCATACTAAAAACATGCTAGTCATGCTAACAACATGCTAGTCACTTGCTAGTCATGCTAGCAAACATGCCAGTCACTTGCTAGTCATGCTAGCAACATGCTAGTCACTTGGTAGTCATGTTAACAACATGGTAGTCACTTTGCTAGTCATGCTAACAATATGCAAACATGCTAGTCACTTCCTAATCATGCTAAAAACATGCTAGTCATGCTAACAACATGCTAGTCACTTGCTAGTCATGCTAGTAACATGCTAGTCACTTGCTAGTTATGCTAGCAACATGCTAGTCACTTGCTAGTCATGCTAACAACATGCTAGTCACTTGCTAGTCATGCTAGCAAACATGCCAGTCACTTGCTAGTCATGCTAGCAACATGCTAGTCACTTGGTAGTCATGTTAACAACATGCTAGTCTCTTTGCTAGTCATGCTAACAATATGCTAGTCACTTGCTAGCAAACATGCTAGTCACTTGCTAATCATGCTGGTAACATGCTAGTAACTTGCTAACGACATGCTAACAACTTGCTAATCATGCTTGTTACATGTTAGTAACTTGCTAACGACATGGTAGCAACTTGCTAATCATGCTAACAACATGCTAGTCATGCTAGCAACATGTTAGTCATTTGCTAGTCATTCTAACAACATGCTAGTCACTTGGTAGTCATGCTAGCAAAATGCTAGAAACATGCTAACAACATACTAGCAACTTGCTAATCATGCTGACAACATGCTACCAACTTGCTAATCACGCTAGCAACATGCTTGTCTCAACAAACACCAACTGTCAAACTTTCAAATGTAAACACACTGAAGCCTATTGGACTCAATTAAGCTTCACTTCTATGTACTATTTCTAATCCATTTCAACTCATTTCAGCTTCCAGTCTATTTAATATTTCTAATTTAAATCATGCTAGCAACATGCTAGTAACATGCTAATCATGATAGAAACATGCTAATAACATGTTAATAATGCTGGAAACATGCTAGCAAACATGCTAGTCACTTGCTAGTCATGCTAGCAACATGCTAGTCACTTGCTAGTCATACTAGCAACATGCTAGTCACATGCTAGTCATGCTAGCAACATGCTAGTCATGCTAGCAAACATGCCATTCACTTGCTAGTCATGCTAGCAACATGCTAGTCACTTGCTAATCATGCTAGCAAACATGCTAGTCACTTGCTAGTAATGCTAGCAACATGCTAGTCACTTGCTAGTCATGTTAACAAACATGCTAGTCACTTTGCTAATCATGCTAGTAACATGCTAGTCACTTGCTAGTCATGTTAGCAACGTGCTAGTCACTTGCTAGTCATGCTAGCAACATGCTAGTCACTTGCTAGTTATGCTAGCAAACATGCTAGTCACTTGCTAGTCATGCTAAATACATGCTAGTCATGCTAACAACATGCTAGTCACTTGCTAGTCATGTTAACATCATGCTAGTAACATGCTAATCATGCTAGCAAACATGCTATTCACTTGTTAGTCATGCTGGCAAAATGCTTGTCACTTGCTAGTCATGCTAACAACGTGCTAGTCACTTGCTAATCATGCTAGTAACATGCTAGTTACTTGCTAGTCATGCTAAAAACATGCTAGTCACTTGCTAGTCATGCTAAAAACATGCTAGTCATGCTAACAACATACTCACAACTTGCTAATCATGCTAACAACATGCTAGTCACTTGCTAATCATGCTAGTGACATGCTAGTAACTTGTTAATGACATGCTAGCAACTAGCTAATCATGTTAATGACATGCTAACAAAATGCAAGATAATTGCTAATCATGCTAACAACATAATAGTCACTTGCTAGTCATGCTAGCAACATGCTAGTCACTTGTTAGTCAAGCTAACAACATGCTAGTCACTTGCTAGTCATGCTAGTAAAATGCTAGTCACTTGCTAGTCATTCTAACAACGTGGTAGTCACTTGCTAATCATGCTTGTAACATGCTAGTCACTTTGCTAATCATGCTAGTAACATGCTAGTCACTTGCTAGTCATGTTAGCAACGTGCTAGTCACTTGCTAGTCATGCTAGCAACATGCTAGTCATGTTAGCAAACATGCTAGTCACTTGCTAGTCATGCTAGTAACGTGCTAGTCACTTGCTAATCATGCTAACAAATTGCTAGAAACATGCTAACAACATACTAGCAACTTGCTAATCATGCTAACAACATGCTAGTCACTTGCTAATCATGCTAGTGACATTTTAGTAACTTGCTAATGACATGCTAGCAACAAGCTAGATACTTGCTAATCATGCTAACAACATGCTAGTCACTTGCTAGTCATGCTAACAACGTGCTAGTCACTTGCTAATTATGCTAGTAACATGCTAGTCACTTGCTAGTTATGCTAGCAAACATGCTAGTCACTTGCTAGTCATGCTAAAAACATGCTAGTCATGTTAACAACATGCTAGTCACATGCTAGTCATGTTAACAACATGCTAGTCACTTAGGCTAATCATGCTAGTGACATGCTAGTAACTTGCTAATGACATGCTAGCAACAAGCTAGATAGTTGCTAATCATGCTAACAACATGCTAGTCACTTGCTAGTCATGCTAACAACGTGCTAGTCACTTGCTAATCATGCTAGTAACATGCTAGTCACTTGCTAGTTATGTTAGCAAACATGCTAGATACTTGCTAGTCATGCTAAAAACATGCTAGTCATGTTAACAACATGCTAGTCACATGCTAATCATGTTAACAACATGCTAGTCACTTAGGCTAATCATGCTAGTAACATGCTAGTCATGCTAGCAAACATGTTATTCACTTGTTAGTCATGCTAGCAACATGCTTGTCACTTGCTAGTCATGCTAACAACGTGTTAGTCACTTGCTAATCATGCTAGTAACATGCTAGTTACTTGCTAGTCATGCCAGCAAACATGCTAGTCACTTGCTAGTCATGCTAAAAACATGCTAGTCATGCTAACAACATGCTAGTCACATGCTAGTCATGCTAGCAAATTGCTAGAAACATGCTAACAACATACTAACAACTTGCTAATCATGCTAACAACATGCTAGTCACTTGCTAATCATGCTAGTGACATGCTAGTAACTTGTTAATGACATGCTAGCAACTAGCTATTCATGTTAATGACATGCTAACAACATGCAAGATACTTGCTAATCATGCTAACAACATAATAGTCACTTACTAGTCATGCTAACAAACATGCTAGTCACTTGCTAGTTATGTTAGCAACATGCTAGTCACTTGCTAGTCATGCTAAAAACATGCTAGTCACTTGCTAGTCATGCTAGTAACATGCTAGTCACTTGCTAGTCATTCTAACAACGTGGTAGTCACTTGCTAATCATGCTTGTAACATGCTAGTCACTTGCTAGTCATGCTAGTCACTTGCTAGTCATGCTAGCAAACATGCTAGTCACTTTCTAATCATACTAAAAACATGCTAGTCATGCTAACAACATGCTAGTCACTTGCTAGTCATGCTAGCAAACATGCCAGTCACTTGCTAGTCATGCTAGCAACATGCTAGTCACTTGGTAGTCATGTTAACAACATGGTAGTCACTTTGCTAGTCATGCTAACAATATGCAAACATGCTAGTCACTTCCTAATCATGCTAAAAACATGCTAGTCATGCTAACAACATGCTAGTCACTTGCTAGTCATGCTAGTAACATGCTAGTCACTTGCTAGTTATGCTAGCAACATGCTAGTCACTTGCTAGTCATGCTAACAACATGCTAGTCACTTGCTAGTCATGCTAGCAAACATGCCAGTCACTTGCTAGTCATGCTAGCAACATGCTAGTCACTTGGTAGTCATGTTAACAACATGGTAGTCACTTTGCTAGTCATGCTAACAATATGCTAGTCACTTGCTAGCAAACATGCTAGTCACTTGCTAATCATGCTAGTAACATGCTAGTAACTTGTTAACGACATGCTAACAACTTGCTAATCATGTTTGTTACATGTTAGTAACTTGCTAACGACATGGTAGCAACTTGCTAATCATGTTAACAACATGCTTGTCAAGCTAGCAACATGCTAGTCATTTGCTAGTCATTCTAACAACATGCTAGTCACTTGGTAGTCATGCTAGCAAAATGCTAGAAACATGCTAACAACATACTAGCAACTTGCTAATCATGCTGACAACATGCTACCAACTTTCTAATCACGCTAGCAACATGCTTGTCTCAACAAACACCAACTGTCAAACTTTCAAATGTAAACACACTGAAGCCTATTGGACTCAATTAAGCTTCACTTCTATGTACTATTTCTAATCCATTTCAACTTATTTCAGCTTCCACTCTATTTAATATTTCTAATTTAAATCATGCTAGCAACATGCTAGTAACATGCTAATCATGCTAGAAACATGCTAATAACATGTTAATAATGCTGGAAACATGCTAGCAAACATGCTAGTCACTTGCTAGTCATGCTAGCAACATGCTAGTCACTTGCTAGTCATGCTAACAACATGCTAGTCACTTGCTAGTCATGCTAGCAAACATGCTAGTCACATGCTAGTCATGCTAAAAACATGCTAGTCATGCTAACAACATGCTAGTCACTTGCTAGTCATGCTAGTAACATGCTAGTCACTTGCTAGTTATGCTAGCAAACATGCTAGTCACTTGCTAGTCATGCTAAAAACATGCTAGTCATGCTAACAACATGCTAGTCACTTGCTAGTCATGCTAGTAACATGCTAGTCACTTGCTAGTCATGCTAGCAACATGCTAGTCACTTGCTAATCATGCTAGTAACATGCTAGTCACTTGCTAGTCATGTTAACAACATGCTAGTCACTTGCTAGTCATGCTAGCAACATGCTAGTCACTTGCTGGTCATGCTAACAACATGCTAGTGTTGCTATGCAGTTGCTAGTCACTTGTTAATCATGCTAGTAACATGCTAGTCACTTGCTAGTCATGCTAGCAAACGTGCTAGTCACGTGCTAGTAACGCTAACAATATGTTAGTCACTTGCTAATCATGCTAACAACATGCTAGTCACTTGCTAGTCATGCTAACAAACATGCTAGTCACTTGCTAGTTATGTTAGCAACATGCTAGTCACTTGCTAGTCATGCTAAAAACATGCTAGTCACTTGCTAGTCATGCTAGTAACATGCTAGTCACTTGCTAGTCATTCTAACAACGTGGTAGTCACTTGCTAATCATGCTTGTAACATGCTAGTCACTTGCTAGTCATGCTAGTCACTTGCTAGTCATGCTAGCAAACATGCTAGTCACTTTCTAATCATACTAAAGACATGCTAGTCATGCTAACAACATGCTAGTCACTTGCTAGTCATGCTAGTAACATGCTAGTCACTTGCTAGTTATGCTAGCATCATGCTAGTTACTTGCTAGTCATGCTAACAACATGCTAGTCACTTGCTAGTCATGCTAGCAAACATGCCAGTCACTTGCTAGTCATGCTAGCAACATGCTAGTCACTTGGTAGTCATGTTAACAACATGCTAGTCACTTTGCTAGTCATGCTAACAATATGCTAGTCACTTGCTAGCAAACATGCTAGTCACTTGCTAATCATGCTGGTAACATGCTAGTAACTTGCTAACGACATGCTAACAACTTGCTAATCATGCTTGTTACATGTTAGTAACTTGCTAACGACATGGTAGCAACTTGCTAATCATGCTAACAACATGCTAGTCATGCTAGCAACATGTTAGTCATTTGCTAGTCATTCTAACAACATGCTAGTCACTTGGTAGTCATGCTAGCAAAATGCTAGAAACATGCTAACAACATACTAGCAACTTGCTAATCATGCTGACAACATGCTACCAACTTGCTAATCACGCTAGCAACATGCTTGTCTCAACAAATACCAACTGTCAAACTTTCAAATGTAAACACACTGAAGCCTATTGGACTCAATTAAGCTTCACTTCTATGTACTATTTCTAATCCATTTCAACTCATTTCAGCTTCCAGTCTATTTAATATTTCTAATTTAAATCATGCTAGCAACATGCTAGTAACATGCTAATCATGATAGAAACATGCTAATAACATGTTAATAATGCTGGAAACATGCTAGCAAACATGCTAGTCACTTGCTAGTCATGCTAGCAACATGCTAGTCACATGCTAGTCATGCTAGCAACATGCTAGTCATGCTAGCAAACATGCCATTCACTTTCTAGTCATGTTAGCAACATGCTAGTCACTTGCTAGTCATGTTAGCAACGTGCTAGTCACTTGCTAGTCATGCTAGCAACATGCTAGTCACTTGCTAGTTATGCTAGCAAACATGCTAGTCACTTGCTAGTCATGCTAAATACATGCTAGTCATGCTAACAACATGCTAGTCACTTGCTAGTCATGTTAACATCATGCTAGTAACATGCTAATCATGCTAGCAAACATGCTATTCACTTGTTAGTCATGCTGGCAAAATGCTTGTCACTTGCTAGTCATGCTAACAACGTGCTAGTCACTTGCTAATCATGCTAGTAACATGCTAGTTACTTGCTAGTCATGCTAAAAACATGCTAGTCACTTGCTAGTCATGCTAAAAACATGCTAGTCATGCTAACAACATACTCACAACTTGCTAATCATGCTAACAACATGCTAGTCACTTGCTAATCATGCTAGTGACATGCTAGTAACTTGTTAATGACATGCTAGCAACTAGCTAATCATGTTAATGACATGCTAACAAAATGCAAGATAATTGCTAATCATGCTAACAACATAATAGTCACTTGCTAGTCATGCTAGCAACATGCTAGTCACTTGTTAGTCAAGCTAACAACATGCTAGTCACTTGCTAGTCATGCTAGTAAAATGCTAGTCACTTGCTAGTCATTCTAACAACGTGGTAGTCACTTGCTAATCATGCTTGTAACATGCTAGTCACTTTGCTAATCATGCTAGTAACATGCTAGTCACTTGCTAGTCATGTTAGCAACGTGCTAGTCACTTGCTAGTCATGCTAGCAACATGCTAGTCATGTTAGCAAACATGCTAGTCACTTGCTAGTCATGCTAGTAACGTGCTAGTCACTTGCTAATCATGCTAACAAATTGCTAGAAACATGCTAACAACATACTAGCAACTTGCTAATCATGCTAACAACATGCTAGTCACTTGCTAATCATGCTAGTGACATTTTAGTAACTTGCTAATGACATGCTAGCAACAAGCTAGATACTTGCTAATCATGCTAACAACATGCTAGTCACTTGCTAGTCATGCTAACAACGTGCTAGTCACTTGCTAATTATGCTAGTAACATGCTAGTCACTTGCTAGTTATGCTAGCAAACATGCTAGTCACTTGCTAGTCATGCTAAAAACATGCTAGTCATGTTAACAACATGCTAGTCACATGCTAGTCATGTTAACAACATGCTAGTCACTTAGGCTAATCATGCTAGTGACATGCTAGTAACTTGCTAATGACATGCTAGCAACAAGCTAGATAGTTGCTAATCATGCTAACAACATGCTAGTCACTTGCTAGTCATGCTAACAACGTGCTAGTCACTTGCTAATCATGCTAGTAACATGCTAGTCACTTGCTAGTTATGTTAGCAAACATGCTAGATACTTGCTAGTCATGCTAAAAACATGCTAGTCATGTTAACAACATGCTAGTCACATGCTAATCATGTTAACAACATGCTAGTCACTTAGGCTAATCATGCTAGTAACATGCTAGTCATGCTAGCAAACATGTTATTCACTTGTTAGTCATGCTAGCAACATGCTTGTCACTTGCTAGTCATGCTAACAACGTGTTAGTCACTTGCTAATCATGCTAGTAACATGCTAGTTACTTGCTAGTCATGCCAGCAAACATGCTAGTCACTTGCTAGTCATGCTAAAAACATGCTAGTCATGCTAACAACATGCTAGTCACATGCTAGTCATGCTAGCAAATTGCTAGAAACATGCTAACAACATACTAACAACTTGCTAATCATGCTAACAACATGCTAGTCACTTGCTAATCATGCTAGTGACATGCTAGTAACTTGTTAATGACATGCTAGCAACTAGCTATTCATGTTAATGACATGCTAACAACATGCAAGATACTTGCTAATCATGCTAACAACATAATAGTCACTTACTAGTCATGCTAACAAACATGCTAGTCACTTGCTAGTTATGTTAGCAACATGCTAGTCACTTGCTAGTCATGCTAAAAACATGCTAGTCACTTGCTAGTCATGCTAGTAACATGCTAGTCACTTGCTAGTCATTCTAACAACGTGGTAGTCACTTGCTAATCATGCTTGTAACATGCTAGTCACTTGCTAGTCATGCTAGTCACTTGCTAGTCATGCTAGCAAACATGCTAGTCACTTTCTAATCATACTAAAAACATGCTAGTCATGCTAACAACATGCTAGTCACTTGCTAGTCATGCTAGCAAACATGCCAGTCACTTGCTAGTCATGCTAGCAACATGCTAGTCACTTGGTAGTCATGTTAACAACATGGTAGTCACTTTGCTAGTCATGCTAACAATATGCAAACATGCTAGTCACTTCCTAATCATGCTAAAAACATGCTAGTCATGCTAACAACATGCTAGTCACTTGCTAGTCATGCTAGTAACATGCTAGTCACTTGCTAGTTATGCTAGCAACATGCTAGTCACTTGCTAGTCATGCTAACAACATGCTAGTCACTTGCTAGTCATGCTAGCAAACATGCCAGTCACTTGCTAGTCATGCTAGCAACATGCTAGTCACTTGGTAGTCATGTTAACAACATGGTAGTCACTTTGCTAGTCATGCTAACAATATGCTAGTCACTTGCTAGCAAACATGCTAGTCACTTGCTAATCATGCTAGTAACATGCTAGTAACTTGTTAACGACATGCTAACAACTTGCTAATCATGTTTGTTACATGTTAGTAACTTGCTAACGACATGGTAGCAACTTGCTAATCATGTTAACAACATGCTTGTCAAGCTAGCAACATGCTAGTCATTTGCTAGTCATTCTAACAACATGCTAGTCACTTGGTAGTCATGCTAGCAAAATGCTAGAAACATGCTAACAACATACTAGCAACTTGCTAATCATGCTGACAACATGCTACCAACTTTCTAATCACGCTAGCAACATGCTTGTCTCAACAAACACCAACTGTCAAACTTTCAAATGTAAACACACTGAAGCCTATTGGACTCAATTAAGCTTCACTTCTATGTACTATTTCTAATCCATTTCAACTTATTTCAGCTTCCACTCTATTTAATATTTCTAATTTAAATCATGCTAGCAACATGCTAGTAACATGCTAATCATGCTAGAAACATGCTAATAACATGTTAATAATGCTGGAAACATGCTAGCAAACATGCTAGTCACTTGCTAGTCATGCTAGCAACATGCTAGTCACTTGCTAGTCATGCTAACAACATGCTAGTCACTTGCTAGTCATGCTAGCAAACATGCTAGTCACATGCTAGTCATGCTAAAAACATGCTAGTCATGCTAACAACATGCTAGTCACTTGCTAGTCATGCTAGTAACATGCTAGTCACTTGCTAGTTATGCTAGCAAACATGCTAGTCACTTGCTAGTCATGCTAAAAACATGCTAGTCATGCTAACAACATGCTAGTCACTTGCTAGTCATGCTAGTAACATGCTAGTCACTTGCTAGTCATGCTAGCAACATGCTAGTCACTTGCTAATCATGCTAGTAACATGCTAGTCACTTGCTAGTCATGTTAACAACATGCTAGTCACTTGCTAGTCATGCTAGCAACATGCTAGTCACTTGCTGGTCATGCTAACAACATGCTAGTGTTGCTATGCAGTTGCTAGTCACTTGTTAATCATGCTAGTAACATGCTAGTCACTTGCTAGTCATGCTAGCAAACGTGCTAGTCACGTGCTAGTAACGCTAACAATATGTTAGTCACTTGCTAATCATGCTAACAACATGCTAGTCACTTGCTAGTCATGCTAACAAACATGCTAGTCACTTGCTAGTTATGTTAGCAACATGCTAGTCACTTGCTAGTCATGCTAAAAACATGCTAGTCACTTGCTAGTCATGCTAGTAACATGCTAGTCACTTGCTAGTCATTCTAACAACGTGGTAGTCACTTGCTAATCATGCTTGTAACATGCTAGTCACTTGCTAGTCATGCTAGTCACTTGCTAGTCATGCTAGCAAACATGCTAGTCACTTTCTAATCATACTAAAGACATGCTAGTCATGCTAACAACATGCTAGTCACTTGCTAGTCATGCTAGTAACATGCTAGTCACTTGCTAGTTATGCTAGCATCATGCTAGTTACTTGCTAGTCATGCTAACAACATGCTAGTCACTTGCTAGTCATGCTAGCAAACATGCCAGTCACTTGCTAGTCATGCTAGCAACATGCTAGTCACTTGGTAGTCATGTTAACAACATGCTAGTCACTTTGCTAGTCATGCTAACAATATGCTAGTCACTTGCTAGCAAACATGCTAGTCACTTGCTAATCATGCTGGTAACATGCTAGTAACTTGCTAACGACATGCTAACAACTTGCTAATCATGCTTGTTACATGTTAGTAACTTGCTAACGACATGGTAGCAACTTGCTAATCATGCTAACAACATGCTAGTCATGCTAGCAACATGTTAGTCATTTGCTAGTCATTCTAACAACATGCTAGTCACTTGGTAGTCATGCTAGCAAAATGCTAGAAACATGCTAACAACATACTAGCAACTTGCTAATCATGCTGACAACATGCTACCAACTTGCTAATCACGCTAGCAACATGCTTGTCTCAACAAATACCAACTGTCAAACTTTCAAATGTAAACACACTGAAGCCTATTGGACTCAATTAAGCTTCACTTCTATGTACTATTTCTAATCCATTTCAACTCATTTCAGCTTCCAGTCTATTTAATATTTCTAATTTAAATCATGCTAGCAACATGCTAGTAACATGCTAATCATGATAGAAACATGCTAATAACATGTTAATAATGCTGGAAACATGCTAGCAAACATGCTAGTCACTTGCTAGTCATGCTAGCAACATGCTAGTCACATGCTAGTCATGCTAGCAACATGCTAGTCATGCTAGCAAACATGCCATTCACTTTCTAGTCATGTTAGCAACATGCTAGTCACTTGCTAATCATGCTAGCAAACATGCTAGTCACTTGCTAGTCATGCTAGCAACATGCTCGTCACTTGCTAGTCATGTTAACAAACATGCTAATCACTTTGCTAATCATGCTAGTAACATGCTAGTCACTTGCTAGTCATGTTAGCAACGTGCTAGTCACTTGCTAGTCATGCTAGCAACATGCTAGTCACTTGCTAGTTATGCTAGCAAACATGCTAGTCACTTGCTAGTCATGCTAAATACATGCTAGTCATGCTAACAACATGCTAGTCACTTGCTAGTCATGTTAACATCATGCTAGTAACATGCTAATCATGCTAGCAAACATACTATTCACTTGTTAGTCATGCTGGCAAAATGCTTGTCACTTGCTAGTCATGCTAACAACGTGCTAGTCACTTGCTAATCATGCTAGTAACATGCTAGTTACTTGCTAGTCATGCTAAAAACATGCTAGTCACTTGCTAGTCATGCTAAAAACATGCTAGTCATGCTAGCAACATACTCACAACTTGCTAATCATGCTAACAACATGCTAGTCACTTGTTAGTCAAGCTAACAACATGCTAGTAACTTGTTAATGACATGCTAGCAACTAGCTAATCATGTTAATGACATGCTAACAACATGCAAGATACTTGCTAATCATGCTAACAACATAATAGTCACTTGCTAGTCATGCTAGCAACATGCTAGTCACTTGTTAGTCAAGCTAACAACATGCTAGTCACTTGCTAGTCATGCTAGTAAAATGCTAGTCACTTGCTAGTCATTCTAACAACGTGGTAGTCACTTGCTAATCATGCTTGTAACATGCTAGTCACTTGCTAGTCATGCTAGCAAACATGCTAGTCACTTCCTAATCATTCTAAAAACATGCTAGTCATGCTAACAACATGCTAGTCACTTGCTAGTCATGCTAGTAACATGCTAGTCACTTGCTAGTTATGCTAGCAACATGCTAGTCACTTGCTAGTCATGCTAGCAAACATGCTAGTCACATGCTAGTCATGCTAGCAACATGCTAGTCATGCTAGCAAACATGCCAGTCACTTGCTAATCATGCTAACAACGTGCTAGTCAGTTGCTACTCATGCTAACAACATGCTAGTCAGTTGCTAGTCATGGTAGCAAACATGCTAGTCACTTGCTAGTCATGCTAACAACATGCTATTCTCTTGCTAGTCATGCAAGTAAAATGCTAGTCACTTGCTAGTCATTCTAACAATGTGGTAGTCACTTGCTAATCATGCTGGTAACATGCTAGTCACTTGCTAGTCATGCTAGCAAACATGCTAGTCACTTCCTAATCATGCTAAAAACATGCTAGTCATGCTAACAACATGCTAGTAACATGCTAGTCATGCTAGTAACATGCTAATAACATGTTAATAATGCTGGAAACATGCTAGCAAACATGCTAGTCACTTGCTAGTCATGCTAGCAAACATGCTAGTCACATGTTAGTCATGCTAGCAAACATGCTAGTCACTTGCTAGTCATGCTAGCAACATGCTAGTCACTTGCTAGTCATGCTAGCAAAATGCTAGTCATGCTAGCAAACATGCCAGTCACTTGCTAGTCATGCTAGCAACATGCTAGTCATTTGCTAGTCATTCTAACAACATGCTAGTCACTTGGTAGTCATGCTAGCAACATGCTAGTCACTTGCTAGTCATGTTAACAACATGCTAGTCACTTTGCTAATCATGCTAGTAACATGCTAATCACTTGCTAGTCATGTTAGCAACGTGCTAGTCACTTGCTAGTCATGCTAGCAACATGCTAGTCACTTGCTAGTCATGCTAACAACGTGCTAGTCAATTGCTAATCATGCTAGTAACATGCTAGTCACTTGCTAGTTATGCTAGCAAACATGCTAGTCACTTGCTAGTCATGCTAAAAACATGCTAGTCATGCTAACAACATGCTAGTCACTTGCTAGTCAAGTTAACAACATGCTAGTCACTTAGGCTAATCATGCTAGTAACATGCTAGTAACTTGTTAATGACATGCTAGCAACTAGCTATTCATGTTAATGACATGCTAACAACATGCAAGATACTTGCTAATCATGCTAACAACATAATAGTCACTTGCTAGTCATGCTAGTAAATGCTAGTCACTTGCTAGTCATTCTAACAACGTGGTAGTCACTTGCTAATCATGCTTGTAACATGCTAGTCACTTGCTAGTCATACTAGCAAACATGCTAGTCACTTCCTAATCATGCTAAAAACATGCTTGTCATGCTAACAACATGCTAGTCACTTGCTAGTCATGCTAGTAACATGCTAGTCACTTGCTAGTTATGCTAGCAACATGCTAGTCACTTGCTAGTCATGCTAACAACATGCTAGTCACTTGCTAGTCATGCTAGCAAACATGCCAGTCACTTGCTAATCATGCTGACAACATGCTACCAACTTGCTAATCACGCTAGCAACATGCTTGTCACTTGCTAGAAACCGCAAAAATCTGTTTATCTGTCTGTCTGTCCGTGACTATCTGTTTTTCTGGTAAATTGTGTGGTTTTCAAATATTTAAAACTTCAAACTTTAAAACTACTTTAAACTTCAAAATAGTTAAAACTGAAAACCTTCAAACTTTCAGCTTTGCGAACTATTTCAAACTTTCTGGCTAGGCTTTTTCAAGCCAACTTAAAGTTTGTCTACGAACTTTACTATCTAGTTCTTCTTCTTCTTCTTCTTCTTCTTCTGAGACCAAATTTTAAAACGTATCTCCTCCTAGACCTTTAAAGCTACAACCACCAAACTCGGCCCAGACCTTCAGACTGGTCTGACTCAGGTTGCTATATCTTTTCTAACTGATCCGGCTTACGGTTTTCGTAAAAATTACGATCAAAACTGCGAAAAATCCCATAGACTTACATTGATGGAATGTTCAGACGAGTCAAGACTCAACAAACACCACCTGTCAAACTTTCAAATGTAAACACACTGAAGCCTATTGGACTAAATTAAGCTTCACTTCTATGTACTATTTATAATCCATTTCAACTCATTTCAGCTTCCACTCTATTTAATATTTCTAATTTAAATCATGCTAGCAACATGCTAGTAACATGCTAATCATGCTAGAAACATGCTAATAACATGTTAATAATGCTGGAAACATGCTAGCAAACATGCTAGTCTCTTGCTAGTCATGCTAGCAACATGCTAGTCACTTGCTAGTCATGCTAACAACATGCTAGTCACTTGCTAGTCATGCTAACAACGTGCTAGTCACTTGCTAATTATGCTAGTAACATGCTAGTCACTTGCTAGTTATGCTAGCAAACATGCTAGTCACTTGCTAGTCATGCTAAAAACATGCTAGTCATGTTAACAACATGCTAGTCACATGCTAGTCATGTTAACAACATGCTAGTCACTTAGGCTAATCATGCTAGTGACATGCTAGTAACTTGCTAATGACATGCTAGCAACAAGCTAGATAGTTGCTAATCATGCTAACAACATGCTAGTCACTTGCTAGTCATGCTAACAACGTGCTAGTCACTTGCTAATCATGCTAGTAACATGCTAGTCACTTGCTAGTTATGCTAGCAAACATGCTAGTCACTTGTTAGTCATGCTAAAAACATGCTAGTCATGTTAACAACATGCTAGTCACATGCTAATCATGTTAACAACATGCTAGTCACTTAGGCTAATCATGCTAGTAACATGCTAGTCATGCTAGCAAACATGTTATTCACTTGTTAGTCATGCTAGCAACATGCTTGTCACTTGCTAGTCATGCTAACAACGTGTTAGTCACTTGCTAATCATGCTAGTAACATGCTAGTTACTTGCTAGTCATGCCAGCAAACATGCTAGTCACTTGCTAGTCATGCTAAAAACATGCTAGTCATGCTAACAACATGCTAGTCACATGCTAGTCATGCTAGCAAATTGCTAGAAACATGCTAACAACATACTAACAACTTGCTAATCATGCTAACAACATGCTAGTCACTTGCTAATCATGCTAGTGACATGCTAGTAACTTGTTAATGACATGCTAGCAACTAGCTATTCATGTTAATGACATGCTAACAACATGCAAGTTACTTGCTAATCATGCTAACAACATAATAGTCACTTGCTAGTCATGCTAACAAACATGCTAGTCACTTGCTAGTTATGTTAGCAACATGCTAGTCACTTGCTAGTCATGCTAAAAACATGCTAGTCACTTGCTAGTCATGCTAGTAACATGCTAGTCACTTGCTAGTCATTCTAACAACGTGGTAGTCACTTGCTAATCATGCTTGTAACATGCTAGTCACTTGCTAGTCATGCTAGTCACTTGCTAGTCATGCTAGCAAACATGCTAGTCACTTTCTAATCATACTAAAAACATGCTAGTCATGCTAACAACATGCTAGTCACTTGCTAGTCATGCTAGTAACATGCTAGTCACTTGCTAGTTATGCTAGCATCATGCTAGTTACTTGCTAGTCATGCTAACAACATGCTAGTCACTTGCTAGTCATGCTAGCAAACATGCCAGTCACTTGCTAGTCATGCTAGCAACATGCTAGTCACTTGGTAGTCATGTTAACAACATGCTAGTCACTTTGCTAGTCATGCTAACAATATGCTAGTCACTTGCTAGCAAACATGCTAGTCACTTGCTAATCATGCTGGTAACATGCTAGTAACTTGCTAACGACATGCTAACAACTTGCTAATCATGCTTGTTACATGTTAGTAACTTGCTAACGACATGGTAGCAACTTGCTAATCATGCTAACAACATGCTAGTCATGCTAGCAACATGTTAGTCATTTGCTAGTCATTCTAACAACATGCTAGTCACTTGGTAGTCATGCTAGCAAAATGCTAGAAACATGCTAACAACATACTAGCAACTTGTTAATCATGCTGACAACATGCTACCAACTTGCTAATTACGCTAGCAACATGCTTGTCTCAACAAACACCAACTGTCAAACTTTCAAATGTAAACACACTGAAGCCTATTGGACTCAATTAAGCTTCACTTCTATGTACTATTTCTAATCCATTTCAACTCATTTCAGCTTCCAGTCTATTTAATATTTCTAATTTAAATCATGCTAGCAACATGCTAGTAACATGCTAATCATGATAGAAACATGCTAATAACATGTTAATAATGCTGGAAACATGCTAGCAAACATGCTAGTCACTTGCTAGTCATGTTAGCAACATGCTAGTCACTTGCTAGTCATACTAGCAACATGCTAGTCACATGCTAGTCATGCTAGCAACATGCTAGTCATGCTAGCAAACATGCCATTCACTTGCTAGTCATGCTAGCAACATGCTAGTCACTTGCTAATCATGCTAGCAAACATGCTAGTCACTTGCTAGTCATGCTAGCAACATGCTAGTCACTTGCTAGTCATGTTAACAAACATGCTAGTCACTTTGCTAATCATGCTAGTAACATGCTAGTCACTTGCTAGTCATGTTAGCAACGTGCTAGTCACTTGCTAGTCATGCTAGCAACATGCTAGTCACTTGCTAGTTATGCTAGCAAACATGCTAGTCACTTGCTAGTCATGCTAAATACATGCTAGTCATGCTAACAACATGCTAGTCACTTGCTAGTCATGTTAACATCATGCTAGTAACATGCTAATCATGCTAGCAAACATGCTATTCACTTGTTAGTCATGCTGGCAAAATGCTTGTCACTTGCTAGTCATGCTAACAACGTGCTAGTCACTTGCTAATCATGCTAGTAACATGCTAGTTACTTGCTAGTCATGCTAAAAACATGCTAGTCACTTGCTAGTCATGCTAAAAACATGCTAGTCATGCTAACAACATACTCACAACTTGCTAATCATGCTAACAACATGCTAGTCACTTGCTAATCATGCTAGTGACATGCTAGTAACTTGTTAATGACATGCTAGCAACTAGCTAATCATGTTAATGACATGCTAACAAAATGCAAGATAATTGCTAATCATGCTAACAACATAATAGTCACTTGCTAGTCATGCTAGCAACATGCTAGTCACTTGTTAGTCAAGCTAACAACATGCTAGTCACTTGCTAGTCATGCTAGTAAAATGCTAGTCACTTGCTAGTCATTCTAACAACGTGGTAGTCACTTGCTAATCATGCTTGTAACATGCTAGTCACTTTGCTAATCATGCTAGTAACATGCTAGTCACTTGCTAGTCATGTTAGCAACGTGCTAGTCACTTGCTAGTCATGCTAGCAACATGCTAGTCATGTTAGCAAACATGCTAGTCACTTGCTAGTCATGCTAGCAACGTGCTAGTCACTTGCTAATCATGCTAACAAATTGCTAGAAACATGCTAACAACATACTAGCAACTTGCTAATCATGCTAACAACATGCTAGTCACTTGCTAATCATGCTAGTGACATTTTAGTAACTTGCTAATGACATGCTAGCAACAAGCTAGATACTTGCTAATCATGCTAACAACATGCTAGTCACTTGCTAGTCATGCTAACAACGTGCTAGTCACTTGCTAATTATGCTAGTAACATGCTAGTCACTTGCTAGTTATGCTAGCAAACATGCTAGTCACTTGCTAGTCATGCTAAAAACATGCTAGTCATGTTAACAACATGCTAGTCACATGCTAGTCATGTTAACAACATGCTAGTCACTTAGGCTAATCATGCTAGTGACATGCTAGTAACTTGCTAATGACATGCTAGCAACAAGCTAGATAGTTGCTAATCATGCTAACAACATGCTAGTCACTTGCTAGTCATGCTAACAACGTGCTAGTCACTTGCTAATCATGCTAGTAACATGCTAGTCACTTGCTAGTTATGTTAGCAAACATGCTAGATACTTGCTAGTCATGCTAAAAACATGCTAGTCATGTTAACAACATGCTAGTCACATGCTAATCATGTTAACAACATGCTAGTCACTTAGGCTAATCATGCTAGTAACATGCTAGTCATGCTAGCAAACATGTTATTCACTTGTTAGTCATGCTAGCAACATGCTTGTCACTTGCTAGTCATGCTAACAACGTGTTAGTCACTTGCTAATCATGCTAGTAACATGCTAGTTACTTGCTAGTCATGCCAGCAAACATGCTAGTCACTTGCTAGTCATGCTAAAAACATGCTAGTCATGCTAACAACATGCTAGTCACATGCTAGTCATGCTAGCAAATTGCTAGAAACATGCTAACAACATACTAACAACTTGCTAATCATGCTAACAACATGCTAGTCACTTGCTAATCATGCTAGTGACATGCTAGTAACTTGTTAATGACATGCTAGCAACTAGCTATTCATGTTAATGACATGCTAACAACATGCAAGATACTTGCTAATCATGCTAACAACATAATAGTCACTTACTAGTCATGCTAACAAACATGCTAGTCACTTGCTAGTTATGTTAGCAACATGCTAGTCACTTGCTAGTCATGCTAAAAACATGCTAGTCACTTGCTAGTCATGCTAGTAACATGCTAGTCACTTGCTAGTCATTCTAACAACGTGGTAGTCACTTGCTAATCATGCTTGTAACATGCTAGTCACTTGCTAGTCATGCTAGTCACTTGCTAGTCATGCTAGCAAACATGCTAGTCACTTTCTAATCATACTAAAAACATGCTAGTCATGCTAACAACATGCTAGTCACTTGCTAGTCATGCTAGCAAACATGCCAGTCACTTGCTAGTCATGCTAGCAACATGCTAGTCACTTGGTAGTCATGTTAACAACATGGTAGTCACTTTGCTAGTCATGCTAACAATATGCAAACATGCTAGTCACTTCCTAATCATGCTAAAAACATGCTAGTCATGCTAACAACATGCTAGTCACTTGCTAGTCATGCTAGTAACATGCTAGTCACTTGCTAGTTATGCTAGCAACATGCTAGTCACTTGCTAGTCATGCTAACAACATGCTAGTCACTTGCTAGTCATGCTAGCAAACATGCCAGTCACTTGCTAGTCATGCTAGCAACATGCTAGTCACTTGGTAGTCATGTTAACAACATGGTAGTCACTTTGCTAGTCATGCTAACAATATGCTAGTCACTTGCTAGCAAACATGCTAGTCACTTGCTAATCATGCTAGTAACATGCTAGTAACTTGTTAACGACATGCTAACAACTTGCTAATCATGTTTGTTACATGTTAGTAACTTGCTAACGACATGGTAGCAACTTGCTAATCATGTTAACAACATGCTTGTCAAGCTAGCAACATGCTAGTCATTTGCTAGTCATTCTAACAACATGCTAGTCACTTGGTAGTCATGCTAGCAAAATGCTAGAAACATGCTAACAACATACTAGCAACTTGCTAATCATGCTGACAACATGCTACCAACTTTCTAATCACGCTAGCAACATGCTTGTCTCAACAAACACCAACTGTCAAACTTTCAAATGTAAACACACTGAAGCCTATTGGACTCAATTAAGCTTCACTTCTATGTACTATTTCTAATCCATTTCAACTTATTTCAGCTTCCACTCTATTTAATATTTCTAATTTAAATCATGCTAGCAACATGCTAGTAACATGCTAATCATGCTAGAAACATGCTAATAACATGTTAATAATGCTGGAAACATGCTAGCAAACATGCTAGTCACTTGCTAGTCATGCTAGCAACATGCTAGTCACTTGCTAGTCATGCTAACAACATGCTAGTCACTTGCTAGTCATGCTAGCAAACATGCTAGTCACATGCTAGTCATGCTAAAAACATGCTAGTCATGCTAACAACATGCTAGTCACTTGCTAGTCATGCTAGTAACATGCTAGTCACTTGCTAGTTATGCTAGCAAACATGCTAGTCACTTGCTAGTCATGCTAAAAACATGCTAGTCATGCTAACAACATGCTAGTCACTTGCTAGTCATGCTAGTAACATGCTAGTCACTTGCTAGTCATGCTAGCAACATGCTAGTCACTTGCTAATCATGCTAGTAACATGCTAGTCACTTGCTAGTCATGTTAACAACATGCTAGTCACTTGCTAGTCATGCTAGCAACATGCTAGTCACTTGCTGGTCATGCTAACAACATGCTAGTGTTGCTATGCAGTTGCTAGTCACTTGTTAATCATGCTAGTAACATGCTAGTCACTTGCTAGTCATGCTAGCAAACGTGCTAGTCACGTGCTAGTAACGCTAACAATATGTTAGTCACTTGCTAATCATGCTAACAACATGCTAGTCACTTGCTAGTCATGCTAACAAACATGCTAGTCACTTGCTAGTTATGTTAGCAACATGCTAGTCACTTGCTAGTCATGCTAAAAACATGCTAGTCACTTGCTAGTCATGCTAGTAACATGCTAGTCACTTGCTAGTCATTCTAACAACGTGGTAGTCACTTGCTAATTATGCTTGTAACATGCTAGTCACTTGCTAGTCATGCTAGTCACTTGCTAGTCATGCTAGCAAACATGCTAGTCACTTTCTAATCATACTAAAGACATGCTAGTCATGCTAACAACATGCTAGTCACTTACTAGTCATGCTAGTAACATGCTAGTCACTTGCTAGTTATGCTAGCATCATGCTAGTTACTTGCTAGTCATGCTAACAACATGCTAGTCACTTGCTAGTCATGCTAGCAAACATGCCAGTCACTTGCTAGTCATGCTAGCAACATGCTAGTCACTTGGTAGTCATGTTAACAACATGCTAGTCACTTTGCTAGTCATGCTAACAATATGCTAGTCACTTGCTAGCAAACATGCTAGTCACTTGCTAATCATGCTGGTAACATGCTAGTAACTTGCTAACGACATGCTAACAACTTGCTAATCATGCTTGTTACATGTTAGTAACTTGCTAACGACATGGTAGCAACTTGCTAATCATGCTAACAACATGCTAGTCATGCTAGCAACATGTTAGTCATTTGCTAGTCATTCTAACAACATGCTAGTCACTTGGTAGTCATGCTAGCAAAATGCTAGAAACATGCTAACAACATACTAGCAACTTGCTAATCATGCTGACAACATGCTACCAACTTGCTAATCACGCTAGCAACATGCTTGTCTCAACAAACACCAACTGTCAAACTTTCAAATGTAAACACACTGAAGCCTATTGGACTCAATTAAGCTTCACTTCTATGTACTATTTCTAATCCATTTCAACTCATTTCAGCTTCCAGTCTATTTAATATTTCTAATTTAAATCATGCTAGCAACATGCTAGTAACATGCTAATCATGATAGAAACATGCTAATAACATGTTAATAATGCTGGAAACATGCTAGCAAACATGCTAGTCACTTGCTAGTCATGCTAGCAACATGCTAGTCACTTGCTAGTCATACTAGCAACATGCTAGTCACATGCTAGTCATGCTAGCAACATGCTAGTCATGCTAGCAAACATGCCATTCACTTTCTAGTCATGCTAGCAACATGCTAGTCACTTGCTAATCATGCTAGCAAACATGCTAGTCACTTGCTAGTCATGCTAGCAACATGCTCGTCACTTGCTAGTCATGTTAACAAACATGCTAATCACTTTGCTAATCATGCTAGTAACATGCTAGTCACTTGCTAGTCATGTTAGCAACGTGCTAGTCACTTGCTAGTCATGCTAGCAACATGCTAGTCACTTGCTAGTTATGCTAGCAAACATGCTAGTCACTTGCTAGTCATGCTAAATACATGCTAGTCATGCTAACAACATGCTAGTCACTTGCTAGTCATGTTAACATCATGCTAGTAACATGCTAATCATGCTAGCAAACATGCTATTCACTTGTTAGTCATGCTGGCAAAATGCTTGTCACTTGCTAGTCATGCTAACAACGTGCTAGTCACTTGCTAATCATGCTAGTAACATGCTAGTTACTTGCTAGTCATGCTAAAAACATGCTAGTCACTTGCTAGTCATGCTAAAAACATGCTAGTCATGCTAGCAACATACTCACAACTTGCTAATCATGCTAACAACATGCTAGTCACTTGTTAGTCAAGCTAACAACATGCTAGTAACTTGTTAATGACATGCTAGCAACTAGCTAATCATGTTAATGACATGCTAACAACATGCAAGATACTTGCTAATCATGCTAACAACATAATAGTCACTTGCTAGTCATGCTAGCAACATGCTAGTCACTTGTTAGTCAAGCTAACAACATGCTAGTCACTTGCTAGTCATGCTAGTAAAATGCTAGTCACTTGCTAGTCATTCTAACAACGTGGTAGTCACTTGCTAATCATGCTTGTAACATGCTAGTCACTTGCTAGTCATGCTAGCAAACATGCTAGTCACTTCCTAATCATTCTAAAAACATGCTAGTCATGCTAACAACATGCTAGTCACTTGCTAGTCATGCTAGTAACATGCTAGTCACTTGCTAGTTATGCTAGCAACATGCTAGTCACTTGCTAATCATACTAGAAACATGCTAATAACGTTAATAATGCTGGAAACATGCTAGCAAACATACTAGTAACTTGCTAATCATGCTAGCAACATGCTAGTCACTTGCTAGTCATGCTAACAACATGCTAGTCACTTGCTAGTCATGCTAGCAAACATGCTAGTCACATGCTAGTCATGCTAGCAACATGCTAGTCACTTGCTAGTCATGCTAGCAAACATGCTAGTCACATGCTAGTCATGCTAGCAACATGCTAGTCATGCTAGCAAACATGCCAGTCACTTGCTAATCATGCTAACAACGTGCTAGTCAGTTGCTACTCATGCTAACAACATGCTAGTCAGTTGCTAGTCATGGTAGCAAACATGCTAGTCACTTGCTAGTCATGCTAACAACATGCTATTCTCTTGCTAGTCATGCAAGTAAAATGCTAGTCACTTGCTAGTCATTCTAACAATGTGGTAGTCACTTGCTAATCATGCTGGTAACATGCTAGTCACTTGCTAGTCATGCTAGCAAACATGCTAGTCACTTCCTAATCATGCTAAAAACATGCTAGTCATGCTAACAACATGCTAGTAACATGCTAGTCATGCTAGTAACATGCTAATAACATGTTAATAATGCTGGAAACATGCTAGCAAACATGCTAGTCACTTGCTAGTCATGCTAGCAAACATGCTAGTCACATGTTAGTCATGCTAGCAAACATGCTAGTCACTTGCTAGTCATGCTAGCAACATGCTAGTCACTTGCTAGTCATGCTAGCAAAATGCTAGTCATGCTAGCAAACATGCCAGTCACTTGCTAGTCATGCTAGCAACATGCTAGTCATTTGCTAGTCATTCTAACAACATGCTAGTCACTTGGTAGTCATGCTAGCAACATGCTAGTCACTTGCTAGTCATGTTAACAACATGCTAGTCACTTTGCTAATCATGCTAGTAACATGCTAATCACTTGCTAGTCATGTTAGCAACGTGCTAGTCACTTGCTAGTCATGCTAGCAACATGCTAGTCACTTGCTAGTCATGCTAACAACGTGCTAGTCAATTGCTAATCATGCTAGTAACATGCTAGTCACTTTCTAGTTATGCTAGCAAACATGCTAGTCACTTGCTAGTCATGCTAAAAACATGCTAGTCATGCTAACAACATGCTAGTCACTTGCTAGTCAAGTTAACAACATGCTAGTCACTTAGGCTAATCATGCTAGTAACATGCTAGTAACTTGTTAATGACATGCTAGCAACTAGCTATTCATGTTAATGACATGCTAACAACATGCAAGATACTTGCTAATCATGCTAACAACATAATAGTCACTTGCTAGTCATGCTAGTAAATGCTAGTCACTTGCTAGTCATTCTAACAACGTGGTAGTCACTTGCTAATCATGCTTGTAACATGCTAGTCACTTGCTAGTCATACTAGCAAACATGCTAGTCACTTCCTAATCATGCTAAAAACATGCTTGTCATGCTAACAACATGCTAGTCACTTGCTAGTCATGCTAGTAACATGCTAGTCACTTGCTAGTTATGCTAGCAACATGCTAGTCACTTGCTAGTCATGCTAACAACATGCTAGTCACTTGCTAGTCATGCTAGCAAACATGCCAGTCACTTGCTAATCATGCTGACAACATGCTACCAACTTGCTAATCACGCTAGCAACATGCTTGTCACTTGCTAGAAACCGCAAAAATCTGTTTATCTGTCTGTCTGTCCGTGACTATCTGTTTTTCTGGTAAATTGTGTGGTTTTCAAATATTTAAAACTTCAAACTTTAAAACTACTTTAAACTTCAAAATAGTTAAAACTGAAAACCTTCAAACTTTCAGCTTTGCGAACTATTTCAAACTTTCTGGCTAGGCTTTTTCAAGCCAACTTAAAGTTTGTCTACGAACTTTACTATCTAGTTCTTCTTCTTCTTCTTCTTCTTCTTCTGAGACCAAATTTTAAAACGTATCTCCTCCTAGACCTTTAAAGCTACAACCACCAAACTCGGCCCAGACCTTCAGACTGGTCTGACTCAGGTTGCTATATCTTTTCTAACTGATCCGGCTTACGGTTTTCGTAAAAATTACGATCAAAACTGCGAAAAATCCCATAGACTTACATTGATGGAATGTTCAGACGAGTCAAGACTCAACAAACACCACCTGTCAAACTTTCAAATGTAAACACACTGAAGCCTATTGGACTAAATTAAGCTTCACTTCTATGTACTATTTATAATCCATTTCAACTCATTTCAGCTTCCACTCTATTTAATATTTCTAATTTAAATCATGCTAGCAACATGCTAGTAACATGCTAATCATGCTAGAAACATGCTAATAACATGTTAATAATGCTGGAAACATGCTAGCAAACATGCTAGTCTCTTGCTAGTCATGCTAGCAACATGCTAGTCACTTGCTAGTCATGCTAACAACATGCTAGTCACTTGCTAGTCATGCTAACAACGTGCTAGTCACTTGCTAATTATGCTAGTAACATGCTAGTCACTTGCTAGTTATGCTAGCAAACATGCTAGTCACTTGCTAGTCATGCTAAAAACATGCTAGTCATGTTAACAACATGCTAGTCACATGCTAGTCATGTTAACAACATGCTAGTCACTTAGGCTAATCATGCTAGTGACATGCTAGTAACTTGCTAATGACATGCTAGCAACAAGCTAGATAGTTGCTAATCATGCTAACAACATGCTAGTCACTTGCTAGTCATGCTAACAACGTGCTAGTCACTTGCTAATCATGCTAGTAACATGCTAGTCACTTGCTAGTTATGCTAGCAAACATGCTAGTCACTTGCTAGTCATGCTAAAAACATGCTAGTCATGTTAACAACATGCTAGTCACATGCTAATCATGTTAACAACATGCTAGTCACTTAGGCTAATCATGCTAGTAACATGCTAGTCATGCTAGCAAACATGTTATTCACTTGTTAGTCATGCTAGCAACATGCTTGTCACTTGCTAGTCATGCTAACAACGTGTTAGTCACTTGCTAATCATGCTAGTAACATGCTAGTTACTTGCTAGTCATGCCAGCAAACATGCTAGTCACTTGCTAGTCATGCTAAAAACATGCTAGTCATGCTAACAACATGCTAGTCACATGCTAGTCATGCTAGCAAATTGCTAGAAACATGCTAACAACATACTAACAACTTGCTAATCATGCTAACAACATGCTAGTCACTTGCTAATCATGCTAGTGACATGCTAGTAACTTGTTAATGACATGCTAGCAACTAGCTATTCATGTTAATGACATGCTAACAACATGCAAGTTACTTGCTAATCATGCTAACAACATAATAGTCACTTGCTAGTCATGCTAACAAACATGCTAGTCACTTGCTAGTTATGTTAGCAACATGCTAGTCACTTGCTAGTCATGCTAAAAACATGCTAGTCACTTGCTAGTCATGCTAGTAACATGCTAGTCACTTGCTAGTCATTCTAACAACGTGGTAGTCACTTGCTAATCATGCTTGTAACATGCTAGTCACTTGCTAGTCATGCTAGTCACTTGCTAGTCATGCTAGCAAACATGCTAGTCACTTTCTAATCATACTAAAAACATGCTAGTCATGCTAACAACATGCTAGTCACTTGCTAGTCATGCTAGTAACATGCTAGTCACTTGCTAGTTATGCTAGCATCATGCTAGTTACTTGCTAGTCATGCTAACAACATGCTAGTCACTTGCTAGTCATGCTAGCAAACATGCCAGTCACTTGCTAGTCATGCTAGCAACATGCTAGTCACTTGGTAGTCATGTTAACAACATGCTAGTCACTTTGCTAGTCATGCTAACAATATGCTAGTCACTTGCTAGCAAACATGCTAGTCACTTGCTAATCATGCTGGTAACATGCTAGTAACTTGCTAACGACATGCTAACAACTTGCTAATCATGCTTGTTACATGTTAGTAACTTGCTAACGACATGGTAGCAACTTGCTAATCATGCTAACAACATGCTAGTCATGCTAGCAACATGTTAGTCATTTGCTAGTCATTCTAACAACATGCTAGTCACTTGGTAGTCATGCTAGCAAAATGCTAGAAACATGCTAACAACATACTAGCAACTTGCTAATCATGCTGACAACATGCTACCAACTTGCTAATCACGCTAGCAACATGCTTGTCTCAACAAACACCAACTGTCAAACTTTCAAATGTAAACACACTGAAGCCTATTGGACTCAATTAAGCTTCACTTCTATGTACTATTTCTAATCCATTTCAACTCATTTCAGCTTCCAGTCTATTTAATATTTCTAATTTAAATCATGCTAGCAACATGCTAGTAACATGCTAATCATGATAGAAACATGCTAATAACATGTTAATAATGCTGGAAACATGCTAGCAAACATGCTAGTCACTTGCTAGTCATGCTAGCAACATGCTAGTCACTTGCTAGTCATACTAGCAACATGCTAGTCACATGCTAGTCATGCTAGCAACATGCTAGTCATGCTAGCAAACATGCCATTCACTTGCTAGTCATGCTAGCAACATGCTAGTCACTTGCTAATCATGCTAGCAAACATGCTAGTCACTTGCTAGTCATGCTAGCAACATGCTAGTCACTTGCTAGTCATGTTAACAAACATGCTAGTCACTTTGCTAATCATGCTAGTAACATGCTAGTCACTTGCTAGTCATGTTAGCAACGTGCTAGTCACTTGCTAGTCATGCTAGCAACATGCTAGTCACTTGCTAGTTATGCTAGCAAACATGCTAGTCACTTGCTAGTCATGCTAAATACATGCTAGTCATGCTAACAACATGCTAGTCACTTGCTAGTCATGTTAACATCATGCTAGTAACATGCTAATCATGCTAGCAAACATGCTATTCACTTGTTAGTCATGCTGGCAAAATGCTTGTCACTTGCTAGTCATGCTAACAACGTGCTAGTCACTTGCTAATCATGCTAGTAACATGCTAGTTACTTGCTAGTCATGCTAAAAACATGCTAGTCACTTGCTAGTCATGCTAAAAACATGCTAGTCATGCTAACAACATACTCACAACTTGCTAATCATGCTAACAACATGCTAATCACTTGCTAATCATGCTAGTGACATGCTAGTAACTTGTTAATGACATGCTAGCAACTAGCTAATCATGTTAATGACATGCTAACAAAATGCAAGATAATTGCTAATCATGCTAACAACATAATAGTCACTTGCTAGTCATGCTAGCAACATGCTAGTCACTTGTTAGTCAAGCTAACAACATGCTAGTCACTTGCTAGTCATGCTAGTAAAATGCTAGTCACTTGCTAGTCATTCTAACAACGTGGTAGTCACTTGCTAATCATGCTTGTAACATGCTAGTCACTTTGCTAATCATGCTAGTAACATGCTAGTCACTTGCTAGTCATGTTAGCAACGTGCTAGTCACTTGCTAGTCATGCTAGCAACATGCTAGTCATGTTAGCAAACATGCTAGTCACTTGCTAGTCATGCTAGCAACGTGCTAGTCACTTGCTAATCATGCTAACAAATTGCTAGAAACATGCTAACAACATACTAGCAACTTGCTAATCATGCTAACAACATGCTAGTCACTTGCTAATCATGCTAGTGACATTTTAGTAACTTGCTAATGACATGCTAGCAACAAGCTAGATACTTGCTAATCATGCTAACAACATGCTAGTCACTTGCTAGTCATGCTAACAACGTGCTAGTCACTTGCTAATTATGCTAGTAACATGCTAGTCACTTGCTAGTTATGCTAGCAAACATGCTAGTCACTTGCTAGTCATGCTAAAAACATGCTAGTCATGTTAACAACATGCTAGTCACATGCTAGTCATGTTAACAACATGCTAGTCACTTAGGCTAATCATGCTAGTGACATGCTAGTAACTTGCTAATGACATGCTAGCAACAAGCTAGATAGTTGCTAATCATGCTAACAACATGCTAGTCACTTGCTAGTCATGCTAACAACGTGCTAGTCACTTGCTAATCATGCTAGTAACATGCTAGTCACTTGCTAGTTATGTTAGCAAACATGCTAGATACTTGCTAGTCATGCTAAAAACATGCTAGTCATGTTAACAACATGCTAGTCACATGCTAATCATGTTAACAACATGCTAGTCACTTAGGCTAATCATGCTAGTAACATGCTAGTCATGCTAGCAAACATGTTATTCACTTGTTAGTCATGCTAGCAACATGCTTGTCACTTGCTAGTCATGCTAACAACGTGTTAGTCACTTGCTAATCATGCTAGTAACATGCTAGTTACTTGCTAGTCATGCCAGCAAACATGCTAGTCACTTGCTAGTCATGCTAAAAACATGCTAGTCATGCTAACAACATGCTAGTCACATGCTAGTCATGCTAGCAAATTGCTAGAAACATGCTAACAACATACTAACAACTTGCTAATCATGCTAACAACATGCTAGTCACTTGCTAATCATGCTAGTGACATGCTAGTAACTTGTTAATGACATGCTAGCAACTAGCTATTCATGTTAATGACATGCTAACAACATGCAAGATACTTGCTAATCATGCTAACAACATAATAGTCACTTACTAGTCATGCTAACAAACATGCTAGTCACTTGCTAGTTATGTTAGCAACATGCTAGTCACTTGCTAGTCATGCTAAAAACATGCTAGTCACTTGCTAGTCATGCTAGTAACATGCTAGTCACTTGCTAGTCATTCTAACAACGTGGTAGTCACTTGCTAATCATGCTTGTAACATGCTAGTCACTTGCTAGTCATGCTAGTCACTTGCTAGTCATGCTAGCAAACATGCTAGTCACTTTCTAATCATACTAAAAACATGCTAGTCATGCTAACAACATGCTAGTCACTTGCTAGTCATGCTAGCAAACATGCCAGTCACTTGCTAGTCATGCTAGCAACATGCTAGTCACTTGGTAGTCATGTTAACAACATGGTAGTCACTTTGCTAGTCATGCTAACAATATGCAAACATGCTAGTCACTTCCTAATCATGCTAAAAACATGCTAGTCATGCTAACAACATGCTAGTCACTTGCTAGTCATGCTAGTAACATGCTAGTCACTTGCTAGTTATGCTAGCAACATGCTAGTCACTTGCTAGTCATGCTAACAACATGCTAGTCACTTGCTAGTCATGCTAGCAAACATGCCAGTCACTTGCTAGTCATGCTAGCAACATGCTAGTCACTTGGTAGTCATGTTAACAACATGGTAGTCACTTTGCTAGTCATGCTAACAATATGCTAGTCACTTGCTAGCAAACATGCTAGTCACTTGCTAATCATGCTAGTAACATGCTAGTAACTTGTTAACGACATGCTAACAACTTGCTAATCATGTTTGTTACATGTTAGTAACTTGCTAACGACATGGTAGCAACTTGCTAATCATGTTAACAACATGCTTGTCAAGCTAGCAACATGCTAGTCATTTGCTAGTCATTCTAACAACATGCTAGTCACTTGGTAGTCATGCTAGCAAAATGCTAGAAACATGCTAACAACATACTAGCAACTTGCTAATCATGCTGACAACATGCTACCAACTTTCTAATCACGCTAGCAACATGCTTGTCTCAACAAACACCAACTGTCAAACTTTCAAATGTAAACACACTGAAGCCTATTGGACTCAATTAAGCTTCACTTCTATGTACTATTTCTAATCCATTTCAACTTATTTCAGCTTCCACTCTATTTAATATTTCTAATTTAAATCATGCTAGCAACATGCTAGTAACATGCTAATCATGCTAGAAACATGCTAATAACATGTTAATAATGCTGGAAACATGCTAGCAAACATGCTAGTCACTTGCTAGTCATGCTAGCAACATGCTAGTCACTTGCTAGTCATGCTAACAACATGCTAGTCACTTGCTAGTCATGCTAGCAAACATGCTAGTCACATGCTAGTCATGCTAAAAACATGCTAGTCATGCTAACAACATGCTAGTCACTTGCTAGTCATGCTAGTAACATGCTAGTCACTTGCTAGTTATGCTAGCAAACATGCTAGTCACTTGCTAGTCATGCTAAAAACATGCTAGTCATGCTAACAACATGCTAGTCACTTGCTAGTCATGCTAGTAACATGCTAGTCACTTGCTAGTCATGCTAGCAACATGCTAGTCATGCTAACAACATGCTAGTCACTTGCTAGTCATGCTAGTAACATGCTAGTCACTTGCTAGTCATGTTAACAACATGCTAGTCACTTGCTAGTCATGCTAGCAACATGCTAGTCACTTGCTGGTCATGCTAACAACATGCTAGTGTTGCTATGCAGTTGCTAGTCACTTGTTAATCATGCTAGTAACATGCTAGTCACTTGCTAGTCATGCTAGCAAACGTGCTAGTCACGTGCTAGTAACGCTAACAATATGTTAGTCACTTGCTAATCATGCTAACAACATGCTAGTCACTTGCTAGTCATGCTAACAAACATGCTAGTCACTTGCTAGTTATGTTAGCAACATGCTAGTCACTTGCTAGTCATGCTAAAAACATGCTAGTCACTTGCTAGTCATGCTAGTAACATGCTAGTCACTTGCTAGTCATTCTAACAACGTGGTAGTCACTTGCTAATTATGCTTGTAACATGCTAGTCACTTGCTAGTCATGCTAGTCACTTGCTAGTCATGCTAGCAAACATGCTAGTCACTTTCTAATCATACTAAAGACATGCTAGTCATGCTAACAACATGCTAGTCACTTACTAGTCATGCTAGTAACATGCTAGTCACTTGCTAGTTATGCTAGCATCATGCTAGTTACTTGCTAGTCATGCTAACAACATGCTAGTCACTTGCTAGTCATGCTAGCAAACATGCCAGTCACTTGCTAGTCATGCTAGCAACATGCTAGTCACTTGGTAGTCATGTTAACAACATGCTAGTCACTTTGCTAGTCATGCTAACAATATGCTAGTCACTTGCTAGCAAACATGCTAGTCACTTGCTAATCATGCTGGTAACATGCTAGTAACTTGCTAACGACATGCTAACAACTTGCTAATCATGCTTGTTACATGTTAGTAACTTGCTAACGACATGGTAGCAACTTGCTAATCATGCTAACAACATGCTAGTCATGCTAGCAACATGTTAGTCATTTGCTAGTCATTCTAACAACATGCTAGTCACTTGGTAGTCATGCTAGCAAAATGCTAGAAACATGCTAACAACATACTAGCAACTTGCTAATCATGCTGACAACATGCTACCAACTTGCTAATCACGCTAGCAACATGCTTGTCTCAACAAACACCAACTGTCAAACTTTCAAATGTAAACACACTGAAGCCTATTGGACTCAATTAAGCTTCACTTCTATGTACTATTTCTAATCCATTTCAACTCATTTCAGCTTCCAGTCTATTTAATATTTCTAATTTAAATCATGCTAGCAACATGCTAGTAACATGCTAATCATGATAGAAACATGCTAATAACATGTTAATAATGCTGGAAACATGCTAGCAAACATGCTAGTCACTTGCTAGTCATGCTAGCAACATGCTAGTCACTTGCTAGTCATACTAGCAACATGCTAGTCACATGCTAGTCATGCTAGCAACATGCTAGTCATGCTAGCAAACATGCCATTCACTTACTAGTCATGCTAGCAACATGCTAGTCACTTGCTAATCATGCTAGCAAACATGCTAGTCACTTGCTAGTCATGCTAGCAACATGCTCGTCACTTGCTAGTCATGTTAACAAACATGCTAATCACTTTGCTAATCATGCTAGTAACATGCTAGTCACTTGCTAGTCATGTTAGCAACGTGCTAGTCACTTGCTAGTCATGCTAGCAACATGCTAGTCACTTGCTAGTTATGCTAGCAAACATGCTAGTCACTTGCTAGTCATGCTAAATACATGCTAGTCATGCTAACAACATGCTAGTCACTTGCTAGTCATGTTAACATCATGCTAGTAACATGCTAATCATGCTAGCAAACATGCTATTCACTTGTTAGTCATGCTGGCAAAATGCTTGTCACTTGCTAGTCATGCTAACAACGTGCTAGTCACTTGCTAATCATGCTAGTAACATGCTAGTTACTTGCTAGTCATGCTAAAAACATGCTAGTCACTTGCTAGTCATGCTAAAAACATGCTAGTCATGCTAGCAACATACTCACAACTTGCTAATCATGCTAACAACATGCTAGTCACTTGTTAGTCAAGCTAACAACATGCTAGTAACTTGTTAATGACATGCTAGCAACTAGCTAATCATGTTAATGACATGCTAACAACATGCAAGATACTTGCTAATCATGCTAACAACATAATAGTCACTTGCTAGTCATGCTAGCAACATGCTAGTCACTTGTTAGTCAAGCTAACAACATGCTAGTCACTTGCTAGTCATGCTAGTAAAATGCTAGTCACTTGCTAGTCATTCTAACAACGTGGTAGTCACTTGCTAATCATGCTTGTAACATGCTAGTCACTTGCTAGTCATGCTAGCAAACATGCTAGTCACTTCCTAATCATTCTAAAAACATGCTAGTCATGCTAACAACATGCTAGTCACTTGCTAGTCATGCTAGTAACATGCTAGTCACTTGCTAGTTATGCTAGCAACATGCTAGTCACTTGCTAATCATACTAGAAACATGCTAATAACGTTAATAATGCTGGAAACATGCTAGCAAACATACTAGTAACTTGCTAGTCATGCTAGCAACATGCTAGTCACTTGCTAGTCATGCTAACAACATGCTAGTCACTTGCTAGTCATGCTAGCAAACATGCTAGTCACATGCTAGTCATGCTAGCAACATGCTAGTCACTTGCTAGTCATGCTAGCAAACATGCTAGTCACATGCTAGTCATGCTAGCAACATGCTAGTCATGCTAGCAAACATGCCAGTCACTTGCTAATCATGCTAACAACGTGCTAGTCAGTTGCTACTCATGCTAACAACATGCTAGTCAGTTGCTAGTCATGGTAGCAAACATGCTAGTCACTTGCTAGTCATGCTAACAACATGCTATTCTCTTGCTAGTCATGCAAGTAAAATGCTAGTCACTTGCTAGTCATTCTAACAATGTGGTAGTCACTTGCTAATCATGCTGGTAACATGCTAGTCACTTGCTAGTCATGCTAGCAAACATGCTAGTCACTTCCTAATCATGCTAAAAACATGCTAGTCATGCTAACAACATGCTAGTAACATGCTAGTCATGCTAGTAACATGCTAATAACATGTTAATAATGCTGGAAACATGCTAGCAAACATGCTAGTCACTTGCTAGTCATGCTAGCAAACATGCTAGTCACATGTTAGTCATGCTAGCAAACATGCTAGTCACTTGCTAGTCATGCTAGCAACATGCTAGTCACTTGCTAGTCATGCTAGCAAAATGCTAGTCATGCTAGCAAACATGCCAGTCACTTGCTAGTCATGCTAGCAACATGCTAGTCATTTGCTAGTCATTCTAACAACATGCTAGTCACTTGGTAGTCATGCTAGCAACATGCTAGTCACTTGCTAGTCATGTTAACAACATGCTAGTCACTTTGCTAATCATGCTAGTAACATGCTAATCACTTGCTAGTCATGTTAGCAACGTGCTAGTCACTTGCTAGTCATGCTAGCAACATGCTAGTCACTTGCTAGTCATGCTAACAACGTGCTAGTCAATTGCTAATCATGCTAGTAACATGCTAGTCACTTGCTAGTTATGCTAGCAAACATGCTAGTCACTTGCTAGTCATGCTAAAAACATGCTAGTCATGCTAACAACATGCTAGTCACTTGCTAGTCAAGTTAACAACATGCTAGTCACTTAGGCTAATCATGCTAGTAACATGCTAGTAACTTGTTAATGACATGCTAGCAACTAGCTATTCATGTTAATGACATGCTAACAACATGCAAGATACTTGCTAATCATGCTAACAACATAATAGTCACTTGCTAGTCATGCTAGTAAATGCTAGTCACTTGCTAGTCATTCTAACAACGTGGTAGTCACTTGCTAATCATGCTTGTAACATGCTAGTCACTTGCTAGTCATACTAGCAAACATGCTAGTCACTTCCTAATCATGCTAAAAACATGCTTGTCATGCTAACAACATGCTAGTCACTTGCTAGTCATGCTAGTAACATGCTAGTCACTTGCTAGTTATGCTAGCAACATGCTAGTCACTTGCTAGTCATGCTAACAACATGCTAGTCACTTGCTAGTCATGCTAGCAAACATGCCAGTCACTTGCTAATCATGCTGACAACATGCTACCAACTTGCTAATCACGCTAGCAACATGCTTGTCACTTGCTAGAAACCGCAAAAATCTGTTTATCTGTCTGTCTGTCCGTGACTATCTGTTTTTCTGGTAAATTGTGTGGTTTTCAAATATTTAAAACTTCAAACTTTAAAACTACTTTAAACTTCAAAATAGTTAAAACTGAAAACCTTCAAACTTTCAGCTTTGCGAACTATTTCAAACTTTCTGGCTAGGCTTTTTCAAGCCAACTTAAAGTTTGTCTACGAACTTTACTATCTAGTTCTTCTTCTTCTTCTTCTTCTTCTTCTGAGACCAAATTTTAAAACGTATCTCCTCCTAGACCTTTAAAGCTACAACCACCAAACTCGGCCCAGACCTTCAGACTGGTCTGACTCAGGTTGCTATATCTTTTCTGACTGATCCGGCTTACGGTTTTCGTAAAAATTACGATCAAAACTGCGAAAAATCCCATAGACTTACATTGATGGAATGTTCAGACGAGTCAAGACTCAACAAACACCACCTGTCAAACTTTCAAATGTAAACACACTGAAGCCTATTGGACTAAATTAAGCTTCACTTCTATGTACTATTTATAATCCATTTCAACTCATTTCAGCTTCCACTCTATTTAATATTTCTAATTTAAATCATGCTAGCAACATGCTAGTAACATGCTAATCATGCTAGAAACATGCTAATAACATGTTAATAATGCTGGAAACATGCTAGCAAACATGCTAGTCTCTTGCTAGTCATGCTAGCAACATGCTAGTCACTTGCTAGTCATGCTAACAACATGCTAGTCACTTGCTAGTCATGCTAACAACGTGCTAGTCACTTGCTAATTATGCTAGTAACATGCTAGTCACTTGCTAGTTATGCTAGCAAACATGCTAGTCACTTGCTAGTCATGCTAAAAACATGCTAGTCATGTTAACAACATGCTAGTCACATGCTAGTCATGTTAACAACATGCTAGTCACTTAGGCTAATCATGCTAGTGACATGCTAGTAACTTGCTAATGACATGCTAGCAACAAGCTAGATAGTTGCTAATCATGCTAACAACATGCTAGTCACTTGCTAGTCATGCTAACAACGTGCTAGTCACTTGCTAATCATGCTAGTAACATGCTAGTCACTTGCTAGTTATGCTAGCAAACATGCTAGTCACTTGCTAGTCATGCTAAAAACATGCTAGTCATGTTAACAACATGCTAGTCACATGCTAATCATGTTAACAACATGCTAGTCACTTAGGCTAATCATGCTAGTAACATGCTAGTCATGCTAGCAAACATGTTATTCACTTGTTAGTCATGCTAGCAACATGCTTGTCACTTGCTAGTCATGCTAACAACGTGTTAGTCACTTGCTAATCATGCTAGTAACATGCTAGTTACTTGCTAGTCATGCCAGCAAACATGCTAGTCACTTGCTAGTCATGCTAAAAACATGCTAGTCATGCTAACAACATGCTAGTCACATGCTAGTCATGCTAGCAAATTGCTAGAAACATGCTAACAACATACTAACAACTTGCTAATCATGCTAACAACATGCTAGTCACTTGCTAATCATGCTAGTGACATGCTAGTAACTTGTTAATGACATGCTAGCAACTAGCTATTCATGTTAATGACATGCTAACAACATGCAAGTTACTTGCTAATCATGCTAACAACATAATAGTCACTTGCTAGTCATGCTAACAAACATGCTAGTCACTTGCTAGTTATGTTAGCAACATGCTAGTCACTTGCTAGTCATGCTAAAAACATGCTAGTCACTTGCTAGTCATGCTAGTAACATGCTAGTCACTTGCTAGTCATTCTAACAACGTGGTAGTCACTTGCTAATCATGCTTGTAACATGCTAGTCACTTGCTAGTCATGCTAGTCACTTGCTAGTCATGCTAGCAAACATGCTAGTCACTTTCTAATCATACTAAAAACATGCTAGTCATGCTAACAACATGCTAGTCACTTGCTAGTCATGCTAGTAACATGCTAGTCACTTGCTAGTTATGCTAGCATCATGCTAGTTACTTGCTAGTCATGCTAACAACATGCTAGTCACTTGCTAGTCATGCTAGCAAACATGCCAGTCACTTGCTAGTCATGCTAGCAACATGCTAGTCACTTGGTAGTCATGTTAACAACATGCTAGTCACTTTGCTAGTCATGCTAACAATATGCTAGTCACTTGCTAGCAAACATGCTAGTCACTTGCTAATCATGCTGGTAACATGCTAGTAACTTGCTAACGACATGCTAACAACTTGCTAATCATGCTTGTTACATGTTAGTAACTTGCTAACGACATGGTAGCAACTTGCTAATCATGCTAACAACATGCTAGTCATGCTAGCAACATGTTAGTCATTTGCTAGTCATTCTAACAACATGCTAGTCACTTGGTAGTCATGCTAGCAAAATGCTAGAAACATGCTAACAACATACTAGCAACTTGCTAATCATGCTGACAACATGCTACCAACTTGCTAATCACGCTAGCAACATGCTTGTCTCAACAAACACCAACTGTCAAACTTTCAAATGTAAACACACTGAAGCCTATTGGACTCAATTAAGCTTCACTTCTATGTACTATTTCTAATCCATTTCAACTCATTTCAGCTTCCAGTCTATTTAATATTTCTAATTTAAATCATGCTAGCAACATGCTAGTAACATGCTAATCATGATAGAAACATGCTAATAACATGTTAATAATGCTGGAAACATGCTAGCAAACATGCTAGTCACTTGCTAGTCATGCTAGCAACATGCTAGTCACTTGCTAGTCATACTAGCAACATGCTAGTCACATGCTAGTCATGCTAGCAACATGCTAGTCATGCTAGCAAACATGCCATTCACTTGCTAGTCATGCTAGCAACATGCTAGTCACTTGCTAATCATGCTAGCAAACATGCTAGTCACTTGCTAGTAATGCTAGCAACATGCTAGTCACTTGCTAGTCATGTTAACAAACATGCTAGTCACTTTGCTAATCATGCTAGTAACATGCTAGTCACTTGCTAGTCATGTTAGCAACGTGCTAGTCACTTGCTAGTCATGCTAGCAACATGCTAGTCACTTGCTAGTTATGCTAGCAAACATGCTAGTCACTTGCTAGTCATGCTAAATACATGCTAGTCATGCTAACAACATGCTAGTCACTTGCTAGTCATGTTAACATCATGCTAGTAACATGCTAATCATGCTAGCAAACATGCTATTCACTTGTTAGTCATGCTGGCAAAATGCTTGTCACTTGCTAGTCATGCTAACAACGTGCTAGTCACTTGCTAATCATGCTAGTAACATGCTAGTTACTTGCTAGTCATGCTAAAAACATGCTAGTCACTTGCTAGTCATGCTAAAAACATGCTAGTCATGCTAACAACATACTCACAACTTGCTAATCATGCTAACAACATGCTAGTCACTTGCTAATCATGCTAGTGACATGCTAGTAACTTGTTAATGACATGCTAGCAACTAGCTAATCATGTTAATGACATGCTAACAAAATGCAAGATAATTGCTAATCATGCTAACAACATAATAGTCACTTGCTAGTCATGCTAGCAACATGCTAGTCACTTGTTAGTCAAGCTAACAACATGCTAGTCACTTGCTAGTCATGCTAGTAAAATGCTAGTCACTTGCTAGTCATTCTAACAACGTGGTAGTCACTTGCTAATCATGCTTGTAACATGCTAGTCACTTTGCTAATCATGCTAGTAACATGCTAGTCACTTGCTAGTCATGTTAGCAACGTGCTAGTCACTTGCTAGTCATGCTAGCAACATGCTAGTCATGTTAGCAAACATGCTAGTCACTTGCTAGTCATGCTAGCAACGTGCTAGTCACTTGCTAATCATGCTAACAAATTGCTAGAAACATGCTAACAACATACTAGCAACTTGCTAATCATGCTAACAACATGCTAGTCACTTGCTAATCATGCTAGTGACATTTTAGTAACTTGCTAATGACATGCTAGCAACAAGCTAGATACTTGCTAATCATGCTAACAACATGCTAGTCACTTGCTAGTCATGCTAACAACGTGCTAGTCACTTGCTAATTATGCTAGTAACATGCTAGTCACTTGCTAGTTATGCTAGCAAACATGCTAGTCACTTGCTAGTCATGCTAAAAACATGCTAGTCATGTTAACAACATGCTAGTCACATGCTAGTCATGTTAACAACATGCTAGTCACTTAGGCTAATCATGCTAGTGACATGCTAGTAACTTGCTAATGACATGCTAGCAACAAGCTAGATAGTTGCTAATCATGCTAACAACATGCTAGTCACTTGCTAGTCATGCTAACAACGTGCTAGTCACTTGCTAATCATGCTAGTAACATGCTAGTCACTTGCTAGTTATGTTAGCAAACATGCTAGATACTTGCTAGTCATGCTAAAAACATGCTAGTCATGTTAACAACATGCTAGTCACATGCTAATCATGTTAACAACATGCTAGTCACTTAGGCTAATCATGCTAGTAACATGCTAGTCATGCTAGCAAACATGTTATTCACTTGTTAGTCATGCTAGCAACATGCTTGTCACTTGCTAGTCATGCTAACAACGTGTTAGTCACTTGCTAATCATGCTAGTAACATGCTAGTTACTTGCTAGTCATGCCAGCAAACATGCTAGTCACTTGCTAGTCATGCTAAAAACATGCTAGTCATGCTAACAACATGCTAGTCACATGCTAGTCATGCTAGCAAATTGCTAGAAACATGCTAACAACATACTAACAACTTGCTAATCATGCTAACAACATGCTAGTCACTTGCTAATCATGCTAGTGACATGCTAGTAACTTGTTAATGACATGCTAGCAACTAGCTATTCATGTTAATGACATGCTAACAACATGCAAGATACTTGCTAATCATGCTAACAACATAATAGTCACTTACTAGTCATGCTAACAAACATGCTAGTCACTTGCTAGTTATGTTAGCAACATGCTAGTCACTTGCTAGTCATGCTAAAAACATGCTAGTCACTTGCTAGTCATGCTAGTAACATGCTAGTCACTTGCTAGTCATTCTAACAACGTGGTAGTCACTTGCTAATCATGCTTGTAACATGCTAGTCACTTGCTAGTCATGCTAGTCACTTGCTAGTCATGCTAGCAAACATGCTAGTCACTTTCTAATCATACTAAAAACATGCTAGTCATGCTAACAACATGCTAGTCACTTGCTAGTCATGCTAGTAACATGCTAGTCACTTGCTAGTTATGCTAGCATCATGCTAGTTACTTGCTAGTCATGCTAACAACATGCTAGTCACTTGCTAGTCATGCTAGCAAACATGCCAGTCACTTGCTAGTCATGCTAGCAACATGCTAGTCACTTGGTAGTCATGTTAACAACATGCTAGTCACTTTGCTAGTCATGCTAACAATATGCTAGTCACTTGCTAGCAAACATGCTAGTCACTTGCTAATCATGCTGGTAACATGCTAGTAACTTGCTAACGACATGCTAACAACTTGCTAATCATGCTTGTTACATGTTAGTAACTTGCTAACGACATGGTAGCAACTTGCTAATCATGCTAACAACATGCTAGTCATGCTAGCAACATGTTAGTCATTTGCTAGTCATTCTAACAACATGCTAGTCACTTGGTAGTCATGCTAGCAAAATGCTAGAAACATGCTAACAACATACTAGCAACTTGCTAATCATGCTGACAACATGCTACCAACTTGCTAATTACGCTAGCAACATGCTTGTCTCAACAAACACCAACTGTCAAACTTTCAAATGTAAACACACTGAAGCCTATTGGACTCAATTAAGCTTCACTTCTATGTACTATTTCTAATCCATTTCAACTCATTTCAGCTTCCAGTCTATTTAAAATTTCTAATTTAAATCATGCTAGCAACATGCTAGTAACATGCTAATCATGATAGAAACATGCTAATAACATGTTAATAATGCTGGAAACATGCTAGCAAACATGCTAGTCACTTGCTAGTCATGCTAGCAACATGCTAGTCACTTGCTAGTCATACTAGCAACATGCTAGTCACATGCTAGTCATGCTAGCAACATGCTAGTCATGCTAGCAAACATGCCATTCACTTGCTAGTCATGCTAGCAACATGCTAGTCACTTGCTAATCATGCTAGCAAACATGCTAGTCACTTGCTAGTCATGCTAGCAACATGCTAGTCACTTGCTAGTCATGTTAACAAACATGCTAGTCACTTTGCTAATCATGCTAGTAACATGCTAGTCACTTGCTAGTCATGTTAGCAACGTGCTAGTCACTTGCTAGTCATGCTAGCAACATGCTAGTCACTTGCTAGTTATGCTAGCAAACATGCTAGTCACTTGCTAGTCATGCTAAATACATGCTAGTCATGCTAACAACATGCTAGTCACTTGCTAGTCATGTTAACATCATGCTAGTAACATGCTAATCATGCTAGCAAACATGCTATTCACTTGTTAGTCATGCTGGCAAAATGCTTGTCACTTGCTAGTCATGCTAACAACGTGCTAGTCACTTGCTAATCATGCTAGTAACATGCTAGTTACTTGCTAGTCATGCTAAAAACATGCTAGTCACTTGCTAGTCATGCTAAAAACATGCTAGTCATGCTAGCAACATACTCACAACTTGCTAATCATGCTAACAACATGCTAGTCACTTGCTAATCATGCTAGTGACATGCTAGTAACTTGTTAATGACATGCTAGCAACTAGCTAATCATGTTAATGACATGCTAACAACATGCAAGATACTTGCTAATCATGCTAACAACATAATAGTCACTTGCTAGTCATGCTAGCAACATGCTAGTCACTTGTTAGTCAAGCTAACAACATGCTAGTCACTTGCTAGTCATGCTAGTAAAATGCTAGTCTCTTGCTAGTCATTCTAACAACGTGGTAGTCACTTGCTAATCATGCTTGTAACATGCTAGTCACTTGCTAGTCATGCTAGCAAACATGCTAGTCACTTCCTAATCATTCTAAAAACATGCTAGTCATGCTAACAACATGCTAGTCACTTGCTAGTCATGCTAGCAAACATGCCAGTCACTTGCTAGTCATGCTAGCAACATGCTAGTCACTTGGTAGTCATGTTAACAACATGCTAGTCACTTTGCTAGTCATGCTAACAATATGCTAGTCACTTGCTAGCAAACATGCTAGTCACTTGCTAATCATGCTGGTAACATGCTAGTAACTTGCTAACGACATGCTAACAACTTGCTAATCATGCTTGTTACATGTTAGTAACTTGCTAACGACATGGTAGCAACTTGCTAATCATGCTAACAACATGCTAGTCATGCTAGCAACATGTTAGTCATTTGCTAGCCATTCTAACAACATGCTAGTCACTTGGTAGTCATGCTAGCAAAATGCTAGAAACATGCTAACAACATACTAGCAACTTGCTAATCATGCTGACAACATGCTACCAACTTGCTAATCACGCTAGCAACATGCTTGTCTCAACAAACACCAACTGTCAAACTTTCAAATGTAAACACACTGAAGCCTATTGGACTCAATTAAGCTTCACTTCTATGTACTATTTCTAATCCATTTCAACTCATTTCAGCTTCCAGTCTATTTAATATTTCTAATTTAAATCATGCTAGCAACATGCTAGTAACATGCTAATCATGATAGAAACATGCTAATAACATGTTAATAATGCTGGAAACATGCTAGCAAACATGCTAGTCACTTGCTAGTCATGCTAGCAACATGCTAGTCACTTGCTAGTCATACTAGCAACATGCTAGTCACATGCTAGTCATGCTAGCAACATGCTAGTCATGCTAGCAAACATGCCATTCACTTGCTAGTCATGCTAGCAACATGCTAGTCACTTGCTAATCATGCTAGCAAACATGCTAGTCACTTGCTAGTAATGCTAGCAACATGCTAGTCACTTGCTAGTCATGTTAACAAACATGCTAGTCACTTTGCTAATCATGCTAGTAACATGCTAGTCACTTGCTAGTCATGTTAGCAACGTGCTAGTCACTTGCTAGTCATGCTAGCAACATGCTAGTCACTTGCTAGTTATGCTAGCAAACATGCTAGTCACTTGCTAGTCATGCTAAATACATGCTAGTCATGCTAACAACATGCTAGTCACTTGCTAGTCATGTTAACATCATGCTAGTAACATGCTAATCATGCTAGCAAACATGCTATTCACTTGTTAGTCATGCTGGCAAAATGCTTGTCACTTGCTAGTCATGCTAACAACGTGCTAGTCACTTGCTAATCATGCTAGTAACATGCTAGTTACTTGCTAGTCATGCTAAAAACATGCTAGTCACTTGCTAGTCATGCTAAAAACATGCTAGTCATGCTAACAACATACTCACAACTTGCTAATCATGCTAACAACATGCTAGTCACTTGCTAATCATGCTAGTGACATGCTAGTAACTTGTTAATGACATGCTAGCAACTAGCTAATCATGTTAATGACATGCTAACAAAATGCAAGATAATTGCTAATCATGCTAACAACATAATAGTCACTTGCTAGTCATGCTAGCAACATGCTAGTCACTTGTTAGTCAAGCTAACAACATGCTAGTCACTTGCTAGTCATGCTAGTAAAATGCTAGTCACTTGCTAGTCATTCTAACAACGTGGTAGTCACTTGCTAATCATGCTTGTAACATGCTAGTCACTTTGCTAATCATGCTAGTAACATGCTAGTCACTTGCTAGTCATGTTAGCAACGTGCTAGTCACTTGCTAGTCATGCTAGCAACATGCTAGTCATGTTAGCAAACATGCTAGTCACTTGCTAGTCATGCTAGCAACGTGCTAGTCACTTGCTAATCATGCTAACAAATTGCTAGAAACATGCTAACAACATACTAGCAACTTGCTAATCATGCTAACAACATGCTAGTCACTTGCTAATCATGCTAGTGACATTTTAGTAACTTGCTAATGACATGCTAGCAACAAGCTAGATACTTGCTAATCATGCTAACAACATGCTAGTCACTTGCTAGTCATGCTAACAACGTGCTAGTCACTTGCTAATTATGCTAGTAACATGCTAGTCACTTGCTAGTTATGCTAGCAAACATGCTAGTCACTTGCTAGTCATGCTAAAAACATGCTAGTCATGTTAACAACATGCTAGTCACATGCTAGTCATGTTAACAACATGCTAGTCACTTAGGCTAATCATGCTAGTGACATGCTAGTAACTTGCTAATGACATGCTAGCAACAAGCTAGATAGTTGCTAATCATGCTAACAACATGCTAGTCACTTGCTAGTCATGCTAACAACGTGCTAGTCACTTGCTAATCATGCTAGTAACATGCTAGTCACTTGCTAGTTATGTTAGCAAACATGCTAGATACTTGCTAGTCATGCTAAAAACATGCTAGTCATGTTAACAACATGCTAGTCACATGCTAATCATGTTAACAACATGCTAGTCACTTAGGCTAATCATGCTAGTAACATGCTAGTCATGCTAGCAAACATGTTATTCACTTGTTAGTCATGCTAGCAACATGCTTGTCACTTGCTAGTCATGCTAACAACGTGTTAGTCACTTGCTAATCATGCTAGTAACATGCTAGTTACTTGCTAGTCATGCCAGCAAACATGCTAGTCACTTGCTAGTCATGCTAAAAACATGCTAGTCATGCTAACAACATGCTAGTCACATGCTAGTCATGCTAGCAAATTGCTAGAAACATGCTAACAACATACTAACAACTTGCTAATCATGCTAACAACATGCTAGTCACTTGCTAATCATGCTAGTGACATGCTAGTAACTTGTTAATGACATGCTAGCAACTAGCTATTCATGTTAATGACATGCTAACAACATGCAAGATACTTGCTAATCATGCTAACAACATAATAGTCACTTACTAGTCATGCTAACAAACATGCTAGTCACTTGCTAGTTATGTTAGCAACATGCTAGTCACTTGCTAGTCATGCTAAAAACATGCTAGTCACTTGCTAGTCATGCTAGTAACATGCTAGTCACTTGCTAGTCATTCTAACAACGTGGTAGTCACTTGCTAATCATGCTTGTAACATGCTAGTCACTTGCTAGTCATGCTAGTCACTTGCTAGTCATGCTAGCAAACATGCTAGTCACTTTCTAATCATACTAAAAACATGCTAGTCATGCTAACAACATGCTAGTCACTTGCTAGTCATGCTAGTAACATGCTAGTCACTTGCTAGTTATGCTAGCATCATGCTAGTTACTTGCTAGTCATGCTAACAACATGCTAGTCACTTGCTAGTCATGCTAGCAAACATGCCAGTCACTTGCTAGTCATGCTAGCAACATGCTAGTCACTTGGTAGTCATGTTAACAACATGCTAGTCACTTTGCTAGTCATGCTAACAATATGCTAGTCACTTGCTAGCAAACATGCTAGTCACTTGCTAATCATGCTGGTAACATGCTAGTAACTTGCTAACGACATGCTAACAACTTGCTAATCATGCTTGTTACATGTTAGTAACTTGCTAACGACATGGTAGCAACTTGCTAATCATGCTAACAACATGCTAGTCATGCTAGCAACATGTTAGTCATTTGCTAGTCATTCTAACAACATGCTAGTCACTTGGTAGTCATGCTAGCAAAATGCTAGAAACATGCTAACAACATACTAGCAACTTGCTAATCATGCTGACAACATGCTACCAACTTGCTAATTACGCTAGCAACATGCTTGTCTCAACAAACACCAACTGTCAAACTTTCAAATGTAAACACACTGAAGCCTATTGGACTCAATTAAGCTTCACTTCTATGTACTATTTCTAATCCATTTCAACTCATTTCAGCTTCCAGTCTATTTAATATTTCTAATTTAAATCATGCTAGCAACATGCTAGTAACATGCTAATCATGATAGAAACATGCTAATAACATGTTAATAATGCTGGAAACATGCTAGCAAACATGCTAGTCACTTGCTAGTCATGCTAGCAACATGCTAGTCACTTGCTAGTCATACTAGCAACATGCTAGTCACATGCTAGTCATGCTAGCAACATGCTAGTCATGCTAGCAAACATGCCATTCACTTGCTAGTCATGCTAGCAACATGCTAGTCACTTGCTAATCATGCTAGCAAACATGCTAGTCACTTGCTAGTCATGCTAGCAACATGCTAGTCACTTGCTAGTCGTTAACAAACATGCTAGTCACTTTGCTAATCATGCTAGTAACATGCTAGTCACTTGCTAGTCATGTTAGCAACGTGCTAGTCACTTGCTAGTCATGCTAGCAACATGCTAGTCACTTGCTAGTTATGCTAGCAAACATGCTAGTCACTTGCTAGTCATGCTAAATACATGCTAGTCATGCTAACAACATGCTAGTCACTTGCTAGTCATGTTAACATCATGCTAGTAACATGCTAATCATGCTAGCAAACATGCTATTCACTTGTTAGTCATGCTGGCAAAATGCTTGTCACTTGCTAGTCATGCTAACAACGTGCTAGTCACTTGCTAATCATGCTAGTAACATGCTAGTTACTTGCTAGTCATGCTAAAAACATGCTAGTCACTTGCTAGTCATGCTAAAAACATGCTAGTCATGCTAGCAACATACTCACAACTTGCTAATCATGCTAACAACATGCTAGTCACTTGCTAATCATGCTAGTGACATGCTAGTAACTTGTTAATGACATGCTAGCAACTAGCTAATCATGTTAATGACATGCTAACAACATGCAAGATACTTGCTAATCATGCTAACAACATAATAGTCACTTGCTAGTCATGCTAGCAACATGCTAGTCACTTGTTAGTCAAGCTAACAACATGCTAGTCACTTGCTAGTCATGCTAGTAAAATGCTAGTCTCTTGCTAGTCATTCTAACAACGTGGTAGTCACTTGCTAATCATGCTTGTAACATGCTAGTCACTTGCTAGTCATGCTAGCAAACATGCTAGTCACTTCCTAATCATTCTAAAAACATGCTAGTCATGCTAACAACATGCTAGTCACTTGCTAGTCATGCTAGTAACATGCTAGTCACTTGCTAGTTATGCTAGCAACATGCTAGTCACTTGCTAATCATACTAGAAACATGCTAATAACGTTAATAATGCTGGAAACATGCTAGCAAACATACTAGTAACTTGCTAGTCATGCTAGCAACATGCTAGTCACTTGCTAGTCATGCTAACAAAATGCTAGTCACTTGCTAGTCATGCTAGCAAACATGCTAGTCACATGCTAGTCATGCTAGCAACATGCTAGTCACTTGCTAGTCATGCTAGCAAACATGCTAGTCACATGCTAGTCATGCTAGCAACATGCTAGTCATGCTAGCAAACATGCCAGTCACTTGTTAATCATGCTAACAACGTGCTAGTCAGTTGCTACTCATGCTAACAACATGCTAGTCAGTTGCTAGTCATGGTAGCAAACATGCTAGTCACTTGCTAGTCATGCTAACAACATGCTATTCTCTTGCTAGTCATGCAAGTAAAATGCTAGTCACTTGCTAGTCATTCTAACAATGTGGTAGTCACTTGCTAATCATGCTGGTAACATGCTAGTCACTTGCTAGTCATGCTAGCAAACATGCTAGTCACTTCCTAATCATGCTAAAAACATGCTAGTCATGCTAACAACATGCTAGTCACTTGCTAGTCATGCTAGTAACATGCTAGTCACTTGCTAGTTATGCTAGCAACATGCTAGTCACTTGCTAGTCATGCTAACAACATGCTAGTCACTTGCTAGTCATGCTAGCAAACATGCCAGTCACTTGCTAGTCATGCTAGCAACATGCTAGTCACTTGGTAGTCATGTTAACAACATGCTAGTCACTTGGTAGTCATGCTAGCAAAATGCTAGAAACATGCTAACAACATACTAGCAACTTGCTAATCATGCTGACAACATGCTACCAACTTGCTAATTACGCTAGAAACATGCTTGTCTCAACAAACACCAACTGTCAAACTTTCAAATGTAAACACACTGAAGCCTATTGGACTCAATTAAGCTTCACTTCTATGTACAATTTCTAATCCATTTCAACTCATTTCAGCTTCCAGTCTATTTAATATTTCTAATTTAAATCATGCTAGCAACATGCTAGTAACATGCTAATCATGATAGAAACATGCTAATAACATGTTAATAATGCTGGAAACATGCTAGCAAACATGCTAGTCACTTGCTAGTCATGCTAGCAACATGCTAGTCACTTGCTAGTCATAATAGCAACATGCTAGTCACATGCTAGTCATGCTAGCAACATGCTAGTCATGCTAGCAAACATGCCATTCACTTGCTAGTCATGCTAGCAACATGCTAGTCACTTGGTAGTCATGTTAACAACATGCTAGTCACTTTGCTACTCATGCTAGCAACATGCTAGTCACTTGCTAATCATGCTAGCAAACATGCTAGTCACTTGCTAGTCATGCTAGCAACATGCTAGTCACTTGCTAGTCATGTTAACAAACATGCTAGTCACTTTGCTAATCATGCTAGTAACATGCTAGTCACTTGCTAGTCATGTTAGCAACGTGCTAGTCACTTGCTAGTCATGCTAGCAACATGCTAGTCACTTGCTAGTTATGCTAGCAAACATGCTAGTCACTTGCTAGTCATGCTAAATACATGCTAGTCATGCTAACAACATGCTAGTCACTTGCTAGTCATGTTAACATCATGCTAGTAACATGCTAATCATGCTAGCAAACATGCTATTCACTTGTTAGTCATGCTGGCAAAATGCTTGTCACTTGCTAGTCATGCTAACAACGTGCTAGTCACTTGCTAATCATGCTAGTAACATGCTAGTTACTTGCTAGTCATGCTAAAAACATGCTAGTCACTTGCTAGTCATGCTAAAAACATGCTAGTCATGCTAGCAACATACAACTTGCTAATCATGCTAACAACATGCTAGTCACTTGCTAATCATGCTAGTGACATGCTAGTAACTTGTTAATGACATGCTAGCAACTAGCTAATCATGTTAATGACATGCTAACAACATGCAAGATACTTGCTAATCATGCTAACAACATAATAGTCACTTGCTAGTCATGCTAGCAACATGCTAGTCACTTGTTAGTCAAGCTAACAACATGCTAGTCACTTGCTAGTCATGCTAGTAAAATGCTAGTCACTTGCTAGTCATTCTAACAACGTGGTAGTCACTTGCTAATCATGCTTGTAACATGCTAGTCACTTGCTAGTCATGCTAGCAAACATGCTAGTCACTTCCTAATCATTCTAAAAACATGCTAGTCATGCAAACAACATGCTAGTCACTTGCTAGTCATGCTAGTAACATGCTAGTCACTTGCTAGTTATGCTAGCAACATGCTAGTCACTTGCTAATCATACTAGAAACATGCTAATAACGTTAATAATGCTGGAAACATGCTAGCAAACATACTAGTAACTTGCTAGTCATGCTAGCAACATGCTAGTCACTTGCTAGTCATGCTAACAACATGCTAGTCACTTGCTAGTCATGCTAGCAAACATGCTAGTCACATGCTAGTCATGCTAGCAACATGCTAGTCACTTGCTAGTCATGCTAGCAAACATGCTAGTCACATGCTAGTCATGCTAGCAACATGCTAGTCATGCTAGCAAACATGCCAGTCACTTGCTAATCATGCTAACAACGTGCTAGTCAGTTGCTACTCATGCTAACAACATGCTAGTCAGTTGCTAGTCATGGTAGCAAACATGCTAGTCACTTGCTAGTTATGCTAACAACATGCTATTCTCTTGCTAGTCATGCAAGTAAAATGCTAGTCACTTGCTAGTCATTCTAACAATGTGGTAGTCACTTGCTAATCATGCTGGTAACATGCTAGTCACTTGCTAGTCATGCTAGCAAACATGCTAGTCACTTCCTAATCATGCTAAAAACATGCTAGTCATGCTAACAACATGCTAGTCACTTGCTAGTCATGCTAGTAACATGCTAGTCACTTGCTAGTTATGCTAGCAACATGCTAGTCACTTGCTAGTCATGCTAACAACATGCTAGTCACTTGCTAGTCATGCTAGCAAACATGCCAGTCACTTGCTAGTCATGCTAGCAACATGCTAGTCACTTGGTAGTCATGTTAACAACATGCTAGTCACTTTGCTACTCATGCTAACAATATGCTAGTCACTTGCTAGCAAACATGCTAGTCACTTGCTAATCATGCTAGTAACATGCTAGTAATTTGTTAACGACATGCTAACAACTTGCTAATCATGCTTGTTACATGTTAGTAACTTGCTAACGACATGGTAGCAACTTGCTAATCATGTTAACAACATGCTTGTCAAGCTAGCAACATGCTAGTCATTTGCTAGTCATTCAAACAACATGCTAGTCACTTGGTAGTCATGCTAGCAAAATGCTAGAAACATGCTAACAACATACTAGCAACTTGCTAATCATGCTGACAACATGCTACCAACTTTCTAATCACGCTAGCAACATGCTTGTCTCAACAAACACCAACTGTCAAACTTTCAAATGTAAACACACTGAAGCCTATTGGACTCAATTAAGCTTCACTTCTATGTACTATTTCTAATCCATTTCAACTCATTTCAGCTTCCACTCTATTTAATATTTCTAATTTAAATCATGCTAGCAACATGCTAGTAACATGCTAATCATGCTAGAAACATGCTAATAACATGTTAATAATGCTGGAAACATGCTAGCAAACATGCTAGTCACTTGCTAGTCATGCTAGCAAACATGCTAGTCACATGTTAGTCATGCTAGCAAACATGCTAGTCACTTGCTAGTCATGCTAGCAACATGCTAGTCACTTGCTAGTCATGCTAGCAAAATGCTAGTCATGCTAGCAAACATGCCAGTCACTTGCTAGTCATGCTAGCAACATGCTAGTCATTTGCTAGTCATTCTAACAACATGCTAGTCACTTGGTAGTCATGCTAGCAACATGCTAGTCACTTGCTAGTCATGTTAACAACATGCTAGTCACTTTGCTAATCATGCTAGTAACATGCTAATCACTTGCTAGTCATGTTAGCAACGTGCTAGTCACTTGCTAGTCATGCTAGCAACATGCTAGTCACTTGCTAGTCATGCTAACAACGTGCTAGTCAATTGCTAATCATGCTAGTAACATGCTAGTCACTTGCTAGTTATGCTAGCAAACATGCTAGTCACTTGCTAGTCATGCTAAAAACATGCTAGTCATGCTAACAACATGCTAGTCACTTGCTAGTCAAGTTAACAACATGCTAGTCACTTAGGCTAATCATGCTAGTAACATGCTAGTAACTTGTTAATGACATGCTAGCAACTAGCTATTCATGTTAATGACATGCTAACAACATGCAAGATACTTGCTAATCATGCTAACAACATAATAGTCACTTGCTAGTCATGCTAGCAACATGCTAGTCACTTGTTAGTCAAGCTAACAACATGCTAGTCACTTGCTAGTCATGCTAGTAAATGCTAGTCACTTGCTAGTCATTCTAACAACGTGGTAGTCACTTGCTAGTCATCCTAGCAAACATGCTAGTCACTTCCTAATCATGCTAAAAACATGCTTGTCATGCTAACAACATGCTAGTCACTTGCTAGTCATGCTAGTAACATGCTAGTCACTTGCTAGTTATGCTAGCAACATGCTAGTCACTTGCTAGTCATGCTAACAACATGCTAGTCACTTGCTAGTCATGCTAGCAAACATGCCAGTCACTTGCTAATCATGCTGACAACATGCTACCAACTTGCTAATCACGCTAGCAACATGCTTGTCACTTGCTAGAAACCGCAAAAATCTGTTTATCTGTCTGTCTGTCCGTGACTATCTGTTTTTCTGGTAAATTGTGTGGTTTTCAAATATTTAAAACTTCAAACTTTAAAACTACTTTAAACTTCAAAATAGTTAAAACTGAAAACCTTCAAACTTTCAGCTTTGAAAACTATTTCAAACTTTCTGGCTAGGCTTTTTCAAGCCAACTTAAAGTTTGTCTACGAACTTTACTATCTAGTTCTTCTTCTTCTTCTTCTTCTTCTTCTGAGACCAAATTTTAAAACGTATCTCCTCCTAGACCTTTAAAGCTACAACCACCAAACTCGGCCCAGACCTTCAGACTGGTCTGACTCAGGTTGCTATATCTTTTCTAACTGATCCGGCTTACGGTTTTCGTAAAAATTACGATCAAAACTGCGAAAAATCCCATAGACTTACATTGATGGAATGTTCAGACGAGTCAAGACTCAACAAACACCACCTGTCAAACTTTCAAATGTAAACACACTGAAGCCTATTGGACTAAATTAAGATTCACTTCTATGTACTATTTATAATCCATTTCAACTCATTTCAGCTTCCACTCTATTTAATATTTCTAATTTAAATCATGCTAGCAACATGCTAGTAACATGCTAATCATGCTAGAAACATGCTAATAACATGTTAATAATGCTGGAAACATGCTAGCAAACATGCTAGTCTCTTGCTAGTCATGCTAGCAACATGCTAGTCACTTGCTAGTCATGCTAACAACATGCTAGTCACTTGGTAGTCATGCTAGTCACATGCTAGTCACATGCTAGTCATGCTAGCAAACATGCTAGTCACTTGCTAGTCATGCTAGCAACATGCTAGTCACATGCTAGTCATGCTAGCAACATGCTAGTCATGCTAGCAAACATGCCAGTCACTTGCTAGTCATGCTAGCAACATGCTAGTCACTTGCTAATCATGCTAGTAACATGCTAGTCACTTGCTAGTCATGTTAACAACATGCTAGTCACTTGCTAATCATTATAGCAACATGCTAGTCACCTGCTAGTCATGCTAGCAAACATGCTAGTCACTTGCTAATCATGCTAGTAATATGCTAGTCACTTGCTAGTCATGCTAGCAAACATGATTGTCACTTGCTAGTCATGCTAGCAACATGCTAATCACTTGCTAGTTATGCTAACAACATGCTAGTCATGCTAGCAAACATGCTAGTCACTTGCTAGTCATGGTAGCAACATGCTAGTCACTTGCTAATCATGCTAGTAACATGCTAGTCACCTGCTAGTCATGTTAACAACATGCTAGTCACTTGCTAGTCATGCTAGCAACATGCTAGTCACTTGCTGGTCATGCTAACAACATGCTAGTGTTGCTATGCAGTTGCTAGTCACTTGCTAATCATGCTAGTAACATGCTAGTCACTTGCTAGTCATGCAAGCAAACGTGCTAGTCACGTGCTAGTAATGCTAGCAACATGGTAGTCACTTGCTAATCATGATAGCAACATGCTAGTCACTTGCTAGTCATGCTAGCAAACATGCTAGTCACTTGCTAGTCATACTGACAACATGTTAGTCACTTGCTAATCATGCTAACAACATGCTAGTTACTTGCTAGTCATGCTAGCAAACATGCTAGTCACTTGCTAATCATGCTAGTAACATGCTAGTCACTTGCTAGTCATGCTAGCAAAATGCTAGTCACTTGCTAGTCATGCTAACAACATGTTAGTCACTTGCTAATCATGCTAGTAACATGCTAGTCACTTGCTAGTCATGCTAGCAAACATGCTAGTCACTTGCTAGTCATACTAACAACATGTTAGTCACTTGCTAATCATGCTAACAACATGCTAGTTACTTGCTAGTCATGCTAGCAAACATGCTAGTCACTTGCTAATCATGCTAGTAACATGCTAGTCACTTGCTAGTCATGCAAGCAACATGCTAGTCACTTGTTAGTCATGCTAACAACATGCTAGTGTTGCTATGCAGTTGCTAGTCACTTGCTAATCATGCTAGTAACATGCTAGTCACTTGCTAGTCATGCAAGCAAACATGCTAGTCACTTGCTAGTAATGCTAGCAACATGTTAGTCACTTGCTAAACATGCTAACAACATGCTATTCACTTGCTAGTCATGCTAGCAACATGCTAGTCACTTGCTAGTCATGTTAACAAACATGCTAGTCACTTGCTAGTCATACTAGCAACATGCTAGTCACATGCTAGTCATGCTAGCAACATGCTAGTCATGCTAGCAAACATGCCATTCACTTGCTAGTCATGCTAGCAACATGCTAGTCACTTGCTAATCATGCTAGCAAACATGCTAGTCACTTGCTAGTCATGCTAGCAACATGCTAGTCACTTGCTAGTCATGTTAACAAACATGCTAGTCACTTTGCTAATCATGCTAGTAACATGCTAGTCACTTGCTAGTCATGTTAGCAACGTGCTAGTCACTTGCTAGTCATGCTAGCAACATGCTAGTCACTTGCTAGTTATGCTAGCAAACATGCTAGTCACTTGCTAGTCATGCTAAATACATGCTAGTCATGCTAACAACATGCTAGTCACTTGCTAGTCATGTTAACATCATGCTAGTAACATGCTAATCATGCTAGCAAACATGCTATTCACTTGTTAGTCATGCTGGCAAAATGCTTGTCACTTGCTAGTCATGCTAACAACGTGCTAGTCACTTGCTAATCATGCTAGTAACATGCTAGTTACTTGCTAGTCATGCTAAAAACATGCTAGTCACTTGCTAGTCATGCTAAAAACATGCTAGTCATGCTAGCAACATACTCACAACTTGCTAATCATGCTAACAACATGCTAGTCACTTGCTAATCATGCTAGTGACATGCTAGTAACTTGTTAATGACATGCTAGCAACTAGCTAATCATGTTAATGACATGCTAACAACATGCAAGATACTTGCTAATCATGCTAACAACATAATAGTCACTTGCTAGTCATGCTAGCAACATGCTAGTCACTTGTTAGTCAAGCTAACAACATGCTAGTCACTTGCTAGTCATGCTAGTAAAATGCTAGTCTCTTGCTAGTCATTCTAACAACGTGGTAGTCACTTGCTAATCATGCTTGTAACATGCTAGTCACTTGCTAGTCATGCTAGCAAACATGCTAGTCACTTCCTAATCATTCTAAAAACATGCTAGTCATGCTAACAACATGCTAGTCACTTGCTAGTCATGCTAGCAAACATGCCAGTCACTTGCTAGTCATGCTAGCAACATGCTAGTCACTTGGTAGTCATGTTAACAACATGCTAGTCACTTTGCTAGTCATGCTAACAATATGCTAGTCACTTGCTAGCAAACATGCTAGTCACTTGCTAATCATGCTGGTAACATGCTAGTAACTTGCTAACGACATGCTAACAACTTGCTAATCATGCTTGTTACATGTTAGTAACTTGCTAACGACATGGTAGCAACTTGCTAATCATGCTAACAACATGCTAGTCATGCTAGCAACATGTTAGTCATTTGCTAGTCATTCTAACAACATGCTAGTCACTTGGTAGTCATGCTAGCAAAATGCTAGAAACATGCTAACAACATACTAGCAACTTGCTAATCATGCTGACAACATGCTACCAACTTGCTAATCACGCTAGCAACATGCTTGTCTCAACAAACACCAACTGTCAAACTTTCAAATGTAAACACACTGAAGCCTATTGGACTCAATTAAGCTTCACTTCTATGTACTATTTCTAATCCATTTCAACTCATTTCAGCTTCCAGTCTATTTAATATTTCTAATTTAAATCATGCTAGCAACATGCTAGTAACATGCTAATCATGATAGAAACATGCTAATAACATGTTAATAATGCTGGAAACATGCTAGCAAACATGCTAGTCACTTGCTAGTCATGCTAGCAACATGCTAGTCACTTGCTAGTCATACTAGCAACATGCTAGTCACATGCTAGTCATGCTAGCAACATGCTAGTCATGCTAGCAAACATGCCATTCACTTGCTAGTCATGCTAGCAACATGCTAGTCACTTGCTAATCATGCTAGCAAACATGCTAGTCACTTGCTAGTAATGCTAGCAACATGCTAGTCACTTGCTAGTCATGTTAACAAACATGCTAGTCACTTTGCTAATCATGCTAGTAACATGCTAGTCACTTGCTAGTCATGTTAGCAACGTGCTAGTCACTTGCTAGTCATGCTAGCAACATGCTAGTCACTTGCTAGTTATGCTAGCAAACATGCTAGTCACTTGCTAGTCATGCTAAATACATGCTAGTCATGCTAACAACATGCTAGTCACTTGCTAGTCATGTTAACATCATGCTAGTAACATGCTAATCATGCTAGCAAACATGCTATTCACTTGTTAGTCATGCTGGCAAAATGCTTGTCACTTGCTAGTCATGCTAACAACGTGCTAGTCACTTGCTAATCATGCTAGTAACATGCTAGTTACTTGCTAGTCATGCTAAAAACATGCTAGTCACTTGCTAGTCATGCTAAAAACATGCTAGTCATGCTAACAACATACTCACAACTTGCTAATCATGCTAACAACATGCTAGTCACTTGCTAATCATGCTAGTGACATGCTAGTAACTTGTTAATGACATGCTAGCAACTAGCTAATCATGTTAATGACATGCTAACAAAATGCAAGATAATTGCTAATCATGCTAACAACATAATAGTCACTTGCTAGTCATGCTAGCAACATGCTAGTCACTTGTTAGTCAAGCTAACAACATGCTAGTCACTTGCTAGTCATGCTAGTAAAATGCTAGTCACTTGCTAGTCATTCTAACAACGTGGTAGTCACTTGCTAATCATGCTTGTAACATGCTAGTCACTTTGCTAATCATGCTAGTAACATGCTAGTCACTTGCTAGTCATGTTAGCAACGTGCTAGTCACTTGCTAGTCATGCTAGCAACATGCTAGTCATGTTAGCAAACATGCTAGTCACTTGCTAGTCATGCTAGCAACGTGCTAGTCACTTGCTAATCATGCTAACAAATTGCTAGAAACATGCTAACAACATACTAGCAACTTGCTAATCATGCTAACAACATGCTAGTCACTTGCTAATCATGCTAGTGACATTTTAGTAACTTGCTAATGACATGCTAGCAACAAGCTAGATACTTGCTAATCATGCTAACAACATGCTAGTCACTTGCTAGTCATGCTAACAACGTGCTAGTCACTTGCTAATTATGCTAGTAACATGCTAGTCACTTGCTAGTTATGCTAGCAAACATGCTAGTCACTTGCTAGTCATGCTAAAAACATGCTAGTCATGTTAACAACATGCTAGTCACATGCTAGTCATGTTAACAACATGCTAGTCACTTAGGCTAATCATGCTAGTGACATGCTAGTAACTTGCTAATGACATGCTAGCAACAAGCTAGATAGTTGCTAATCATGCTAACAACATGCTAGTCACTTGCTAGTCATGCTAACAACGTGCTAGTCACTTGCTAATCATGCTAGTAACATGCTAGTCACTTGCTAGTTATGTTAGCAAACATGCTAGATACTTGCTAGTCATGCTAAAAACATGCTAGTCATGTTAACAACATGCTAGTCACATGCTAATCATGTTAACAACATGCTAGTCACTTAGGCTAATCATGCTAGTAACATGCTAGTCATGCTAGCAAACATGTTATTCACTTGTTAGTCATGCTAGCAACATGCTTGTCACTTGCTAGTCATGCTAACAACGTGTTAGTCACTTGCTAATCATGCTAGTAACATGCTAGTTACTTGCTAGTCATGCCAGCAAACATGCTAGTCACTTGCTAGTCATGCTAAAAACATGCTAGTCATGCTAACAACATGCTAGTCACATGCTAGTCATGCTAGCAAATTGCTAGAAACATGCTAACAACATACTAACAACTTGCTAATCATGCTAACAACATGCTAGTCACTTGCTAATCATGCTAGTGACATGCTAGTAACTTGTTAATGACATGCTAGCAACTAGCTATTCATGTTAATGACATGCTAACAACATGCAAGATACTTGCTAATCATGCTAACAACATAATAGTCACTTACTAGTCATGCTAACAAACATGCTAGTCACTTGCTAGTTATGTTAGCAACATGCTAGTCACTTGCTAGTCATGCTAAAAACATGCTAGTCACTTGCTAGTCATGCTAGTAACATGCTAGTCACTTGCTAGTCATTCTAACAACGTGGTAGTCACTTGCTAATCATGCTTGTAACATGCTAGTCACTTGCTAGTCATGCTAGTCACTTGCTAGTCATGCTAGCAAACATGCTAGTCACTTTCTAATCATACTAAAAACATGCTAGTCATGCTAACAACATGCTAGTCACTTGCTAGTCATGCTAGTAACATGCTAGTCACTTGCTAGTTATGCTAGCATCATGCTAGTTACTTGCTAGTCATGCTAACAACATGCTAGTCACTTGCTAGTCATGCTAGCAAACATGCCAGTCACTTGCTAGTCATGCTAGCAACATGCTAGTCACTTGGTAGTCATGTTAACAACATGCTAGTCACTTTGCTAGTCATGCTAACAATATGCTAGTCACTTGCTAGCAAACATGCTAGTCACTTGCTAATCATGCTGGTAACATGCTAGTAACTTGCTAACGACATGCTAACAACTTGCTAATCATGCTTGTTACATGTTAGTAACTTGCTAACGACATGGTAGCAACTTGCTAATCATGCTAACAACATGCTAGTCATGCTAGCAACATGTTAGTCATTTGCTAGTCATTCTAACAACATGCTAGTCACTTGGTAGTCATGCTAGCAAAATGCTAGAAACATGCTAACAACATACTAGCAACTTGCTAATCATGCTGACAACATGCTACCAACTTGCTAATTACGCTAGCAACATGCTTGTCTCAACAAACACCAACTGTCAAACTTTCAAATGTAAACACACTGAAGCCTATTGGACTCAATTAAGCTTCACTTCTATGTACTATTTCTAATCCATTTCAACTCATTTCAGCTTCCAGTCTATTTAATATTTCTAATTTAAATCATGCTAGCAACATGCTAGTAACATGCTAATCATGATAGAAACATGCTAATAACATGTTAATAATGCTGGAAACATGCTAGCAAACATGCTAGTCACTTGCTAGTCATGCTAGCAACATGCTAGTCACTTGCTAGTCATACTAGCAACATGCTAGTCACATGCTAGTCATGCTAGCAACATGCTAGTCATGCTAGCAAACATGCCATTCACTTGCTAGTCATGCTAGCAACATGCTAGTCACTTGCTAATCATGCTAGCAAACATGCTAGTCACTTGCTAGTCATGCTAGCAACATGCTAGTCACTTGCTAGTCGTTAACAAACATGCTAGTCACTTTGCTAATCATGCTAGTAACATGCTAGTCACTTGCTAGTCATGTTAGCAACGTGTTAGTCACTTGCTAGTCATGCTAGCAACATGCTAGTCACTTGCTAGTTATGCTAGCAAACATGCTAGTCACTTGCTAGTCATGCTAAATACATGCTAGTCATGCTAACAACATGCTAGTCACTTGCTAGTCATGTTAACATCATGCTAGTAACATGCTAATCATGCTAGCAAACATGCTATTCACTTGTTAGTCATGCTGGCAAAATGCTTGTCACTTGCTAGTCATGCTAACAACGTGCTAGTCACTTGCTAATCATGCTAGTAACATGCTAGTTACTTGCTAGTCATGCTAAAAACATGCTAGTCACTTGCTAGTCATGCTAAAAACATGCTAGTCATGCTAGCAACATACTCACAACTTGCTAATCATGCTAACAACATGCTAGTCACTTGCTAATCATGCTAGTGACATGCTAGTAACTTGTTAATGACATGCTAGCAACTAGCTAATCATGTTAATGACATGCTAACAACATGCAAGATACTTGCTAATCATGCTAACAACATAATAGTCACTTGCTAGTCATGCTAGCAACATGCTAGTCACTTGTTAGTCAAGCTAACAACATGCTAGTCACTTGCTAGTCATGCTAGTAAAATGCTAGTCTCTTGCTAGTCATTCTAACAACGTGGTAGTCACTTGCTAATCATGCTTGTAACATGCTAGTCACTTGCTAGTCATGCTAGCAAACATGCTAGTCACTTCCTAATCATTCTAAAAACATGCTAGTCATGCTAACAACATGCTAGTCACTTGCTAGTCATGCTAGTAACATGCTAGTCACTTGCTAGTTATGCTAGCAACATGCTAGTCACTTGCTAATCATACTAGAAACATGCTAATAACGTTAATAATGCTGGAAACATGCTAGCAAACATACTAGTAACTTGCTAGTCATGCTAGCAACATGCTAGTCACTTGCTAGTCATGCTAACAAAATGCTAGTCACTTGCTAGTCATGCTAGCAAACATGCTAGTCACATGCTAGTCATGCTAGCAACATGCTAGTCACTTGCTAGTCATGCTAGCAAACATGCTAGTCACATGCTAGTCATGCTAGCAACATGCTAGTCATGCTAGCAAACATGCCAGTCACTTGTTAATCATGCTAACAACGTGCTAGTCAGTTGCTACTCATGCTAACAACATGCTAGTCAGTTGCTAGTCATGGTAGCAAACATGCTAGTCACTTGCTAGTCATGCTAACAACATGCTATTCTCTTGCTAGTCATGCAAGTAAAATGCTAGTCACTTGCTAGTCATTCTAACAATGTGGTAGTCACTTGCTAATCATGCTGGTAACATGCTAGTCACTTGCTAGTCATGCTAGTAAACATGCTAGTCACTTCCTAATCATGCTAAAAACATGCTAGTCATGCTAACAACATGCTAGTCACTTGCTAGTCATGCTAGTAACATGCTAGTCACTTGCTAGTTATGCTAGCAACATGCTAGTCACTTGCTAGTCATGCTAACAACATGCTAGTCACTTGCTAGTCATGCTAGCAAACATGCCAGTCACTTGCTAGTCATGCTAGCAACATGCTAGTCACTTGGTAGTCATGTTAACAACATGCTAGTCACTTGGTAGTCATGCTAGCAAAATGCTAGAAACATGCTAACAACATACTAGCAACTTGCTAATCATGCTGACAACATGCTACCAACTTGCTAATTACGCTAGCAACATGCTTGTCTCAACAAACACCAACTGTCAAACTTTCAAATGTAAACACACTGAAGCCTATTGGACTCAATTAAGCTTCACTTCTATGTACAATTTCTAATCCATTTCAACTCATTTCAGCTTCCAGTCTATTTAATATTTCTAATTTAAATCATGCTAGCAACATGCTAGTAACATGCTAATCATGATAGAAACATGCTAATAACATGTTAATAATGCTGGAAACATGCTAGCAAACATGCTAGTCACTTGCTAGTCATGCTAGCAACATGCTAGTCACTTGCTAGTCATACTAGCAACATGCTAGTCACATGCTAGTCATGCTAGCAACATGCTAGTCATGCTAGCAAACATGCCATTCACTTGCTAGTCATGCTAGCAACATGCTAGTCACTTGGTAGTCATGTTAACAACATGCTAGTCACTTTGCTACTCATGCTAGCAACATGCTAGTCACTTGCTAATCATGCTAGCAAACATGCTAGTCACTTGCTAGTCATGCTAGCAACATGCTAGTCACTTGCTAGTCATGTTAACAAACATGCTAGTCACTTTGCTAATCATGCTAGTAACATGCTAGTCACTTGCTAGTCATGTTAGCAACGTGCTAGTCACTTGCTAGTCATGCTAGCAACATGCTAGTCACTTGCTAGTTATGCTAGCAAACATGCTAGTCACTTGCTAGTCATGCTAAATACATGCTAGTCATGCTAACAACATGCTAGTCACTTGCTAGTCATGTTAACATCATGCTAGTAACATGCTAATCATGCTAGCAAACATGCTATTCACTTGTTAGTCATGCTGGCAAAATGCTTGTCACTTGCTAGTCATGCTAACAACGTGCTAGTCACTTGCTAATCATGCTAGTAACATGCTAGTTACTTGCTAGTCATGCTAAAAACATGCTAGTCACTTGCTAGTCATGCTAAAAACATGCTAGTCATGCTAGCAACATACAACTTGCTAATCATGCTAACAACATGCTAGTCACTTGCTAATCATGCTAGTGACATGCTAGTAACTTGTTAATGACATGCTAGCAACTAGCTAATCATGTTAATGACATGCTAACAACATGCAAGATACTTGCTAATCATGCTAACAACATAATAGTCACTTGCTAGTCATGCTAGCAACATGCTAGTCACTTGTTAGTCAAGCTAACAACATGCTAGTCACTTGCTAGTCATGCTAGTAAAATGCTAGTCACTTGCTAGTCATTCTAACAACGTGGTAGTCACTTGCTAATCATGCTTGTAACATGCTAGTCACTTGCTAGTCATGCTAGCAAACATGCTAGTCACTTCCTAATCATTCTAAAAACATGCTAGTCATGCAAACAACATGCTAGTCACTTGCTAGTCATGCTAGTAACATGCTAGTCACTTGCTAGTTATGCTAGCAACATGCTAGTCACTTGCTAATCATACTAGAAACATGCTAATAACGTTAATAATGCTGGAAACATGCTAGCAAACATACTAGTAACTTGCTAGTCATGCTAGCAACATGCTAGTCACTTGCTAGTCATGCTAACAACATGCTAGTCACTTGCTAGTCATGCTAGCAAACATGCTAGTCACATGCTAGTCATGCTAGCAACATGCTAGTCACTTGCTAGTCATGCTAGCAAACATGCTAGTCACATGCTAGTCATGCTAGCAACATGCTAGTCATGCTAGCAAACATGCCAGTCACTTGCTAATCATGCTAACAACGTGCTAGTCAGTTGCTACTCATGCTAACAACATGCTAGTCAGTTGCTAGTCATGGTAGCAAACATGCTAGTCACTTGCTAGTTATGCTAACAACATGCTATTCTCTTGCTAGTCATGCAAGTAAAATGCTAGTCACTTGCTAGTCATTCTAACAATGTGGTAGTCACTTGCTAATCATGCTGGTAACATGCTAGTCACTTGCTAGTCATGCTAGCAAACATGCTAGTCACTTCCTAATCATGCTAAAAACATGCTAGTCATGCTAACAACATGCTAGTCACTTGCTAGTCATGCTAGTAACATGCTAGTCACTTGCTAGTTATGCTAGCAACATGCTAGTCACTTGCTAGTCATGCTAACAACATGCTAGTCACTTGCTAGTCATGCTAGCAAACATGCCAGTCACTTGCTAGTCATGCTAGCAACATGCTAGTCACTTGGTAGTCATGTTAACAACATGCTAGTCACTTTGCTACTCATGCTAACAATATGCTAGTCACTTGCTAGCAAACATGCTAGTCACTTGCTAATCATGCTAGTAACATGCTAGTAATTTGTTAACGACATGCTAACAACTTGCTAATCATGCTTGTTACATGTTAGTAACTTGCTAACGACATGGTAGCAACTTGCTAATCATGTTAACAACATGCTTGTCAAGCTAGCAACATGCTAGTCATTTGCTAGTCATTCAAACAACATGCTAGTCACTTGGTAGTCATGCTAGCAAAATGCTAGAAACATGCTAACAACATACTAGCAACTTGCTAATCATGCTGACAACATGCTACCAACTTTCTAATCACGCTAGCAACATGCTTGTCTCAACAAACACCAACTGTCAAACTTTCAAATGTAAACACACTGAAGCCTATTGGACTCAATTAAGCTTCACTTCTATGTACTATTTCTAATCCATTTCAACTCATTTCAGCTTCCACTCTATTTAATATTTCTAATTTAAATCATGCTAGCAACATGCTAGTAACATGCTAATCATGCTAGAAACATGCTAATAACATGTTAATAATGCTGGAAACATGCTAGCAAACATGCTAGTCACTTGCTAGTCATGCTAGCAAACATGCTAGTCACATGTTAGTCATGCTAGCAAACATGCTAGTCACTTGCTAGTCATGCTAGCAACATGCTAGTCACTTGCTAGTCATGCTAGCAAAATGCTAGTCATGCTAGCAAACATGCCAGTCACTTGCTAGTCATGCTAGCAACATGCTAGTCATTTGCTAGTCATTCTAACAACATGCTAGTCACTTGGTAGTCATGCTAGCAACATGCTAGTCACTTGCTAGTCATGTTAACAACATGCTAGTCACTTTGCTAATCATGCTAGTAACATGCTAATCACTTGCTAGTCATGTTAGCAACGTGCTAGTCACTTGCTAGTCATGCTAGCAACATGCTAGTCACTTGCTAGTCATGCTAACAACGTGCTAGTCAATTGCTAATCATGCTAGTAACATGCTAGTCACTTGCTAGTTATGCTAGCAAACATGCTAGTCACTTGCTAGTCATGCTAAAAACATGCTAGTCATGCTAACAACATGCTAGTCACTTGCTAGTCAAGTTAACAACATGCTAGTCACTTAGGCTAATCATGCTAGTAACATGCTAGTAACTTGTTAATGACATGCTAGCAACTAGCTATTCATGTTAATGACATGCTAACAACATGCAAGATACTTGCTAATCATGCTAACAACATAATAGTCACTTGCTAGTCATGCTAGCAACATGCTAGTCACTTGTTAGTCAAGCTAACAACATGCTAGTCACTTGCTAGTCATGCTAGTAAATGCTAGTCACTTGCTAGTCATTCTAACAACGTGGTAGTCACTTGCTAGTCATCCTAGCAAACATGCTAGTCACTTCCTAATCATGCTAAAAACATGCTTGTCATGCTAACAACATGCTAGTCACTTGCTAGTCATGCTAGTAACATGCTAGTCACTTGCTAGTTATGCTAGCAACATGCTAGTCACTTGCTAGTCATGCTAACAACATGCTAGTCACTTGCTAGTCATGCTAGCAAACATGCCAGTCACTTGCTAATCATGCTGACAACATGCTACCAACTTGCTAATCACGCTAGCAACATGCTTGTCACTTGCTAGAAACCGCAAAAATCTGTTTATCTGTCTGTCTGTCCGTGACTATCTGTTTTTCTGGTAAATTGTGTGGTTTTCAAATATTTAAAACTTCAAACTTTAAAACTACTTTAAACTTCAAAATAGTTAAAACTGAAAACCTTCAAACTTTCAGCTTTGAAAACTATTTCAAACTTTCTGGCTAGGCTTTTTCAAGCCAACTTAAAGTTTGTCTACGAACTTTACTATCTAGTTCTTCTTCTTCTTCTTCTTCTTCTTCTGAGACCAAATTTTAAAACGTATCTCCTCCTAGACCTTTAAAGCTACAACCACCAAACTCGGCCCAGACCTTCAGACTGGTCTGACTCAGGTTGCTATATCTTTTCTAACTGATCCGGCTTACGGTTTTCGTAAAAATTACGATCAAAACTGCGAAAAATCCCATAGACTTACATTGATGGAATGTTCAGACGAGTCAAGACTCAACAAACACCACCTGTCAAACTTTCAAATGTAAACACACTGAAGCCTATTGGACTAAATTAAGATTCACTTCTATGTACTATTTATAATCCATTTCAACTCATTTCAGCTTCCACTCTATTTAATATTTCTAATTTAAATCATGCTAGCAACATGCTAGTAACATGCTAATCATGCTAGAAACATGCTAATAACATGTTAATAATGCTGGAAACATGCTAGCAAACATGCTAGTCTCTTGCTAGTCATGCTAGCAACATGCTAGTCACTTGCTAGTCATGCTAACAACATGCTAGTCACTTGGTAGTCATGCTAGTCACATGCTAGTCACATGCTAGTCATGCTAGCAAACATGCTAGTCACTTGCTAGTCATGCTAGCAACATGCTAGTCACATGCTAGTCATGCTAGCAACATGCTAGTCATGCTAGCAAACATGCCAGTCACTTGCTAGTCATGCTAGCAACATGCTAGTCACTTGCTAATCATGCTAGTAACATGCTAGTCACTTGCTAGTCATGTTAACAACATGCTAGTCACTTGCTAATCATTATAGCAACATGCTAGTCACCTGCTAGTCATGCTAGCAAACATGCTAGTCACTTGCTAATCATGCTAGTAATATGCTAGTCACTTGCTAGTCATGCTAGCAAACATGATTGTCACTTGCTAGTCATGCTAGCAACATGCTAATCACTTGCTAGTTATGCTAACAACATGCTAGTCATGCTAGCAAACATGCTAGTCACTTGCTAGTCATGGTAGCAACATGCTAGTCACCTGCTAGTCATGTTAACAACATGCTAGTCACTTGCTAGTCATGCTAGCAACATGCTAGTCACTTGCTGGTCATGCTAACAACATGCTAGTGTTGCTATGCAGTTGCTAGTCACTTGCTAATCATGCTAGTAACATGCTAGTCACTTGCTAGTCATGCAAGCAAACGTGCTAGTCACGTGCTAGTAATGCTAGCAACATGGTAGTCACTTGCTAATCATGATAGCAACATGCTAGTCACTTGCTAGTCATGCTAGCAAACATGCTAGTCACTTGCTAGTCATACTGACAACATGTTAGTCACTTGCTAATCATGCTAACAACATGCTAGTTACTTGCTAGTCATGCTAGCAAACATGCTAGTCACTTGCTAATCATGCTAGTAACATGCTAGTCACTTGCTAGTCATGCTAGCAAAATGCTAGTCACTTGCTAGTCATGCTAACAACATGTTAGTCACTTGCTAATCATGCTAGTAACATGCTAGTCACTTGCTAGTCATGCTAGCAAACATGCTAGTCACTTGCTAGTCATACTAACAACATGTTAGTCACTTGCTATTCATGCTAACAACATGCTAGTTACTTGCTAGTCATGCTAGCAAACATGCTAGTCACTTGCTAATCATGCTAGTAACATGCTAGTCACTTGCTAGTCATGCAAGCAACATGCTAGTCACTTGTTAGTCATGCTAACAACATGCTAGTGTTGCTATGCAGTTGCTAGTCACTTGTTAATCATGCTAGTAACATGCTAGTCACTTGCTAGTCATGCAAGCAAACATGCTAGTCACTTGCTAGTAATGCTAGCAACATGTTAGTCACTTGCTAAACATGCTAACAACATGCTATTCACTTGCTAGTCATGCTAGCAACATGCTAATCACTTGCTAGTTATGTTAACAACATGCTATTCATGTTAGCAAACACGTTAGTCACTTGCTAATCATTATAGCAACATGCTAGTCACCTGCTAATCATGCTAGCAAACATGCTAGTCACTTGCTAATCATGCTAGTAATATGCTAGTCACTTGCTAGTCATGCTAGCAAACATGATTGTCACTTGCTAGTCATGCTAGCAACATGCTAATCACTTGCTAGTTATGCTAACAACATGCTAGTCATGCTAACAAACATGCTAGTCACTTGCTAGTCATGCTAGCAACATGCTAGTCACTTGCTAGTCATGCTAGCAAACATGCTAGTCACTAGGTAGTCATGCTAGCAAACATGCTTGTCACTTGCTAGTCATGCTAGCAACATGCTAATCACTTGCTAGTTATAATAACAACATGCTAGTCATGCTAGCAAACATTTTAGTCACTTGCTAGTCATGCTAATAACATGCTAGTCACTTGCTAGTCATGCTAGCAAACATGCTAGTCACTTGCTAGTTATGCTAGCAACATGCTAGTCACTTGCTAGTCATGCTAACAACATGCTAGTCATGCTAGCAAACATGCTAGTCACTTGCTAGTAATGCTAGCAACATGCTAATCACTTGCTAGTTATAATAACAACATGCTAGTCATGCTAGCAAACATTTTAGTCACTTGCTAGTCATGCTAATAACATGCTAGTCACTTGCTAGTCATTCTAGCAAACATGTTAGTCACTTGCTAGTTATGCTATCAACATGCTAGTTACTTGCTAGTCATGCTAGCAAACATGCTAGTCACTTGCTAGACATGCTAGCAACATGCTAATCACTTGCTAGTCATGCTAACAACATGCTAGTCATGCTAGCAAACATGCTAGTCACTTGCTAGTCATGCTAGCAAACATGCTAGTCACTTCCTAATAATGCTAAAAAGAAGCTAGTTATGCTAACAACATGCTAGTCACTTGCTAGTCATGCTAGTAACATGCTAGTCACTTGCTAGTTATGCTAGCAACATGCTAGTCACTTGCTAATCATGCTAAGAACAAGCTAGTCACTTGCTAGTCATGCTAGCAAATATGCTTGTCACTTGCTAGTCATGCTAGCAACATGTTAATCACTTGCTAATCATGCTAGCAATATGGTAGTCACTTGCTAGTAATGCTAGCAAACATGCTTGTCACTTGCTTGTCATGCTAGCAACATGCTAGTAACTTGCTAGTCATGCTAGCAAACATGCTAGTCACTTGCTAGTCATGCTAACAACATGCTAGTCACTTGCTAGTCATGCTAGCAACATGTTAGTCACTTGCTAGAAATGCTAACAACATGCTAGTTGCTTGCTAGTCATGCTATCAAACATGCTAGTAACTTGCTAGTCATGCTAGCAACATGCTAGTCATGCTAACAACATGCTAGCATCTTGCTAATCATGCAAACAACATGCTAGTAACTTGCTAATCATGCTAACAACATGCTAGTCACATGCTAATCATGCTAGTGACATGCTAGTAACTTGCTAATGACATGCTAGCAACAAGCTAGATACTTGCTAATCATGCTAACAACATGCTAGTCACTTGCTAGTCATGCTAACAACGTGCTAGTCACTTGCTAATCATGCTAACAACATGCTAGTCACTTGCTAGTTATGCTAGCAAACATGCTAGTCACTTGCTAGTCATGCTAAAAACATGCTAGTCATGTTAACAACATGCTAGTCACATGCTAGTCATGTTAACAACATGCTAGTCACTTCGGCTAATCATGCTAGTAACATGCTAGTCATGCTAGCAAACATGCTATTCACTTGTTAGTCATGCTAGCAACATGCTTGTCACTTGCTAGTCATGCTAACAACGTGCTAGTCACTTGCTAATCATGCTAGTAACATGCTAGTTACTTGCTAGTCATGCTAGCAAACATGCAGGTCACTTACTAGTCATGCTAAAAACATGCTAGTCATGCTAACAACATGCTAGTCACTTGCTACTCATGCTAGCAAATTGCTAGAAACATGCTAACAACATACTAACAACTTGCTAATCATGCTAACAACATGCTAGTCACTTGCTAATCATGCTAGTGACATGCTAGTAACTTGTTAATGACATGCTAGCAACTAGCTATTCATGTTAATGACATGGTAACAACATGCAAGATACTTGCAAGTTATGTTAGCAACATGCTAGTCACTTGCTAGTCATGCTAACACCATGCTAGTCACTTGCTAGTCATGCTAGTAACATGCTAGTCACTTGCTAGTCATGCTACCAAACATGCAAGTCACTTGCTAGTCATGCTAGCAACATACTAGTCACTTGTTAGTCAAGCTAACAACATGCTATTCTCTTGCTAGTCATGCAAGTAAAATGCTAGTCACTTGCTAGTCATTCTAACAATGTGGTAGTCACTTGCTAATCATGCTGGTAACATGCTAGTCACTTGCTAGTCATGCTAGCAAACATGCTAGTCACTTCCTAATCATGCTAAAACATGCTAGTCATGCTAACAACATGCTAGTCACTTGCTAGTCATGCTAGTAACATGCTAGTCACTTGCTAGTTTTGCTAGCAACATGCTAGTCACTTGCTAGTCATGCTAACAACATGCTAGTCACTTGCTAGTCATGCTAGCAAACATGGCAGTCACTTGCTAGTCATGCTAGCAACATGCTAGTCACTTGGTAGTCATGTTAACAACATGGTAGTCACTTTGCTAGTCATGCTAACAATATGCTAGTCACTTGCTAGCAAACATGCTAGTCACTTGCTAATCATGCTAGTAACATGCTAGTAACTTGTTAACGACATGCTAACAACTTGCTAATCATGTTTGTTACATGTTAGTAACTTGCTAACGACATGGTAGCAACTTGCTAATCATGTTAACAACATGCTTGTCAAGCTAGCAACATGCTAGTCATTTGCTAGTCATTCTAACAACATGCTAGTCACTTGGTAGTCATGCTAGCAAAATGCTAGAAACATGCTAACAACATGCTAGCAACTTGCTAATCATGCTAACAACATGCTAGTCACATGCTAATCATGATAGTGACATGCTAGTAACTTGCTAATGACATGCTAGCAACAAGCTAGATACTTGCTAATCATGCTAACAACATGCTAGTCACTTGCTAGTCATGCTAACAACGTGCTAGTCACTTGCTAATCATGCTAGCAACATGCTAGTCACTTGCTAGTTATGCTAGCAAACATGCTAGTCACTTGCTAGTCATGCTAAAAACATGCTAGTCATGTTAACAACATGCTAGTCACATGCTAGTCATGTTAACAACATGCTAGTCACTTCGGCTAATCATGCTAGTAACATGCTAGTCATGCTAGCAAACATGCTATTCACTTGTTAGTCATGCTAGCAACATGCTTGTCACTTGCTAGTCATGCTAACAACGTGCTAGTCACTTGCTAATCATGCTAGTAACATGCTAGTTACTTGCTAGTCATGCTAGCAAACATGCAGTTCACTTACTAGTAATGCTAAAAACATGCTAGTCATGCTAACAACATGCTAGTCACTTGCTACTCATGCTAGCAAATTGCTAGAAACATGCTAACAACATACTAACAACTTGCTAATCATGCTAACAACATGCTAGTCACTTGCTAATCATGCTAGTGACATGCTAGTAACTTGTTAATGACATGCTAGCAACTAGCTATTCATGTTAATGACATGGTAACAACATACAAGATACTTGCTAATCATGCTAACAACATAATAGTCACTTGCTAGTCATGCTAACAAACATGCTAGTTACTTGCTAGTTATGTTAGCAACATGCTAGTCACTTGCTAGTCATGCTAACACCATGCTAGTCACTTGCTAGTCATGCTAGTAACATGCTAGTCACTTGCTAGTCATGCTACCAAACATGCAAGTCACTTGCTAGTCATGCTAGCAACATACTAGTCACTTGTTAGTCAAGCTAACAACATGCTATTCTCTTGCTAGTCATGCAAGTAAAATGCTAGTCACTTGCTAGTCATTCTAACAATGTGGTAGTCACTTGCTAATCATGCTGGTAACATGCTAGTCACTTGCTAGTCATGCTAGCAAACATGCTAGTCACTTCGTAATCATGCTAAAAACATGCTAGTCATGCTAACAACATGCTAGTCACTTGCTAGTCATGCTAGTAACATGCTAGTCACTTGCTAGTTATGCTAGCAACATGCTAGTCACTTGCTAGTCATGCTAACAACATGCTAGTCACTTGCTAGTCATGCTAGCAAACATGCCAGTCACTTGCTAGTCATTCTAGCAACATGCTAGTCACTTGGTAGTCATGTTAACAACATGGTAGTCACTTTGCTAGTCATGCTAACAATATGCTAGTCACTTGCTAGCAAACATGCTAGTCACTTGCTAATCATGCTAGTAACATGCTAGTAACTTGTTAACGACATGCTAACAACTTGCTAATCATGTTTGTTACATGTTAGTAACTTGCTAACAACATGGTAGCAACTTGCTAATCATGTTAACAACATGCTTGTCAAGCTAGCAACATGCTTGTCTCAACAAACACCAACTGTCAAACTTTCAAATGTAAACACACTGAAGCCTATTGGACTCAATTAAGCTTCACTTCTATGTACTATTTCTAATCCATTTCAACTCATTTCAGCTTCCACTCTATTTAATATTTCTAATTTAAATCATGCTAGCAAAATGCTAGTAACATGCTAATCATGCTAGAAACATGCTAATAACATGTTAATAATGCTGGAAACATGCTAGCAAACATGCTAGTCACTTGCTAGTCATGCTAGCAACATGCTAGTCACTTGCTAGTCATGCTAACAACATGCTAGTCACTTGCTAGTCATGCTAGCAAACATGCTAGTCACATGCTAGTCATGCTAAAAACATGCTAGTCATGCTAACAACATGCTAGTCACTTGCTAGTCATGCTAGTAACATGCTAGTCACTTGCTAGTTATGCTAGCAAACATGCTAGTCACTTGCTAGTCATGCTAAAAACATGCTAGTCATGCTAACAACATGCTAGTCACTTGCTAGTCATGCTAGTAACATGCTAGTCACTTGCTAGTCATGTTAACAACATGCTAGTCACTTCGGCTAATCATGCTAGTAACATGCTAGTCATGCTAGCAAACATGCTATTCACTTGTTAGTCATGCTAGCAACATGCTTGTCACTTGCTAGTCATGCTAACAACGTGCTAGTCACTTGCTAATCATGCTAGTAACATGCTAGTTACTTGCTAGTCATGCTAGCAAACATGCAGGTCACTTACTAGTCATGCTAAAAACATGCTAGTCATGCTAACAACATGCTAGTCACTTGCTACTCATGCTAGCAAATTGCTAGAAACATGCTAACAACATACTAACAACTTGCTAATCATGCTAACAACATGCTAGTCACTTGCTAATCATGCTAGTGACATGCTAGTAACTTGTTAATGACATGCTAGCAACTAGCTATTCATGTTAATGACATGGTAACAACATGCAAGATACTTGCAAGTTATGTTAGCAACATGCTAGTCACTTGCTAGTCATGCTAACACCATGCTAGTCACTTGCTAGTCATGCTAGTAACATGCTAGTCACTTGCTAGTCATGCTACCAAACATGCAAGTCACTTGCTAGTCATGCTAGCAACATACTAGTCACTTGTTAGTCAAGCTAACAACATGCTATTCTCTTGCTAGTCATGCAAGTAAAATGCTAGTCACTTGCTAGTCATTCTAACAATGTGGTAGTCACTTGCTAATCATGCTGGTAACATGCTAGTCACTTGCTAGTCATGCTAGCAAACATGCTAGTCACTTCCTAATCATGCTAAAAACATGCTAGTCATGCTAACAACATGCTAGTCACTTGCTAGTCATGCTAGTAACATGCTAGTCACTTGCTAGTTTTGCTAGCAACATGCTAGTCACTTGCTAGTCATGCTAACAACATGCTAGTCACTTGCTAGTCATGCTAGCAAACATGGCAGTCACTTGCTAGTCATGCTAGCAACATGCTAGTCACTTGGTAGTCATGTTAACAACATGGTAGTCACTTTGCTAGTCATGCTAACAATATGCTAGTCACTTGCTAGCAAACATGCTAGTCACTTGCTAATCATGCTAGTAACATGCTAGTAACTTGTTAACGACATGCTAACAACTTGCTAATCATGTTTGTTACATGTTAGTAACTTGCTAACGACATGGTAGCAACTTGCTAATCATGTTAACAACATGCTTGTCAAGCTAGCAACATGCTAGTCATTTGCTAGTCATTCTAACAACATGCTAGTCACTTGGTAGTCATGCTAGCAAAATGCTAGAAACATGCTAACAACATGCTAGCAACTTGCTAATCATGCTAACAACATGCTAGTCACATGCTAATCATGATAGTGACATGCTAGTAACTTGCTAATGACATGCTAGCAACAAGCTAGATACTTGCTAATCATGCTAACAACATGCTAGTCACTTGCTAGTCATGCTAACAACGTGCTAGTCACTTGCTAATCATGCTAGCAACATGCTAGTCACTTGCTAGTTATGCTAGCAAACATGCTAGTCACTTGCTAGTCATGCTAAAAACATGCTAGTCATGTTAACAACATGCTAGTCACATGCTAGTCATGTTAACAACATGCTAGTCACTTCGGCTAATCATGCTAGTAACATGCTAGTCATGCTAGCAAACATGCTATTCACTTGTTAGTCATGCTAGCAACATGCTTGTCACTTGCTAGTCATGCTAACAACGTGCTAGTCACTTGCTAATCATGCTAGTAACATGCTAGTTACTTGCTAGTCATGCTAGCAAACATGCAGTTCACTTACTAGTAATGCTAAAAACATGCTAGTCATGCTAACAACATGCTAGTCACTTGCTACTCATGCTAGCAAATTGCTAGAAACATGCTAACAACATACTAACAACTTGCTAATCATGCTAACAACATGCTAGTCACTTGCTAATCATGCTAGTGACATGCTAGTAACTTGTTAATGACATGCTAGCAACTAGCTATTCATGTTAATGACATGGTAACAACATACAAGATACTTGCTAATCATGCTAACAACATAATAGTCACTTGCTAGTCATGCTAACAAACATGCTAGTTACTTGCTAGTTATGTTAGCAACATGCTAGTCACTTGCTAGTCATGCTAACACCATGCTAGTCACTTGCTAGTCATGCTAGTAACATGCTAGTCACTTGCTAGTCATGCTACCAAACATGCAAGTCACTTGCTAGTCATGCTAGCAACATACTAGTCACTTGTTAGTCAAGCTAACAACATGCTATTCTCTTGCTAGTCATGCAAGTAAAATGCTAGTCACTTGCTAGTCATTCTAACAATGTGGTAGTCACTTGCTAATCATGCTGGTAACATGCTAGTCACTTGCTAGTCATGCTAGCAAACATGCTAGTCACTTCGTAATCATGCTAAAAACATGCTAGTCATGCTAACAACATGCTAGTCACTTGCTAGTCATGCTAGTAACATGCTAGTCACTTGCTAGTTATGCTAGCAACATGCTAGTCACTTGCTAGTCATGCTAACAACATGCTAGTCACTTGCTAGTCATGCTAGCAAACATGCCAGTCACTTGCTAGTCATTCTAGCAACATGCTA